>WBNH01001474.1:336423-503820 GCA_013401255.1 Urocolius indicus
GGGAACGGGAACACCTCAAGAAAAGATAGAATTGTTTAATTTGTTTTAAATTCTTTTTAATGAAGTTTTGACAAATATCAAAGGATTTGCTTTTTTGAAAGGAGCAACATCTTAGGAATGCCCATGTGCATTTGAAATGCTTTGAGTGCTTTGACTGAGGCTCTGCTCCTCCAGCTCTAATGCTGCAGTCTCTGCAGCCATCTTGCGGGGAGTCTGTGCATGTCCACTGAGGCAGAGCCAGAGGGACACTCGTGCAGTAAGCAGCTCATGGACTTGGCTTTATTTCCTTGTCACAGTGATTTTTTTTACTGGATCAGAGTGAACAGAGTTCTATGGCATACATCAGTGAGTAATAACTCTGGATAGTGGTAGGCAGTTTCTCCTTTACATTTAAACCCAGTTTCATACCCTCACCCTATTATAACAGTGAGTATGCAGAGATAGGGCACTGACTGAAGGGTAGCTGAAGGTCCCTTTCATGCTGAAGGTAAATCTGTGGTGTTATGCCACAACAATCATTAGAGTTGCTGTTGACTTCCCTAAAGAGCCTAGGAAGGGTGAGCTATGTTTGACAGCAGAACTAAATAGACTGAAAGACTGAACAGTCCATTTCTGTTTCCTCCTTCTGTCAGATGCCTTCTGTTTTCCTGTTCTCTGTGATTATACTCTTACTGTTCCCATCCTGCCAGCTCAACCAGCCAAATTTGACTTGGGAATGGCATTTCCTTTCTTTTCATAACTGTTTTTCTGTCTTCCATTTTGTGTCTTCTTGGCAATTGTTTGTCTATCAGTGAAACAAAGGATGCTCCCTTCACTAGAAATAGCAATCATTTTCCTGAGAGTTTTCTGGATTCAAGTTGTAGGTAGGCAAAGACCAAGCAAGCTTCTTCCAGAACCGGATTTGTTCTGGAAGGATGAAATAGTGGAGGAACAGGAGATTCAGTTCACAAATTTTTCTACAAGGACTGTTAATGTTTTTTGATGGTGCTGATCTCTGCTGCTGTAGTGCAGCCAATTGAAGCATGCATTGTTACATGTTCCAGTTGATGCTTCCTAGCATTCTACTGGCAGTTTGGGTCAAAAAGGTAGTCAGAGGCTGTTAACCCAGACAGATGTAAGTATGTTCATTTAGAACAGTAAATCTGTTTTTGATTTGACTTCCTTAGGTGAATCCACCTACCAGCACTATCCTCTCCTCGTGTGAGCCTGACATATTCCTCCATTTACTTGCCAATAGGAGGATTCGAGTCCTCAGGTTTGTCCCATAGTGAACTTGTCTCCTGGATATGATGGGCAATATGGAAATGGTTTCTTGGTGATTACTAGTGCCTTTGTTTTCAATATAGAACTGGTTTATCATGGGTAAATTTCTGAACTGGAAACCAGTGTTATCTGTGTGCCGTTTGGGGAGGCTGCAGCAGAAGGCTGCCATGAGAACTTCATGTCCGAATTTTTGTGAAGAGCTGAGTAGTTGGAGATGCTGTGGTCTCTACTTCCTCCTAAGGTTCCTCTGACTTATGTCTACAAATGACGGTAGCTCTATCAACTGAGCTTCAGAAATGCATGCACAGAAAGGATTAAAAGAAAAAAAAAGAGTAATGTTCTTGCTGTTTGATCAGGGAATTGCAGTTTACTGTAGCACTCATTTAAATGCTTAGAGATCATTATCCCCAACAGATGATCTTGCAATGAAAAGGATTAAGCAGCTGAACCACCTACGTTTGGGTAAAAAAGCAACATAAATTGATTAAGTAGTTGTCAACCAGACCTGATATGTGGGATGAGATGTGAGAACTAAATTGAAGTGTAATTACTAAGAGTTCAATTATTATTGACGTGGCTATCCGGATTTTGAAAGATGTTTGTTACTGAAAGAAAATCTACAGACATCTACAACACTTCCTCTGTAACTTCTGTTCCTAGGAGTCTCTCAAAAATATGTCCTAACCTGATAATTCAACTTCATTTGTTGCTCATATAATTTTTTGGAACATGGATGGTTCATGAACTGTCAGTGAAGATCATTGCTAATTTGGAGATATTAAAATTTTCTGAAATCTGAATTTGTGGCACATTTAGAGATGATAATATGCTGTTTATCATTGCAGTGTCAAAGAGGAATTCAGGTTGGTTTGGATATGGTATGAGTCATAGTATCCTGAATAACTGAGGCCCAACATAAGGCCTGATGCAACCTCTTCCCCCCCAGTTCGTCATGTTGTTGTCTGGTAGCTGATGCATTGCTACATTTTCCACTTCTAGAAAATTGTCTCTTATAGACACTTGTCTTAATTGGGAGATGAATGCTTAGATATTGCTTTTATACCTTTTCTTTCTATTATGGTATCATTGAATCATAGAATGATGGGGTGCTGCATTGGCTGCAGTGAGAATATTACCATCATGAGGACATAACTGGCTGGCTAGATGAGGGAAGAGCAGTGGATATCATCTGCCTTGACTTCAGCAAGGCTTTTGACACTGTTTCCCATAACATCCACATCAGAAAGCTCAGGTAGCTTGGGTTGGATGAGTAGACGGTGAGGTGGATCAAGAGCTGTCTGAATGGCAGAGCCCAGCGGGTGGTGATCAGTGGCATAGAATTGAGTTGGAAGCCTGTGGCCAGTGGAGATCCTCAGGGATTGGTTCTGGGGCCAATATTGTTCAACATCTCCATCAACAACCTGGATGAGGGGACAGAGTGTACCCTCAGCAAGTTCACTGATGACACCAAACTGGGAGGATTGACTGATTCCCCAGAGGCTGTGCTGCCATTCAGGGGATCTTGAACAGCTTGATCAGAGGACTTGAGCATCTTCCTTATGAGGAAAGGCTGTGGGAACTGGGGCTATTAAGTCTTGAGAAGAGGAAACTGAGGGGAGATCTCATTAATATTTACAAATATCTAAATGGTGGATGTCAGGAGGTTGGGGCATCCCTTATTTCTATTGTATCTAGTGACAGGACAAGGGGTAATGGGATGAAGATTGAACACAAAAAGTTCTGTTTAAACATAAGGAAAAAACTATTTCACTGTGAGGGTGAGGGAGCCCTGGAATAGGCTGCCCAGGCAGGGTGAGGAGTCTCCTCTCTGGAGGGTTTCAAACCCCATCTGGATTCGTTCCTAGGTGGATCCAATCTAGGTGGACCTGCTTTAGCAGGGGGGTTGGACTAAAGATCCCTTCCAACCATTACCATTCTATTATTCTATGAATGGGTTCATGAGAATTTTCATCTTTTAAAGTAGAGATCTTATGATCTGAACTTTTCCCTTTCATATATTCCTGGTTCCTAATTCATCTATGGCAAATCATATTAATGTTAAATATTCCAGGAAATTAGTGCATGTCATCTCAAATGACAGAACCCTATTTAGTTACATTCACCTCAGATTACAGTTTTTTTGTCTCTATGTATATCTGTGGATTTATTCTATTGGCTTTTTTCTTCAGAGACGCGCAGATGCCTAATCTCATTGATCTGGTTTCTTTGTATTAGGTCATGTTACAAATTCCAAATCAGGTTACAAAAAAATTAGATTACTTTCTTGTTCTTAAACAGAACAGTTTAAATGTCTGGACTTGGTAGTTAAAAAATGATATTTTACAGAAATTGTTTACTTTGGGTGTGCAAGAGGAGTAGTGCATTCAGTATTGGACGCATTATCTCCTTAATTTTATTTCAAGGAGACTTTCCAGAGTAAGTAAACAATGGAATAAACTAATAGCCTGAGAAAGCAGGTTTCAGAAGAATTCTCTGGCAGTTGAAGTGACGCTGTTGGTTCCCACTGTAAGTTTCATTTACCTTCCTCAAAAACTGCCATGAACAAGGCGTGTCTGTGGTCTGTACTCCAAGTTTGTTTTATGATCTGGCACTTGCAATTTATTGATTTTATTATTCAACGTTATGAGGAGAAATAAATGTATTCTATGACAATTAGACAATGGAGTTGCATTTCTAGGAAACACATTAGCTGTCTGAATCAGATATCTTCCTTTGGTATTTGATGTGACACTGAATATGTATGATATACTGAAAAAGTAGTGCTTAAAAAGTTTACTAAAGATTTTAACAAAAAAAAAGCAGTCCATGTTTCTCAGAGAGGATGAAAGGATAATAAAAGTATCTTGCATATTATCTAGGTAATTGTGTCAGAGTTGTTAATCAAATGGCCAACGATAACATTCCAAGTCTTCCAAATGAAATTGTGATTGTTGAAAAGAAATATCCAGGTCAGAACATGTCCTGATAAACTATTCACAGTTTTTTCTTGTTTATCTGAAAATATCTTCTTTTCAATGTTTTGGTTTGATTTTTTTTTTTTTTCGTACCAAGAGACAATATAAATTTTTATTAAAGATACAACATATTTACCCAAGGAAGCGATTGACCCTCACAGCAGGCAATATACCAGGCAGGCCCTTGGCCACACGGTGGAGCTTTCTGCTCTCTCTGCAGGAAAAAAGGTCCAAAAGCTCTCGATTGCCAGAATCCTCCAGCAAAGAGGGAGATACTCAGTCCTGTAAGCTCTTTATGGGGATTTGTTAGCCAGGCTATTTTCAGTGATGTCCAATGATAGGACAAGGGACAATGGGTACAAGGGAGAACATCAAAATTTCCAAAGAAACGTACGGAAAAACTTCTTCACTGTTCAGGTGAGGGAGCATTGGGAACGGCTGCCCAGATGGGTTGTGGAGGCTCCTTCTCTGGAGACATTCAAAACCCACGTGGACAAGTTCCTGTGTGACCTACTCTAGGTGGTCCAGCTCTGGCAAGGGGGTTGGACTGGATGATCTTTCTAGGGCCATTCCTACTGTTAAGATTCTGTGATTCTGTGATTTATGCTTACCCGTTTAACAAGAGACTGTGCTTTTCTTTGGTTTTTTTCCATAGGTCTAGAAATTGCATCTAAGAGTGAAATTAATTATCAATGCATTTCATTTAGACCAGCAAACTCTAGTTAGCCTCCAGCATCATGGTTGTGCCCTTCGCTGACTGTGGCATGCAGACAAGGGGGTCTTCAGCCTATCCATCATCGCTAGATGCATCAAATTCATCAGACATATACATTTATTTTACCAGTAAAAGCAGTATACTATCCTCACCCTGTTTTCTCACTGGACTTCTGCCTACAAGAAGCTCATTGCTTGCTTTGCCTTCCTCCAGATTCATCTTGTATAGTACTTAAGTCAGATCACATTGAAGGAAAAGGGTAAGAACCAGCAGCAGATGCAGAAAAATTACTTAATAAATAGCTAATCCATCCTCATTAACAACAAAATCCTTCCAGAGTGGATATTAAGACAAAGAGCTTTTGGCATTTTTGCATACTTAATGGAACATCTGTGTTTGTGATGGCAGAAGATTCATTGCGTGATAATAGAAATGAAGCCTCAAAGGAAAATCCTTTCACTGATTAAAGTAAGACTTTTTTGGAGACCTGACTTTCACTGATATCCTTTTTTTTTTTTAATTCAGATTTATTTTCATCATTTCTTACCTGTTGGTGGACAAATTATCCCTCTAGACATGATTGCTTATCTTGAAGTAATTAGATTATACGATAATAGTTTCAGTGATTCTGTTTTCTCACTTTTGTGCTCTTTGAATTAGAATACAAATTTTAAGTTCAGTCTACACATACAAATTGCAGAGGCTTAGAAACTTGGAATTGGTTCAGTTTAACTCTAGCATTTAAACCAGTTACCCAGTTAAACAAATCGGTTTAGGTACAGCTAATTACTTACAGCTAAGATGATTTACAAAGGGATAGAACTTATTTAATTAAAACTAGAAAAAAAATATTTCATTGCGTTGATACAATTTCTGTGTTTAGGTTTCACCTTGGAAACATTTTTAAAATGTGAAAAGAGCTGCATACATTAAAACCTTGAGAACTTGTTTTTAAAAATGTGTGAAAATTAAATTCTATGGCTAGAAGACGACTTCATGATTATGCCATAAACTGTAAAAGAACAAGAAAGGAGAGCAAAACTAAGCTGATCAGACAAAATTTGTTGTGCAACATTACTGAAGAACTGAATATTAATGATAGGTTGTGAGCCACAATCCTATTATCAGGAATTAAACTGCTATGCATGAGATGGACCTTAGAGGCTATTTGTATGCATTTTCGTATAACATCTTGAATCATAGATTAATTAATTTGGCAAAGCCCATGCTGCCTAATATAGAGTTTTCTGTAACATTCCACCTACAAAGTATATAAAAAATACCAAGAGACCAGAAAACACAATAGACAAAATTTTAAAAACTCAGTATGTGTCTAATGTGTGCTGGCAGGAAAGAGATTATTACCATGATATCCGAGAAAGTCTCTATACTGCTTATATTGTTTCAGGTTTTTCTGCTATCTTTTGTGCTCAATCAATATTTGTAACCTTGATAATAACATTTAATTCAGCAGCAGAACAAGGCTCCTGTATTTGCATCATGAAGTCCTTGGAGGAAAAGACTATCTGAAATATATATTACAATTTTGTTAGTATTTACTTAATATTTGTAAAATATATGTTGGTATTTTTTGTGTGTTTTTATAATCCTTTTGCAAAGAAAGTAGCACACACAAAAGCTCCCCAAATCCACATATGGAAAAAATCCAAGATCCGTTCTTCAGAAAAATGAGTTAAGAAAGCATCTACCCTTGAAGATGTGTGTTCAGTGGCTCTCTGCTGAAAACTAGGCTATGAACATTTAATGTAAAGGCCATGGATCTGACTTACCATTTTCTTCATCGTGGCTGTGTTCCTTCTGTTCAGTGAATCACATCACAATTCAGAATACTCAAAAGCTCTATAGATGGGACTTTTCCTTTTGAAACTAAAAAGCTGATGTGAGAGAAGTTGTTTTGTTGACAAAAGGAGGGTGCTAATGGATTATTAAATGTCTGGGTTAACCTTACTAGAGATGTTTTCATTGAGATAACTCAATTTAATATAGTATAATAGAATTTTCTAGTATATGTTGAAGTCTAAATGGTGATGTGTAATAGCAAAGAATGAGAGTCCCTTTGAGAAATATGCTTGAAAGCTGATTATTTGAATTTGCTATAATCTTATGACTCCTTACTCTAGTGATGAGATAATGATATAATTTAGAAGCAGATGACTTAGTGATATATGTTTCATTTAGATTCTTCCTAATGGGTGACATTTATTGAAAGCTGACTCTTGAACTGTGTTCCATGCCTTGTGTTATCTATCTGCCTTGGTGCTGTTGGACACTGTAATTACATTTTGCTTCATTTCCTGTATAATTTATGTGAAAATCCTTCCATGGTAGGAAAGTACAAAGTCCAGATAATGAGAACGTGACAACGTATAAGATTTAAAATGGTTGTTTAGATTGCTGCTTGAACTGCCCATGACTCAGACGCTTTCAAGGTCATTCAATATGTAGCTCAAGCAGCACAGTGCTTTTGAGACTGCATTAAATAAAAACATATTTTCCTAGTTTAAACAAACATCAGTCTTGGTATCATTATTCCTAGAAATAAAGGTGTGTGTGTTACAGGTAAAGTAAGAAGAAATGCTAAACTTACTGTGTTGGCTTACTGTGGTATTTAGCCACTAGCACGTTGTCTTTGTGTGAATAACTTAATAGTTTTCCGCCAGGGTGGAATGTTTTAAGTCTCCAAAGCTTTGCTGTTTTGTTTTATTACACTTTCAGAGTTTCCCCTTTGGCAGTTTCTTGATGGTACTAGATGTATTTTTTAACTAATATGTTTCTTAACGTCAATTTTTTTTTTCTACTTTAGAAAACTCTCGTAACTAAATCATTATGGTGCCAGCTCCTCTGATCACCAGCCTGGTCTACATTGCATCTAGAGATAATCAGCTGGATTTGCTTTCCAGGATAAGGATATTTAATATCTTCCTCATGCGCTGTTGACTCCGAGGGTTTGTGGACTTTGTCTAGGTAGGATTTCTGAATCCTTTTTCAATATTGCAAACACTGTACATAATTGTGTGTCTTTTCTTGTCATATATTTAATATGCTAAAAACAGAACTGGGCCACAGTATAATGGCCAATGACTATGTTGGCCACTGAAAGGCACATTTAGTTCACTTTGCTTCCTTAGTCTAAAGAGAGAGAAAGTTTGTTTCAAATTCCCTACGGGAAAGCTAGAATACAGTGCAGCTTTCCCCAGCAGAAAAATCCTTCCTCACAGTAAAGATTATGCTGCTAAAGGTAGTCAAGGAACTGATCTGCTGAAAACTAATCTGACAAGTGGAGAGAGGCAGAAGATTATCAAAACGATTATGCTGAAGGAGGTGCTGAATTAAAGTGACCATGTACCCACAGCCTGGTACACCTAGTTTTATTAAGTAATGTGTTGATGCAATATCATGGAGAGCACATGCAACAAGCATGTCTCTTGGCAAACAATAATTGGAATACCTGTGTTTGGGTTTTTTCCTTGGAGAAATGATGATTGTTGTTTGCTAATGAGTTTGCTGGTTTTAACTGAACAACTACTAGGTGATACAGTAAAAGAATTATTAACATTCTTTATGCAATATATTAAGCTGATCTGGATTTCCTCTCACATTTTTGTGAGAGGAAAATCATCTGATTTATGAAGAGGTTACACAATAAATACAGGTAAACTAATCTTGCCATTTCAATGCCAAAGGCCCTCTAAATTTAGGGTGCAATTTTAGGCTGTAAAACTGAGTGAACACTACAAAAATATAAAGAAAACCAATTTGAATCAAACCAGACTCAAACTTTTTGCATTTCAAATGTTGACAGTTCTTTGCTTTCTCACCCTGAGAAAAAAAAAAAAAAAAAAAAAGAGACAATCTTATGGTAGCATGTGTTCCCAAAAGACCCTTAAAAGCAATTATGCAAATTCAAGATTTTCATCTCAGTCAAAAAAGCAAAACTAACTCCAAATCCTGACTATTCAGTTGCTTTTTGTCATTGTTAATTCCTTTAACTTTTTCTCTTAAAAAATGAGGAAAAAAATATTTATTGAATGTTTTTGAATTATCTTCCTCATTTTCACTGACTCCTAGGTCTGTTTTGTAATGAGTCACTTAAGTCTGGAAAATAATTTGGTTATAGTGCTTTCAGAAAGGTCTCTGTTGAAATAAATACGCCTGTAAGATGCACATCATATTGACGGATAGACATAGCTGCACAAAATACAGATTCCGTCGTAGCAGAGGTAGGTACAGCCTATAATACTTGAAAAGTAATTCTTCTTCTAGTGACTACTTTCTTGCCACCTGAGCTGCAAGTCACATTGTGTCATGCAAACGCAGGGTAGTGCTGCAAGCCATGTACATTAGTTGAACTGGCTATAAAGGCTGTTGAGGCCTGCTCTGCTCCACCATGGGTGCTTGGCTCAGCATGTGGTTTCTTCCTGTGTTTTTAGCCCCTCTCTGCTCTCCTTCTCTTTGTCTTTAGCCACTGTCTCAGCATTAAGCTGTAAAATGCTCTTGACAGTTTTCTGAACTCAGTATATTCTGTTGTGGGTTGTGCTGTCACAGAAATATATATTTTAATAGTCATTACACTCATCTGTGAACAAAGAGTCATCTTACGATGACATAAGATCAGTTAACTGCACAGGAGGAGCTTTTCAAATGCGGAATGTGGAATTTTTTTATGTGGAATGTGAATTTACAAAGACAATTGAAACACGGTGGGAGTATTCCCTTTGATCTAAGTCAGATAAATGTTGGCAAAAGTTATGAATATGCTGAAAACGAAGAGTAAAACTTACTAGGTGAAATTAAACTGTCCAAACAATCTTATGGGGGAAGAATGATTTAACAAAGTTCAGTACTCTCACTAAGTGAAGGTGATGGCTTTGGCTTTGGTACCCTGGAAATCCCATAGCTGCTCTCATGTCTAGCTGCACATCTATAATATATCTGACTAAACAGGTGAACTGAGATTGTAATTTGGGGATGGAATGTCTTTCTTTGAAGCCCAACTGGGCTGTCTTTTGTTCATAGTTCTTTCATCTGTAAAGGTCCTCAAACTAAGAGTTTCAGTGTTTTCACACAAACTTGGATGCTGTATAGCATCACTGGCTGTCACTGATTTCTATAGGGTTTAATGTTTTTAGAAGTACTGATAATTAGCTCATTTAAAGATGCACAAGTCTCCTTTTTCAGTATTTCCAAATACTTTTTCTCAACTTGTTTTATATACTTAAAGATCTGGAGAAATAATATTATCTTTTTTACAGAAATGACTGGAAAACTCAATCCCTTCTGAATTTTCACCTTGGAAATGAGATCGGTAGTGTTGCAAACATACTAAACAGGGATATTTCGGAAAGGTATCAGAGTTTAACTGCGGTGCTTGAAAGAAGGTAAAGCTGAGACACCATGAAAATGGACAAGCCTACCATTTGCCTGAATTTTCAGTAAGCAGAGTTCACCAATCCAGCTTTTTCCTGGATAAGGTTTGAAAATGCAGAATGATCCTATGGCTCAACCGTGAGGCTTCTCATTACACACAGAGAGCTGCCACTATAAATTTTGACTAAAAGGTTAATGTCTTGTTTTACATGGCAATTGAAATCAAATCTACAACCCCTGTAGTATTAATTCAGAGTAAAAGAAACCTAGAGCATTTTTAAATGGGCAGCTGGGTGTTCAGTTTACTAAACTGCTTGCCAAGTGAAAAAGTAAACCAAAATTCTCTTTGTAACTCAATTCAATGCTTGAATTCTTCAAAGAGGTCATTGCAGGGGTCACAGGTGACAGAGGATGCCACCAACTTCAGAGAAAAGCTCTCAAGGCTGCTTTCTGTTTTCTCTTAAAAAGCACTCTGCATCCTTCTGTCAGCTGGGCTTTGGATTCATGAGTCTCTTGCTGATCGTTGTGCTTTTAGTGTTCGGTAGTAACTTCAGATTATGTATGTCATTCCAGCACTAGCAGTTCTAGAGCTATATAAATGTCAGGCTCAAAATGTCCCTTTGTTTTAGGACTTCAGGCTTTCTTCTAACAAACAGAAAAAAAAAAACCAAAACAACCTAATCTTCCTTGTTGACATGTTAAGATATAGTAGCTAATTAAATCTATGTAAATCATTAATGTTGGCATTTTAATGGTTTTGGTAGTGTTATACCACCATAATATTAAAGGATACTGCCTTATCTGTGAAATGTAATACTTTCTGGGAACTGCTAAAGATGTTAAGTCTTAATCTCTTCAGTGTGGTTCCTTCAAATGAAAACTAGAGCATCTGAAAGCCCAGGGGGAAAAAGAAAATGGGAAGTGGGAATGGTAATACAGGGGAAGAAATAGTTATGTTTTTCCCCTGTAGTTTTTAGAGACGTATCTATATTCTCTGAGGGATTTTGGATGTTACAGTGTCAAAATCTACTTTCTGAGTGTATGAGAATTTTCCTTAGTGAGATATCTATCTGTATCATAAGCACATAATTTGAATAAGTAGGCAGCTAAAGGCCTTTAGCAGTTTGGCCTGACTAGAGAAGCACTTATTCTCACAGCTCAGATAGCAGAATCTGGCCCCCAATGCCAATATTGCTGGTCAAGATGCAAAGGAATAACTACAATCATAGAAATGTATTTGAACTGACTTGTTGTTTTATAACTATAAAATAGAAAATATTTCTTGCAACAGGTCAAAAAAGAATGATGTGTTACAGTTACTTTTTTGAGGTGATGTGGGTACATTTGCAGTACCTCTGAGCATCAGAGCTTTAAGGTGGCTTTCAGAATCTCTGTTAGTTTTTCCATCTGGGAAGAGGTGATACGCCTTCTAGTGGAGATGTCGTTTTGGGCTGATACTTGCTCCTTTTAGCTGTTTGCTTTCATTTGATAAATGGTTTGACACAAAGAGAGAAGAGTAGGATGCTTCTGCCCTGTGATCTAGAAGCCAAACAGGAAAGCTTTTCCAGGACTGGTGGATTTAAGTGTGGTAGATAGTTTGATCTGTCAAAGCTCTAACAGCTTCTATTTTACAGACAATATAACACAGCACAGAAAAAGTAAAATTATCATGGTTCATTCTTCTTGGGAAAAAAAGCAGCACAAATCTTTTAGTCTGCATTGTGGCCAAAGGAGGTCTGTATGAGAGATGCTCAGAATGGAGTTGGAACTAGAAAATACACAGGAAAATCCTGTGGTAAGTAGAACATGGTTAACTGGTGTTTCCAGCAATGGTTTTTACTAGACTTAAAAGTCCTGTATATTGTGATGAAAGAGGTGGTGCAGAATACAGCTGCCTGGTTTTACTGAACTCTGGCTAGGGTCTTAGGGGCATTTCTTTACCATTTTGATGCTCTTCTGCCTTGTGCTAATGGAACTCTCAGACTTTTGGGGAAGTTTCAAACAAGATACACCTGGGGCTCTGGCCTTCACTATTGTGCACATTTTGGAAATGTGGGGTTGTTTTTATCTGATCTTTTCTTGCCATCTAAAAACTGTGGAGTGAATTACATCAAATGGACTTTAGATCCATGACACTAGCTCTCAGACTAAAGTAATGAGGCTTGTGACTACTGAGCCCTATTTAACTAAACAAGTATAGTACAACAGACACAACTATGATCATGGAAAAGTAAAATTTCTTGGCAATTGGTAATATTTTAGATTAATTCAAAGCAGAGGGAAAAAGCAGCCAGTGCTCTTCTCTACAGAAAATTCAACAGAGAACTTAATGTTCTTTCTTGTCAGAGGCTGCAAATAAAAGTTAACTACAACAGACCATTGATTTATGTAAATGAAACCCTTGCTGCACTGTGCACAGAGCTACTAAGGAGAGCAAATACCATGTTAGGAACAAGTGAAAACTCTCTGTAAACTCTTGTTTTCTCTTTCAGGTTCTGACCATCAAATTGTGTACGTAAACGCTATTCATATCAAGTTATCTTGGTTAGTTTTGCTCTGTTTTAATAATGTGACCCAGAATACCCACAACTTCCACAATGGAGAAAGGCACTGGAAATTAACTTGACAACAGATGTGTCAAATTATTCATCTGTCTTGGTGTCCCCAAAAAAACGGGGCAGTCTACTCTGTCTCAAAAACTCAACACCAGTACATCAGAGATGCTGATGGAGAGGTGGTGTTGGAGCTGACTGAACTGTGTCAAGGGACCCTCCACCATGAAAATATGACTGCTGACAAGTACAGCATGTCAGTTTGTCTAGAAGTTAATCTTGGATTAAATGGATGGATTACTTTCTGAGTAGATGTAAACTGAGCTAATGCTACTGAATTTTCTTTGGGAGACATTTGAAACCGAAAACTGATGTTTTGCTCAGTTTCATCATGCATGTGAATACTTTGAGTGAATTTGGAAGTTCATGTCCATATGATGATGGTTAATGATGTAATAATACGTAAACATCATAAAATAGGTACTGAGTGCAATGTTCTGTCAAATGTATAAATGCTGTCTTCTTTAGGGATATGAAATGAGGCCTGAGTCCAAGAGTTTGCCTCAGAGTGTACAGAAATTGAGAGAAAGAATGGTTATTTAATACAGGATTATCAAGTTCACAGCACTGGCCCATTTTTTGTCTTTTAAAGTGATTCTCTGTTTTGAACGCGCTTTTAGTATCTATTAAATTAATTTCTCAATAAAATTTGTTAAGCAGTACAGCTGAGGAAATGGGAAATAAGCAACAGATGGTGATGTCTTCCCGTGTTTTAGCTCTAGGAATAACTATTATCATGATCAATAACCTAGGCAGTGCTTATTGTCAGTGTTTATTATCAACTAAAGATGATACAGTAATTAATGGAATTGAGCAAAATTAAGATATCACAACTATCAAGAAAAAGTTAATTACTTGGTACTTCCAAAAGAAAAGCCATAAATTTAGGTAAAAGGAATGTAGGTCATGTAGAGAAGTTGTGGGCCCCAGGAAAGTAGCTGCCACATGCTCTATCAGGGCTGTCCTTTGGGAGAGGACCTGGAAATCCTGCAGGAGAAAAACATCGCAGTTTTCTCTGTTAGTTAAGGCCAAAATGCAAACTGTCACTTTACCCAAGCAACAACCTTCTCTCAAGCATATGAAGCAAAAAATGTCAGTGGTACATCCAATACATTCATGGGAAACATCAACCAGAGCAGGCCAGAGTATTGTGGTGGGACAGTGCTTTGAGGGCATGCTTCATCCGTGAGAAGGGAAACTTGGCTTTCAATTAAGGCTCACAGCTGGGCTTCTGGCTCAAAAGCATCCTGTGCTGTGCTCTGTTGCTTTAAGGCGTGCAGGCACTGCCAGGCAGGGTCCTCTCCACTGCCGGAGCACAGCAGGCAGCAATCCTCTGCTCTGCAAGGCTCAGTCGCTCCCTGCTCTCCACCTAATGACATTTGGCTGCTCACTAGACATCTGAGTGGTGAGCTGAAGGCTTCCTTCCAGCACGGCAGTTGCACCTGGGGTGGGTGACAGCTGCTCCATGGCAGCGGTGCCGGGTTCAGCTGTAGCAAAAACTACCAAGTCCGGCAAGAAGTACCGAACAGCAAAGCGTCACACGGGCATCTACACCTACCAGGAGCCTCCCCACAGGTATGACATGCTCCTCTCTGCTGGAGAGGAGTGCAAATCTGCCTTGTCTAGCACAGAAGTGTGATCTCAGCTTTTTGCTTTCATTTAGACAGTGTGGAAACATGGAAAGGAGAGTGAGAAAAAACACTCCTCTATGTTTAGATGTATTTCAAGCCTCTTTGACTTTTTGTGTTCTCACAGAAGTCCCGTTTCATACTGCATCATAAACACTGTGCATAAAACTGTGTAATTGCAGTGAGTTCACAGTATAGCAGGGTAAGAAATCTCTCTATAGTCTTCCTGTGACAGAGGTAACAAGACTGAGGACCGATGAATCTGTGGTCCTTTGAATGTTCCTGCAAGGTATGGTTTAGGTTATGATTTATTTTCAAGTGATCAAAAGATATTGTTTTTTTAGCAAAATTGCAGGGAACTTTTCTAACAAGTACAGAGCAATACAGTTGTAAAACTTCCCAACTAGTGGTTGTTGCAGTACCTCAGATCTCTTGATTTCAATCAGGGGGAAACAGTCACCACAGGTTTTTAGACCTAAGCCTCTGCAAGAATGAGTATTGCTGCTGTTTCATATATACAATACGATGTTTCAAACAGGAAACTGCAAGAGCTGTAGCTTAGCAAATGTGGTGTCAGCATCAGAAAAAGATGACTTAATCAGCCTCAGAAATCCGCATCAAAGCATGTGAATCTTTTTTATAGGGATGAGTAATTCCTTGTGTGCAGGGTCCTGTGCTCCCGTCCCCCTCAGCAGGGAATGGGAACAAAGGGCAACCATGATCTAAGCATTATGTTCCCCCCATTCTAACAGGAAAATATTTTACAATTATTACAATCAAAAGTAAAGGCCAACACCATGTGGTAAAAAAAGAAAAAAGCAAACACAAAGAAAAGGATTGTTAAGTGCTCTTGCTGGACATGTTTGGACAGTACTTTGTCCCTGAAAAATATACAGAGTGTCTTGCTAGTATGATGTACAAGCTGGATGGCTGGAAATGCTCAGAGAGGAAAGACTGAGATTCCTGGTGGGGAGCATGGATAATTTATGACTGAGCAGCAAGCAGTGGGGAGGAAGAGAGGCACATCTTGGAGATGGGGAAATCATCCAAATTATTCATCAACTTTAAAACAATATCAAGAGAGTTTCCTAGCTTGCTGCTGTTCTATTGCTCTAATAGGTTGGATTCTGTGCACATCAACAGTTTGCTGGGAATCTGAATTTTCTGGGAATAATTTTTCTTGTTTTTCCACTCATGGGGCGAATACTGCCAGCAACTCAGATGATGATATTGGTGAAGAAAAGACTGAGAGTCATGACCCAGAACAGATATTTCAGAACATCCAGTACCAGAAGGAGATTATATCCAACATCCGCTGCCGGCCGTGGCCAATGAGGCAGAAGCTGAAGGTGCTCAGGTAAAGATGTTTGCACAAAAGCTTTTCAGGCTCATTGACTGTGACAGTGCTTACAGCCTCAGAAGTTTTTCAGAAGGAATTACACAGTGAAATGATTAAGAGCTGCTGGGAAAGCATGCCATGAGGATGCTCTGACAAGACCTGAGAGCTGGCTGAAGGCAGCAGCCAGAGAGTGGAAAGTCTGCAGGTGAAGTTGTAACCTGACCATACCTTTGTCAAACTTACTGTACAGGAGAATAAGCTAGAAATCACTTTTTGGCTATTAACTATTAAAACAGCATGTCAGCTATTCCGTGGCCTACAAAAAGGCTGTTGGCAATGCTCAGTAACACATTTTTAAGTTAAACTGTTTTGCTCTGTCCCAAAAAGGAAAAATCAGCAAGTCTTTTACAAGGTAACAACATGTGACAATTGCATGGTATGAGATTAGAAGCTGTTCATAATCTTCATGTAATATATTGTAAATGACAACAGATACTACACTTGTAGATTTAAAAGGTGCATTCAGTGTAATAATTACATCTTAAGATTGCAATTATTATATGAATTGTTTCTAAATATACAAAGAAAGAGTGGATGTCTATCTCTTTGGGCCACATGTCTTTCACAGTATGATCTGAGGCCTGCTTCATTTTTCCTTTTTATCTGGTATCTTTCTCTTAAAGCCCTATATGATGCTAGAATTTCATTTTTTTGTTACGAGGAATCCCCACTACCCCTGGAACCCTTGCGTAAACTCACAAGCGAAGAGAGATTCTTCTGTCTTGGGCAGCATCTGTGACTTACTGCCTTCTGGCTGCGTTGATGAGATTTTAGTGATCCCTATCCATCTTCTGCGGAGGCCAAAGCTGCACATGACCAGCACACGAATATACACCTCAGTGTCTTACAAGGATGATACACCATATTTGCAGAGGAGGTGTTAGTACCCACATGAGACTAACCAGACTGCAATGGGCATCTTTTTATTTTACTCATTTGGGTTGTTCCATTTTAAAAGGACAACAAAACAGGAAGAATAGAAAACTCTCTCTGCAGTCAAAATTTTGAATGCTGTTTTCTCAGGCAAAATTGTCAGTGGTTTTAATTAAAAACCTTGAGAGGAAATGTGGGGAAAAAATGGTTTGCCTGGATAAGGATTTTATGGTGGGGTGGTCCATGACTACATTTCAAAGCATTTGACAACTTTGATAGCTGCTGCCTGTGCAGAATAAGGGGCTCCAAGTAACAGGATCAATGTTGAATGAACTGTCACTTTCTTGTGCAGACAGGCAAAGGAAATTGTGCTGAAGTATGAAGGGAGGCTCACTAGAACAAGGGGTTACCAAGCTGCTGGAGCAGAGGTACGGCTCCTTTTGCTGAAATTACAGTTCTGTTCTATGCCAATAGTCACTTGCAGTCTTTATTCACAGAAATACATATGCAGTCCTGATCTCCAACTCAGAAACTCGGTAGAGGGAGTAAAAAGCAGCTAAAAGCTCCTTTTTTAGCTTTTTTATTTTTTCTTCTCCTATTGTGAGTTTAGTAATTACATTTTTGCAGCCTAATTTGATGTGTTGAGGGATGGATGTCCTTCTATTAATGCACTATAAGCTTCCTTCTCAAATAATCTACATGTATCGATGCCTGCTAGAGGGGATAATGGGAATGGGATACCCACAACACAATGCTAGTATTCTCTAAAGAGCTATTTCGGCAGACTCTGGGGCCACAGTTCAATAGTTTAGTATGAAAAATGTGTCTAGCTTTTAGTTTGGGAGACAATCCTACAATAGCTTATGGTAAATACATTGTTAAAGAAGGTTTTTGCTTGCATAATACTCAAAGAATTTGAATCTAATCTTAGCAAATCTACTTACACCACTGAAAATAAACACTGGCCCTACGTTCTGTAAATTAATAACATGCAGGAAATCATCCCTAACATGCAACAAAAGAGAAGAGATCTTTAGTCATCTTTAGTAATAGGCCTCATCTGAAGTACTGTGTCCAGTTCTGGACTCCTCAGCTCAAGAGGGACAGAGAACTTCTGGAGAGAGTCCAGTGCAGGGCCACCAAGATAATCAGGGGACTGGAACATATTTCATACGAGGAAAGGCTGCGGGAACTGGGGCTGTTTAGTCTGGAGGAGACTGGGGGGGGGATATTATTAGTATTTACAGATATCTAAATGGTGGATGTCAGGAGGTTGAGACTTCCCTTTTTTTTTTTTATTGTAGCCAGCAACAGGACAAGGGGTAATGGAATGGAGCTGGAACACAAAAAGTTCCATTTAAACATAAGAAAAAAGTATTTTACTGTTCAGGTGAGGGAGCCCTGGCACAGGCTGCTCAGGGAGAGTGTGGAGTCTCCTTCCTTGGAGGTCTTCAAGACCTACCTGGACACGTTCTTATGTGACCTGATCTAGGTTGACCTGCTTCTGCAGGGGGGCTGGACTAGCTGATCTCTAAAGGTCCCTTCCAACCCTACCATTCTGTGATTCTATGATCTCAGCGGTCAAGAATATTTTTGTCATCATAATAAGTGACTTAATTCAAAACGACAGGATTGCAACACTAAAATAGAATGCCATGCATTTTAGTCATGTGAGCAAGTACATGGCTGCCTATCTGTTTTTCTGTGCTGCCCCACAGAAACAGTTAAAAGTACTACTTTCCAAGGTAGGAAAGAGTCATTTTTCCTTGTTCTGCCTTTGCATGGGTGGCAAATGCAGTTGAAGTAACAAATACTGTGAAAATAAATACTGGATTTTGCCTTTGACTTGAGTGGAACTAAGATGTTATCTAGAAAGAGTTCTAAAGGTCTACAATACATGTCAGTAAATCAGATATTTGGCTCGTTACTTTTTCATATTCCCTTTTCTATTAAAAAAATTGAGGTTTTCATCTTAGAATTCACAAAGAATAAAAGTTTGTGTCTAATCTAATTGCCTCTACTGTGTGTACTTGCTTGAAGATATTTAGCACCGGAATATAATGCAGCAGTTAATTAGCAACACTCATTATGTGTATTCTTTTTTCCTAGCTCAAATTAGGGAATGTAGCCATTACATCAGGGCTAAATTCAACAAATGCAACAGAATGAGCTGCCTATTTTCTTCTTTTTTTTTTTTTTTAATTGTAAGAGCTTCATTTTAATGTATTTTCTCAGAAAATAACATGATGACCAAGGAGACAAAAATTGTAACATAGCAAAACAAGCATTGCATCAGCAAAATTAAGAACTTAATGGTTGAACTTATGCTAAGAACAAAATGCAGTTCTACGTGTACACATTTTTAAAGAAGTTTGTAAAATTGGCCAAATACAATTGGACCTTTTATTGTTTTGACACTGAAAACGTTTTTTCTTTTCAATTGTTTTATATTGTTTATATTTCATTGTGATTTTTTTACATTTGTGATTACTGCCAGAGGCCCATACTCCAGATTCCAAGGTCATAAATTATCTGTTCAAGTATGCAGCAAGCAAGAAAAGAGGTGATTGCTATCTAATTATAATTTTAACACATTTCTCCCACATGAGCACCTTTATATACTTTATAAATACGCAGTACAGCCAGCAGAAGCTGTTTAATTCCTTTCTCAGCCTTGTGAACCCTATTTTCAATTGAAAGTAGCAATCCCAGCAATTCCCATGCAGTCCACAACATCTACAACTTGTTTGTTTAATTAAAATACTTCCTGTTCATGCAATGAAAAATCCATATCATCATAAAAATTAATTAACTTTGGCCAAGGAGATTGACAATATAGTCAGTAATTAAAATGTTATTTACTCCTCTTTCATTTTAGAAGATTAGATTACATGATGTAATACTGACACTGCTGCTGCATATAATATTGTTGGGGTTTTTAATATATATATGTATTAAAAATACTTTATCATGAATGATATACAAATATTATTTTTAGTTCGTACTGTAAAGCTGTAGCTCACTCAATTTGGCACATGTAGATTTTGTTTCTTCTGCCACATGGGTGTGCACACCCCACTGTGTGCAGGAGGAGGCTTTCCTCTGACCATGCAAAAAATGGAGGTTGCATGAAGAGTCTACAAAATATAACCTGAGGTTTTCTGCAGGTGCCAGCTGTAATACACAGAGTTGAGAATATAGTTGCTGGATTTGTTGTTAATGAACACAAATCTTATTTTTTTCCACTAAGAAAATTTCCTCAAAGGCATTACATTTCTCTTACATTTGGAGTTACTTGTCTGTTCATTTGTTTGTCCTAGAAATCAAATGTATTATCTGTAGTGCAGCAGAGTGGTCTCGTAACTTACATAGAGCTTAGGAGTCCTGGCGATACCCAGATTGGATGAATTCTCTTGCCTGGCTTCACTGCCCTTCTCTGCAGATTCTCCCCTCTCCAGTCATGGAGAAGGCAACAGGGATTTGCACCCACTGGCTTCCTTCTGTTGGCTTCTCACAGTCTCTATGTGTGAAAGATGTAGATTGGTGGCTCCTGACTGTGCCCTCAGAGGTATATAAAGGGTGCTCTGCTTCGTCTTTGTTGGCATTTGACTAGTTAGGAAGGTCAAGGACTACTGTATCCTCCGCATTCTGTGTGTTTCTAAAACCCACTATGGTTTGGTTTTACCCACCTTACCCACAAACATGCTCTAAGATCTGCATTTCTATTTTTATTTTCCACATTAAGAAGTGTATTTCTCATTTCTCTCCTCTTTTTCTCAGCTTTGGAGGAAGTTTATTCGTCTTGCATATAATTTTGTGGTAATCTTTATTCCTTGGGAAATGCGAATAAAGAAAATAGAGAGTAAGTATAAAGGTTTATTGATATTGAACAGTAAAGCTCTTCCTAAAATCATGAATCTTAGGGTTTATTTTTTTAATTTACTGATCTAAATACTATTTGGGAAAGAGTTCAACACAAACTTTCAGCAGGGATGTTTCCATTTAAAACTTTATTTTTTCTTCTTTCCCTGGTACCTTAGACACTGCACAGCCCTCATTTATTTTCTTGAGAGGAGTGACTTTAAAAAGTCAAATTTTTCTCATTGTAGTTTTGAAAATGCAGCAAGATTTGAGTTCATCACAGTCCATGAGGCAATGTCCTCAGGCCAACATCACTAGATTTGCCCAAGGTGACATGTGGCTGTAACCCGCATCACTAGCCCTTTAATCTTTGAATATAATTAAATCAGCCCTTAATATTACATCAGCAGTCAGGTCATACTTCTGTGCTTCACTGGAAAGGAAAATGGATGCATAATGTTACTCAGCTTAGCAGCCTCTTGTGTAAATGCTGCTGGTAAGTGTGATCTTTCCTCAACAGAGTTTGTGTTGAAATTATGTTTTCCTCAATGACACGTTAACATTTGCTCTGCTTCGCTGCATGTCCTGCATGAATAAGAAAGGTTTTTCTTTTGTTCTGTTACTCACATCTGGATAAATGACGTGAGTTTTTGTAGACTGTATAGCTCAGATAACTATTTTCTGTGGTTGAAGGTCATTTTGGGTCTGGCGTTGCCTCTTACTTCATCTTCTTGAGATGGCTATTTGGAATCAATATTGTACTTACCATAATGACAGGAGCATTTGTAGTCTTACCAGAGGTAAGCATGAGCTCTTAATATTTACAGAACAATGCTTACTGTTGCACTTTCTGAATTAAACAAATACCACATTTAAAAGCATGCACCAATCTGAGATGTACAATTTAAAATTAATTATTTAAAATAACTTCCCCTACTAAGAGGCGGTTTCTTCTGCCAAAGGATAAGAGATATTTGCTATTAGTGTTAGAGATGTTATTTTGTCAACACAGTACAAATGCTTTTACAGAATATCTGATTACTAAAATGCAGAACTAAATCCTGAAAGCTGTAGTTGGTGTTGAGTACAGTCAAGTCCTGTCGGTGTCATTTACAATCAGAAATACATACCATCTTCTACAGACCCTGGATCGCTGTCCATTAGAAATAATTTTCTAGAATTGCTGAACAGCCACACCTTTGTTTAGCTCTTGCATGCAAATAAGGCCATTTGTCAACTTTGTCAAATTATTCATGAATATCGTTCTGCCTCACCTGATCTGTGCTTTAACAATGTTATGAGAAAATGTGGGAATATCTGATTTTTCTTCTCATTGACTCAACTAAAAAAAAAAATAAGTACCCTCAAACCAAAAAACTAAACTGAAACTAAAAAGGTGTTCACTTTCATCTTTTAATGAAAAGTAGATATAATCTTGAAATACTATTTGGAGATCAAACACTGTCATATTTCATTTCAAAATGTTTTAATTAAAACAAGCATAGCTTTCAAAGCTATTTTGTTAGTGGTTTCAGTTGATTTCTCTTTTCATTTCTCAGCTGTTTTGAAGATGTCTACTAAGCACTAAATTTCTTCATAGGTGGAGCACAGATAGCAAAAGAATCCCTCATCTGGTTTAGTGGAAAAAGAATATAGGATTTCTCATGGAGTTTCTAGTTTCAAATGGGAAATGAACCAACACACACTTTCGCGACAATACCATCTGTGTGGGTTCTGCTGTGCAGCCTTGGGTCAGATGGGCTGGCACAGCTACTGAGACTTTCTTTCTCCTTCCCAGCTACTCGCCGGAGCACCGTTTGGCAGCACAGTCAGCAAGACCATTCCCAAGGAGCATATTGCATCTGCTCAAGACCTGGACACCATCTGGTCACTAGGGGCAAGACTAAAACCACTCTTTATTGTTTTGCTGTTGCTGTGCTGTTGTAATCACTAGTTACTGCTCTTACTGATGGGCACTCTGGTCTTTGCAGGGCTATCTCCAGTACTCTGTTTTGTTTTACGGCTACTACGGTCGTGACAGGAAGATTGGGAAAGCTGGATATCGGCTGCCTCTTGCCTACTTCCTTGTTGGAATGGCAGTGTTTGCTTACAGCTTCATCATTCTCTTAAAAAAGTAAAAATGTCTTATTTATTGCTGTTCATAAGCTTGTGTATTCAAGCAATCATTAACGGTGTATTTATCCCATTTCCTCTGCATTTATTCTACACAGTAGAATAAATATTAATTTCTTCAAGTCTGCTGTTATCAAGGAGACAGACCGAGATGAATTCTAGCCTGCTCTTTATTTTGCTATCATTTATCTTCACTCTCTTTTCAGTTCCCCAGTCTATAAAAGGAGGACAGCAAAGAAGATGATCTGTATGCTTTGTGTTTGTATAGTGTAAGGTCTGACACTCATGGAAGTCCTTTCTGCTTTCCTCATCACTGGTAGAAATATTGCTCTGACAGAAATTTGTATTTTAAGTGGAATGCTTTCAGCATTATTATGCCCATTTATTGAAATATAAATACAAAAAAAAATCCATGCTAGATGTAAAATCATTAGCATTGTTTCAGCCAGTATGTGGCATTCCATTTGAATGTAAGCTTCATTTCTTTGCCGTTGATGGGCCAGGATTAGGGGTTACTCAGGAGAGATAGCAAGACTGCTAGAGCTGACTATAAAACCAGGAATGCACAATGCTCTGAGAGGGGCAAGGTCACTCTATCCTCTCCTGATTTGCTTTTCATTTCCCTTCTGGATACCTATTTTTCTGCCACAGTACAGTCCAGGGACATTTTTAGCACTGCCTGTAATAACTCAGTTTTGAATCTGAACCTTCCCTTTTTCATCTATTTTTATTCTACCCACTGGTTTGTGCCAAGGGTCACTGATATATTTGACACTGATCTACGCTTCTGCAGTTTCTGGATGTGATTAGCTCTTCTCCTCTGACTTAGTTCACTGACTCTTTGCTTAGCTGCTTAGAGTTCCCCTTTTAACACTGTCCTTTTGCATGCCCTTTCTCTCCCAAGCTATTAATCTTCATTTCTTACTTATTCCATTACTCTGCCAACTTGCCTATTTGAGATGAGTAAGTGGGGTTTTCTTTCTTTTCCCCAAAGTCTGTAAAATGGCACTGGATTTCTATTTAAAAATAACGTATTTTGAGTATGAAAACAATACAGAAAACAAACAGATCTTGTGTATGATCACTAGTTTTGCCAAGCTAGCTTGTAATCACAGTCATAGCGACCTTAATGATAACATCTTCCTGTTGAATCCCACCTGGAGATGGTAAAATGGAAATATGCTTAAGTCCACATCTCTAGAGACTATGGACTAGAGTCCCATCTCTAGTGAGATCTGCTTTATTTGTCAGATGTAAAGAATGGAA
Organism: Urocolius indicus; assembly: GCA_013401255.1. NCBI lineage: Eukaryota > Metazoa > Chordata > Aves > Coliiformes > Coliidae > Urocolius > Urocolius indicus. Next base: position 360,537 of record WBNH01001474.1, read on the forward strand.
ATATCAAAATGTCCTTCCACATTGAGTCAGTTCTGCAGCAGAACAAAAAGGAAATTCATGCTCTGAATGTCACCTTGTTTTATTTTCTGCAGAAAGCTGCCAACAACACAAATTCCTGAAAATCTTTGGTAGTTCTAGAGGTGTAGACATCTGAAAACTATGAACCAAAGCAGTGACTTCCCTCATATTCATCTTTACACATTAAAAACAGTTGAATATCTATTTTTTTTGCAGAATGGCAAAGAACTCAAGAATGAGTTTAGCAAGTGCCTCCGATGAAAATTACACTTTCTGTTGGAGACTGTTCTGCGCTTGGGACTATTTGATAGGAAACCCTGAGGCTGCAGAGAGCAAAGCTGCTGCCATAGTTAATAGCATTAGGGTGAGCAACTGACCTTCAAATTATTTAGAGTTTCTTTTTTTGTTAGTCTGTAAGCCATGTAAGTCTTTCCTCTTATTCCCTTCCATTTCCTATTGTTTTGGTATTCGGTTACAGATCTGTTTGCCTATGGGAGGGCAGGCATCATGTCTCTGTGTTGTATTGCAGTCACGTCATACTTGCTGGCACTCATTCTGTCCTAGCAAGGCCATTGGATTCTTCTTCAGAATAGTTTTATTTAATGCCACTGCACATGTGACAAAAAGTTAGATAATCAGAAACAAATTTGCTTGGGATGCAACTTCATTGAGTGACAGAATCTAATTAACATTAACTATGTGAAAACACCCATTTATTTCATCTCCCCATAACAAATGGTCCACAGACACCATACTGCTCTCTCAGTATCAGAAAAATTGTTTTAAATACAGATGTTTTCCATTTATAGCTTCAGAATGTGGTTTTCATCAAAAGTAATTTATTTCTCAATTTGGTATATTCTCATTCAGCCATTAAACAAAATTATTTCAAATTATGTTAGGGATACATAAATAAGCTATGGTATTTAGTTATTTCAATGACTGAGGATAACTTTTGGCAGTTCCGTATCATATAACTGAAACATGAATTCTATAGACATGTCCTGCAAAAAGATCTTGTTGTGTAAACTTCTGGTTGTACCCCATTGAACATGCATGAAAGTGCATAAGTATTTGATTACTGTGTATTTGTTTCTCAGAAATCTCCTTCCCTATTTGAACTCACTTATCACTCCTAAAAAACTACACAGAACAGGAAAATATTTATTTATTAGCAGTGCCAGGATGTAAAGTTGTTTTGTAGCATACTTGATAGTTTCTGTTAAAGATGTGTACATTATTTTTACTGAACACTATTAAAATGACCATGCTGTGTTTCTTTCAAGGAAGCTATATTGGAAGAGCAGGAAAAGAAGAAAAGCAAAAACCTGTATGTATATAAGATCAGAGATACTTTTCAAAGCACTGCTTCAATGCAGATTGCATTGCTAATCTGCTTGTCTCATACTACTAAAAACCATATTAGAAAAGATCCCTGGTGCCATGAAACAACGTACTGTATTGTCTGTGTCTGGTTTTGTTTTTATTTTTCCAGGGCAGTGACTATAAGCTTAAGAATTATTGCAAATATCCTTGTCCTTCTCTCCCTTGCTGGAAGTATTTACATCATATATTTTGTCGTGGATCGATCCCAGAGGTTGGAGCGCACCAAAAAGGAACTAACTCTTTGGGAAAAAAATGAGGTATATTCTCTTTATGCCACTTTTGTGTTAGAAGCAGGATTATTATCTCAGGGCTATCTGTAGCAACAATGTGCACTGAGGTGTAAATCATGAGAGATTAGATGGGATAAATAAGGAAGGAGAGAGCAGAGTGGCCTTTACCTGGATCTGTCTTCACACACTTGCATTCTCTGTGCTCCGCAGGTGTTAGCAGAGCTGAAATGCACAGAGGAATGTCCTCATTTTTTACAAAGACCACAGTTCTAGCTGGTCCCTAGGTAGTGAGGACAAAGCATACACTTCCTTGACACTTATAAATCTACTTTTGTGCCCAAGATTGAGCTGAGCAAACACTGGGCCACAGAACTACAAAGGAATTGGCTTTGGCAATAGCTGTTGATTTCAGCTGGGGTATACTCAATGTTCTGCGAATATGTCCATTCAGAAGAACGAGTGGACATCAAGAGTAGGAAATTAATAAGCATGGAAAAGTTGGTCATCCATTTCAGAAGAAGATGCTGGCTTCATATTTCCCACATATTAAGTTTTCTTTTTAACTAATAAAGTAGTAACGTTAAAGCTACAATGTCTGGAATAAAGATTCCTGAGTGATATTCCAGATCTATGATTTTGTATTATAACTGTTGTTATTAATAATGTCAATAATAACTTTTTTAAGCATTTCCTCTAAGACCAATCAATAAAGCATGTGCATCAGCAGTATTTCAGTCAGCACTCAAGGTGCCACAGAAGGTTTACCAGGCTACAGAAGTGCTATGTCTTTCTGTTCTGTAGGTAAGCGTAGTTGTGTCACTGATTACAATGATTGCCCCCTCTGCTTTTGAACTTGTGGCAGCTCTGGAAATGTACCATCCAAGGACCACTCTTCGCTTCCAACTTGCCAGGTATGAGCATTATGCAGTGTAGAAAATACGTGGAGAAAGTATGAGAAGTCAATGGGATAACAATGATGATACCATCTATCGTTCTGTTTTCAGGGTTCTTGTTTTATACTTGGGAAATCTCTACAGTTTAATCATTGCTCTCCTGGATAAAGTGGACAGTATGAGTGTCACTGTAAGTGTAACTCGATGGTTTCTGATGTGTGAAGCTAGTAGACATTATATATCTAACTCCATTTATTGTGTTATATATGCAGTCAGATGAAAAATTGTTCAAAATTGATTAAAACATTACAGTTTGATTGGACTATAAATTTAAGGCTTTTGTAATTTGATTTACAACTATTCATAGTTTTTTAGTAGAGCTGGGTCCATATGATGGCTAATGCAACATGATAAATAGATTTCTGTTCATTGCTTAATTATTAAAAACCAAAAAGGCATTGCTTTAGACCAGATATTTCCAGCTCCCTGAAATCAGCCTTCAGTTCTATCCTTACAAGTCCAATCCGTGTCTGACATCTACTTAAGTCACCTAACTGCAGCTTGAAAATACATGTACATTGTAGGATGTATAGACATCTGCATATATGTTCAGTTGAAATATTAGCTTTCAGAATATCTATCCTTTCAGGACTCTGATGTTAACAACGATGCAAGTAATTCTACCTCCTTCTTAGCAACCAAAACTCTTTCTAAAGAAGAAAATTTGTCTACAATTATTCCTGACATACAAATTAAGCAAAATGGCTTTGTCACATTGGGAGAGAGTCACACTCAAGGCTTGATGATCTCTGACTCATTGGTTAACAAAACAGTTTCCTTTAAAACTCAGAACCCACAGGATCAGTGCTGGGAGACATATGTTGGCCAAGTACGTAATTGTTTTATTATGTCATCAACTTATTCCTCATCCAAATTTGACAAAAAAATTACCATCATGTTGTGCTGTGTTCCATTTTAGAGCTTTTCTTTGTATAAAATCCAGAATTTACCTATGGATTGGGTAGAGAGCAAAGACTGCACAAAGTGATATGGCCACAGATACGAGCTTTGTTTTTTGTTCAGGATCTACAATGTGTTTAGTGTTTTGAAAATATTATTTTGACAGGTTTCATCCTCTGTCTTCAGGTCTGCACATGCAGAAGTCTACAGATGCATGATACAGATCCTATCTTAACAGCATATATCCCATTAAACTCTTACAGAGAAACATGACTATAAAATTGTATAAGCAGTAACATGCACCCTTGTGCAGATTTAGATTGCTGCCTGAATAGATAGGGATGGAGACCTGAGCCAAGCATGAGATTGTGCTCTTGGTCATTTGTACATTATCTCTGAAGTCTCTATTCATTCTGTCTCAGTCAACCACTAGAGAAACAAGTGTTTTTCACTTTTTCAGAGAAACAGAAGACAACAAAAGGTTTCAAAATACTGTCAGTTCATAAGAATGGAGCCAACTTGGGGGTGGCAGCCCCAAGTATACCTGTTCCCACAGTTGTAGGAAGCTCTGCAGACTTACTATGACACTTCTTGCTTCCCTACACATGAAGTGTGTGACATTGTGGCCCCATACTTTGAATGACTAGCAGTGGCACTAACACCTACAGAGAGTAATTTTCACCATACCAAATTCAAAAGACATCATTTGATCCCAATGTACTTTGGTCTCTGCCAGTGTTGCACTTAGGTCTTGGGCACTAGATTAAACAGGATGCCAGTGTGTTTCTGGTTTGCTGAGCACTTTGTTCCAGAGTGAGCAATATTAAAGGTCTTGTTTGATAATGTGGAGCAAAAGACTGCTCCTTGTTTATTCACTTGACTCCTATTGTATGTCTATGTCCCTGTTGCACAGTCATTGGGAACTTTTTAGAATCTGTGTTCATGGGGGTTTTTTTTGGTTTGGTTTTTTTTTTGGAATTGAATCTGTTTTATTTAATTGTATGTTTTTCAAGCTCAATTAAATGTAGGACAGCCCCATTCATTTATAAGCACTAAACAGGTCTTGTGACTTCATAATCTACTGTCATTGGGTTTTAGTATTGTGTGACTAATAAGCATTTCTCCTTATGAAACTCTTAGCAAGTATATATTACAACAGCTAGTATAATAAAGGATTGGGACACAAGAAAAAAAAACAACAAAACCCAACCTGTTTCAATTTATCTAGATAATTTTTCAGAAAAGTCATTAAAATGAAAGCCTGAAGCCATCACAACCAGAGTTTTATTGCTGCAAGCAACAGAAGGCACGCTGGAACCTTGATTATGTTTGTTCTCTGTGCTAGAACAAAGACAAGTAAGGAAAAGTCAAACAGGAAAAGCTCGAAAAGAAATAATTTATATATCCAGATCTTATTTTAACCAGACAGTAAGCCTGAACCAAATGCCAAAGAGCCATATGCAGTCCACGTGCTTCCAGAATGACTCAATATATGTGAATATGTATTTCAGGAGATGTTAAAGCTTTCAATTATCGACATGATTTTCACAGTCGCGAGCATCCTGCTAATCGATTTTTTCCGTGGACTGTGCGTCCGATATTTAAGTGATTGCTGGTGCTGGGATCTAGAAAGCAAATTTGTAAGTACAGCCTCTACTTTATCAAACTAAGATGATGAAGACAGGTAGGCTCCTTCCCATAGTACTGAACAATGGGTAGTACTGAACCTCCTTAAAGGCTTTCAACAGATAAGTAATTTCTTGGTAGCACACATCTACAAAGGCAGAGATCACACCAAGTTTAAATTGGAGAGCATAGAGTATATGCTATGATTGGATGTTTTTCTCAAGTCTGCTCCTGTGGCTGTGGTACAAAAATTTTTATCTTTCCCAAAATGAGATCGTGGAGCAGTCCTAGAGCCAAAGATGAGAAAGAGGGTATGCAGTGGCTCTCCTCATCCTCTTTTCTGTAGCTATAATATCAATCCATAATGTAGACAGGAGTCCAAAAAACAATTACCAAAAGCACATAGTGCTTTAGGAAAAATATGGTGACTAATATTTGGTTAGCAAGAAGCTTTTGGCATGAAAAGCTGAGGACTGTTCTTTGTCCATAACTAAAGAAAAGGGGAATTTAAAAAAAAATAGAGAGGAATTAGTTTATTTACTTTTTTGCTGTAGAATAGGTCTTACTGTGTTCCCACTGCCTGCCAAAAGCCAGTATTTGATCTGGACATTTCAGGCTGTGTGCTGTCTGCAACCTGATTCAGTCAAATGCTTCTAATGAACAATCTGAAAAAAAAAAAAAACAAAAAACCAAAAAAACATATTCATCTTACACTGTGTTTCTTGCAGCCAGAATATGGAGAATTCAAAATTGCAGAGAATGTACTGCATTTGGTGTACAACCAAGGAATGATTTGGTACGTAGTCAATAAGTGATTTTTCTGTTCCTTTGTTGGATGATGACTAAATCAATCTGATGATTTCTAATGAAACCTATTCAAGTAGGGGACTGGTAATGCAGTCTTTTATGCTTTATTATAATAAGAGATTGTCTGTAGGTAAGCTGTAAGCTTTTGTTCACCTGCACGGGTTCTTTTTCTGTTAAACGTAAAAAGTGAAGCTTCTGGCAATACTAAGAACTGACACGGTATTATTGTTCCAGGATGGGAGCTTTCTTTTCACCTTGCTTACCAGCATTCAATGTACTCAAGTTGATTGGACTCATGTACCTGAGGAGCTGGGCTGTGTTAACGTGTAATGTACCACATCAGCAGGTTTTCAGAGCATCTCGGTTAGTCAAAATAAGAACGAAAGATAACAAATAAATCAAATGCAAGCAATGGAAGTGTCTTCTGTGCATAGGAATAAAATGTCAAGATATTTTAGCTCTGAAATTGACACTCAGGTTTGACAGTAATATTGATAGCAAAGGTCTGTGGAAAAAAAATAGTTACTGAGAAATTGGAGGGTTTATGAAGCAGAGTAGTGAAAGATACAAAGGAACTGAAAAATATGTCAGGGAATATTCACAGACCAACATATGTGGCCTAACACAGATTCTTTTTGTCCAAACAAATCCAACAATAACCTACATGAGTTAACAGTTGCAAGCTCTATGTACTCATGTTTCTTTGGAAGCTATGAAGTACTTGCTTTTGTCTGTTGCACTGCACAACAGATCTCCCTATTGTTCTCCCATCATGACAAGTATCTTCTTAGTTTGCTGAAAAATGGAAGTAATTTAGGGCATCTTTAATTCTTAAGAATCAGTTATTGCAAACGTGTTTTGAAGATAAATCAGAAACAGATGCCACTGTTCTGTTTCTCCCACAACACAGCCAGGCAGTATGGTCAGTTTTAATAGAATGGTGCTATAAGCCATTCTCTGGCTGCCACAGTGGTATCTGGAAAGCAGTGCAAATAAAATTTTCATCATTAAGAGTCTGTTTAAACTGGCTCTGTTCAGACTTCCTAATCACAGCAGAATGATTCTGATCTTTCCAGAAATGTACATCTTGAACTTGTTAGGTAGATACAGTCTTGCACCTTTTATCTTGCCTCTGTTTTTCTCTCTGATTAGTACAATCTGAAAAACGTTACACTTTCTTGCAGATCCAATAATTTCTACCTGGCCATGTTGCTGTTCATGTTGTTCTTATGCATGTTGCCAACAATTTTTGCCATTGCCCGATATAAGCCATCGTTAAGCTGTGGTCCCTTCAGGTAAGTTCTAATGAACTAATGAAAACTGCAAAGATTTTATTTCACCCTTTCACAACAAATTTGTCATATTCAATAACATCCAAATAACCAATTTTAAGAAGTTTATAGACGAGACACTGTTTTTCTGCTGCCAATTTTTTCCATTTTAAGATTTAATTGGCTGAATATGCCAACATTCCCAGTGAGACTTGACATTTTGCTTTATGTATATGGTTCAGATACTTTATGTTTACATCATATAATATACCACTGAGCAATCTAGCACATATCACCATCTTGTGTCTCAATTCAAGCACCCTTCAAGCCTGGCTAATGCTTTTGTGTGTTTAGAAAAGTTGTTGAAAAGCAAATTATGAAAAAAGTTGCTTGTATTTTTATTCTCCCTTTTTTTTTTTCCACTATTCACTGTGCTGTTACAAAGTACTTTGGGATGAAATTCCTTGTTTATTCAGTGCCAACACTGTTTACCAATTTATACTTTGGATGTCTGACAACTTAATTTTACCTTTTCTCTTTTTTTTCTCTCTTGTAGTGGACAAGAAAAAATATATGATATTGTTTCTGAAACGATTCAAAATGATTTTCCCACGTGGTTCAACACAGTGATTACTTACATCAGCAGTCCTGTGGTTGTCCTCCCTGCACTACTACTTTTATTGTAAGTACGTTGTTTCTTACAGGCAGGTTACTTGGACTTTATTAATACTGGCCTTATCTCTGGACAGTCAGATGTTGATACTGAGGAACAAACACTGCCTTATTATAATTTTTATTAAGCATATCTGAAAAAAAAAAAAACCACAAACACCTTATTGAATAAATGGCATATGGATCAGATGGAAAGGGAAAGTGTGTTAAAAAGAGTGTCATCACATTTTCAAAAGGAGTTTCCTGTTCTGGGACATGAGGTTAAAGAAACTTCACTATATTCTTTCAAGGCTTACAGTGCTGTTTGTTCCAGGAAGTTTTAAGATCCTTCTTCCCATCAAGAGCTCCTCAGAAACTAATTTTCTGTTTCCTCATGGTGATTAGCTCACTTTATGACTGTGAACAGGGCTTAGTCTATCATTCAAAGAAGCTACCCAGTCATCTTGATTTCTGACAAGATAAATCAGTTATGAAGGTCTGGTCTTATGTGTTAATGTAATATAACTTGCTACAGTCTTTCCAAGGGAAGTTCTCTCCTACACTACCTTCTAAATAATTGTTCACAGCTGGGAATTAATATCTACTTTGAACTGTTTAAAATGGACTTTGCTCTACGAAGTATGATTTGTCTTGCACTTACTTTTGAATCATTTTTTACCTATAAACTACAGAAAAAAATGCAGTTTGTCCCACTAGTGAGCTTTTCAGACAAATCAAAAAGATCAAAGCAATACTTTTTATTTTGGAACTTTTTCCTGCAGTGTCATAGCCATGTAAACATAAACATATCTACAGATCTAAGTAGATCTACTGACTGCTTCAAACCGACAGCTAAACACTTATGTAAATGTTTGTGGTATGAAGTCCAGCTATAAGACTTTACTTCATCTGAAAGAGAGTGTAATCCATTAAGTCAGGTCAGACCTCATTTTGGCTGTGTCAGAGTAAACAAGGTGTTACTCCAGTCAACAAAATGGCATTGGTATGAGTGTGCAAATTCAGCAATTCTGTGTCTCACAGTAATTCTGTGTCTCTATTCTGAAACCCTGGACTGGGAAAAAAGAAAGAGAAGAAAATATTCATCAAAATTTTCATTTTGAGTGTGTCCCAAATTTAAACAAAACAAAACAAAAACTAAATATGCACACAGGGTTATATGCACAATGAAAAGACCTGCAAGAAACACAGGCACAATTAGAACTGCTGTTAAATCTGTTTTCAGAGTAATTTCTTTCTTTCATGTTTGTTTGCTTGGAAGAAGGCTGTGATCCATTATCACAGTATAAAGGAAATGCTACTAAGCAGCAACTGAACCTGTACATCATTTCAATGACCTATAAAATCTCAAAGAGAAAGCTGTCAAGAATATTTCATGTGGCTCATAATCACCTCTTTCACTTCTAGCATGCTAATTTATTACCTGCAAAGTATTGCAAGATCATTAAAATTCACCAACAATCAACTGAGAATGAAGATCCAAACAGTAAGTACAGTTCAAAGCACTTTTGCATGCAATTTGGTGAGTCTTGAAGAAAATACCAATTAAATCTCTGAAGTAACTTTTGGCGTTTTACAAAGTAAAATCAATCTTGTATTTATCATCCTTACACAGCAGTAAGATTTCTCTCTAATCCATAATAACCTACTGCTTCTTATTCCTCTAATAATCTATTGCTTGTCATTCATCTGAATGTATTTTAGGAAAGAAGTGAAGATAAGAAAAAGGTGGTTCAGATGGCAGTGGGTAAGTTGTGACCTTTAGAAATGTCACTATTATTACAGCACTTGGGTAGAAAACCATTTTGATTTTGCACGTGTATAGGAAAGCTGAACTAATTTTTTTTAAAATGTATTTCTGAAGAGTCCTCCTTTTTAGACGGCTTTTCAGCTCAGCTTGGCTTAATTTTGGCAACACTGAAAGACAAGGTGTGGAGTCTATACCTAATCTCTGCTGGGATCTTTAGACTGGGAATTTTCCTGCTTTACTACCAACCTGGAAGGCATCTCTGATGATTCAAATCCTGTCAGACCTTGTGCAAAATTCAGGGAGTAGTAGGTAGAAGAGGCGGAAGGGAATGCCCTCTATTCTTTTACCTGAGCAGGTTGAACAGTTCATGGGCAATGAAAGGATTTCAGGCTTGGCTTCTGTATCTGAGGGAATCTGAACCTGCACCTTCTGCTTCTTAGATTTTATCAATGAGAAACCATAGTCAGGGTGCCGTCCTCCTAACATCTCCCAGTGGAAGGAACAAGTGAAACTTTGCCAACTCAAAGAGAAGACTTGAAACAATAGCCTTATGGCTAGATCTTAACATTACTGTGGACCCCTTTATAGCTCTCTAGGGGACACAATAATGCTGAAATACCTGATGTATAGCAACGTAGTGATCAGGACTGACTATTAAGGGCAATGAGGTATGTCCCCTATGTGTTTTTTCTTTGTTACAGAAACCAAATTCAGCCTTTGTCTGTGATCAGCCCATTGGAGCCAGCTGGCTGAATTTGGCTACCTTCATATTGGTAGGGGTGTCCATTGTGAACTAAAACGGGGCTCTTGAAAAGAGACACTGGCTTGTTGCTCATTTTGGAATTCTACAGTGCAACGTTCAGAGTTTTTAGTGTGTTTCCCCAGTACTCTGTCTGCCACATACTATAGTTTGCTGATCCACCTCTTCATCACCATGTCTCCCAGGGTGACACCAGTTTCTCTTTTCTGAACGTAGTGGGGTTGTGTTAGCATTGGATCCCCTGAATAAAGGGTACATTTGAACCACTGCATTTACACAGCAGCTTCTAAATTTAGAGGCCTGGACAATTCCTGTACTATTTTCTGGTTTCTAGCCAGAATCCAAAATCTGGATGGGAATGACAAGAGAGCAGAGCAAGAAACTGATATTATCAGCCAGGAGTCTTCTGTTTGGTCCTCAACTCCTCGGAAGAATGGCAGTGTCTTGAACTTTGAATCTCCTGTGGGCAAAGGCACCAGAATACAAACCATTTCCCAGTGTGTACCCCAAACTGTGCCCTCAAGCGACGTTGCAAGACCTATCAACGCAACTCCCACAACTTCAATCTCTTTAACGCCAGCTCCCTCAGCATCAAGTGTACAAAAAACACGAAACCATCACATCACAAACAGGCAAGACTGGTTTGGTTTTGAAATAGCATCTATTCCAGCAGCTCCATGACATAGCATTGTGTGTATTTATACAATAGTTGTGTACTCAGGCTGTCTGGAGCGGTAAAACAGATGGGGAAACTTTTAAAAGTGGATTCATTCATGGGTACTATGCAGGTTACTGATGACATCATCTCCTTAACTCTCCCTTAATAGAGATGGAATTTTTTTTTTTTTTTTTAAATAATGTAGTTAATGAAGTCTACACACACCTCAAGCAAAGGTAAATGCTGAGCAGGATACAAACTGATGCGCAGTTTGTGCAGGATACTGTTTCCATGAACAAGACAAACACATTAAGAGTGAAGAACCTCTGTGCAGAATGCCTGCGCAGGTTCAGTTGTAGGACAACCCATTTTGGACATGAGCAGGCTGATGCTTTAAGCTATCTGATGAGTATTTTTCAAGTGATCAGATAAAGAGCATTTCTAAACCGCTCTCAGAACAATAAGAAAATAGAACAGGAGCGTAACTTGAGGGGCCTTTTGTGCTGCCTTTTCCCAGGAAAGAGAAAATATATCCCCTAATTTCTAGGGTATGTTTGTCAAACTGGTCTTAAAAATTTGAAACAATGTAGATTCTGCAGCCTCCAACCTTACAATGTAGTGTTTGACTTCCAGAGCACTGCATGTTTAATACTATTTCCTTCTCTTTTTTCCTTCCTAAAGGTACTCAAGTGTTGTGCATGGCAGCACAAGTGAACTCTGTAAAACAAAACCCTACACACCAGTGACTTTCAAAAAGCACAGTGAAGATGTTCATTCTGAGCCTCTCTTCAGAAAAGGCATTCGGCAGGTAAATCCGGATGCCCTTGAGGCAGGGGCTCCTGTTTTTGTGGGACGTAGACCATATGCTACCAGGTATTTTTTTATTAATGAAAATGAGTCCCGCAAAAAATCGCTCCACTCAACCTCCCGACTCCAAAGGCACTTCAGAAAGGACGAATCAAGAGACGTTATTGAGTTGTATCCACGCAATGTCAGAAGATATGTGGTTCGAACACCACACCAGATGTATTCCCCTCATCCCAGTGACGATGAAGAAGATGAACTTGGGAGAGAATTTACCAACAGATCCCATCGGCCTCGCTCACTGTCTGATCTTCGCCCAGCACCACGATTTTACATTGGGGAACGTGCCGATGGCCATATTCTTACGAGCAAGGATTTAGCCAGAGTGCATTACAAATCCTGGGATGATGGTTTTGAGCTAGACCCGGACAGGCCTCCGTACGCTTACAGGAAAGTGCACTTGAACTATCCTGAGCCACGCATGAAACCAAAATCAAAGCAAAAGCTGGAGCAATCAGTAACAGAATCTGATTCCGTTTCCATCGAATCCAGCAGTGATCCACAAAACAGCAGCAATGACCAGTACATTCAGGTCATTCATAGCAAGGAAAAGTATCCAAAATCGGGGACAAAACTCAACAAAAAGAAATCAAAGAACAGTGTTGATCTAAATATGTCTGAGCCAAATGAACTGGTGTGCTCAAACGTCTGAGAAGATGCCTAAACCTTTTCATGTTTTGAATAGGTGTACGTGCAATTGTACTCGCCGTTTAAGGTCTATTAGAATCTATGGCAGTCCTTGCAACAACAGTGTATGCAGCCACTTGAGGCAGGAAAAGCACAGTTAGCCTGTACCTTGCTTTAATATCAAAACTAATACTTTGCGAAATTTAGGGAAGTATTCCAATTTATTACTTACTGCTATGCTGCTAAAAAACAAAACCTCCACCTACTGGAAAATACAAAGCTATATACTTGGGACACTGCAATTAAACCAGTACAAAAATAGGTCAAAGGATGGTCTTTTTGTCTGTTTGACACACCTATAGCTAAAACCGCTTCCATTGACTAGATTCATCAGGCAGTCAGCTTCCTATAACTAAGAGCTGTTATTTATGGTACAATTTATGACATCATGGCGTGCTTAGTTTGAACACTGTGTATCTCAAACCAACCAGCACTAGGTAGTTCCAAAGAATGGTAAGTTTCTTTGGAGAGTGCTGCATGGGCAATGGAGTTATCTTCTATTTTCTGGTGGGACTCTAAGCCTAGGCTCACAAGCTTCACCGTGGAAAAGTTTCTATCCATAGCCTTTAGAAAACTTGCTTTATTAACTCCTGATTTAATTCTGTCCATTTTTTTTTTTCACACGCCATTGCAATTTTTACACCTTCTTAAGCCTAAAATTACATCCCCCCCCACCACGTCATTTGGATCAAAAGCACCCTGGGCGTTTAGCCCAGAACCGCGCTGTCTCGTTCCAGGGGGTTTCGCCAAGCCACGCTGCCACAGGCGGGAGGCAGTAGAGCAGCCTGCCCAGCCGGGGCTGTCGCGGGCAGCCCGCAGCCGCGTGGCTGAGCGGCGCGGCCCCATTTCGGCAGCAGAACAGCGGCGTCTCCGCCCCGGCGGAGTGACGTTTCCTCAGAGCTGCCTATCGCCCGGCGACTCTTTCCGCTCAGGCTGCCGGCCGGAGGGGGACCGGCTGTCCGGACGAGCCACGCCGCGGCCGCCGCGGCTGCGGGCTGGCCAGGATGGCCGTCCCCGCCCCGCCGCAGCCCGCTCCTGCCGTGAGGCGCCGCTGCGCGCAGCGCCGCACCCGCCTCCGCGGCGGCACTCTCAGGTGAGGGGGCGGCGCTGCCGGGAGCCCATGGGGGCGGGACAGCGCGGCGGCCTCATAGGCGGCGGCAGCGGCGGCTCCGCCCTGGCCGGCCATGGACTACGCGGCGCTCGCCGAGGCGGCGGCCGACAAGATGGGGCTGTACCGGCGGGACCCCGGCGGCTGGCGCGGCTGCCGAAGCACGGTGAGCGGCCGGGGGGGGGAAGAGGGGCAAGGGAGGCGCTGGCGCGGCGCGGCGGCTGAAGGTTTCACCTCCCCGCAGAGCGAGGTTTCGGTTTCTTGGAGACCCTCCGCGGAGTTCGCTGGGAACGTGTGAGTACGGCCGGCGCCCTGCCGTCGTTTCCCGGATGCCGGTGCGAGGGTTTCCCCCGCGGGGCGTTTGGGGACGGGCAACGTTAGAGCAGCGGGGTTTGGTTTCGTTTCGTCCCGCCACAGGTACAGGGGCGAAGGGGTCCTGACTGCCAGCCCCCAGGATATCTGGGAATGCATCAAGCCGGTGGCCGGCGGGCTCAGGACCAAGTGGGACCAAAACGTGAAGGACTTCGAGGTGGTCGAAGCCATCAGCGATGTAAGTGCCTTTCGGACTGCGATGTTGTGTTCAGATACGTCGGGCTCTGCAGACAGTTGTGACGCATCATCAGGCAGCCGATGTTGCGTGCGGGCAGGTAAAAAAGGTCTCAAGTCACTCAGCCTCTGTCTGGATCAGTCTGACAGTACTGGGATTAAGATTCTTTCTTTTCCCCATAAATTGCATATATTCTCTGAATAATGGCATGCGTTTCTGAAAGGAAAGGCCAATATATGCTTGGCTAAATGCTGCATACTTGAGATGTGTAAATGTGTAACATTAAAGATTCCTGCACTATGTTTTATTAACGCTGTAAGGCTGAGCGTAAAATGTTTGTGAGGGAAGAGGAGGTTTAGAGAATTGCATAGAGTCCCACAGAAGTGAAGTGTTTGCCACGAGCTGTTACCTCAGGCTGTGTGTGTCTCTCACCATGGCAGCGTGTGAAGCTCAGCACTATGCCTGTCATGCTGGGCCTCTGACTGACCTTGGGACCCAGAGCTTTACCTCAGTCTCTGTCGTTGAAACAGATGATGCACTTGGAGAGTGCAAAAGGACTCTGTATGAGCAGCAGTTTTTGGTGCTGCGGTTATGCAGGCTTTTTTTTTTCTGAAGTATGACAGAACCTTAAAAAAAGGACATTGAATTTAGATCCCTAAATCTGAAATGGATGTAGGTGCACAGAGGCAAGCAGGGTGCAAACAGAATGAATCCCAGAAATGTTTGTGGAAGTCTTGGGAAGATTATTTTTCTCGGGGATATTAACCAGGAACTTTGATTTTAGGAAGACTGTAACCTGCCACTTGAAATTCATAGACTTTATCAGGCTTAGCAGCTCTGACCAGAGCGGTAGAAACCTCTGTTTTGGAGACCTTGTCACATCAGAGCCTCTTCAGAAGGGAATGGTAGTGTTAAGGTTTCTGCAATGTAATAAATCTGGTTATTGAGTTGTATCTCGTGATATGATGCAAAGAAGTTATCTGTTACCTTCCTGGAAGGAAGAAGCGTTTTATCTGTTCTATGAGCATAGATGCGCCAGATTTGCTTTTCAGTGTACATTGTAGTACTTGTCCTTAAACAACCTGGGAGCAATTCATTATCACTCAGTTTTTCCCCATTAAACTGTTTTCTGTCAACGCACCATAGTGCCTTTTGAGTGTGCAGATGCATTTTGTTCAACAAAGGGTGGAACAAGAATCCTTGATACAGTTAAAAAAAGTGTAACTGAAAAGAATACCAGGGACTATGGGTTTTTTTCTACTGTGCTTTTGAAAGGATCAGCTGACATACATAACTCTGTTTTTTTGTTTCCAGACTGTCTCTGTATGCAGAACCACAACCCCTTCAGCTTTCATGAAGATTATTTCACCAAGAGAATTTGTGGATGTGGTCACAGTGAAGCAATATGAAGATGGGACAATGCTATCTGCTGGTAAGATGCTCATGTTCTCAACACGTTCATGTTCTGTTGGGAGATAACCAACAGCTACCAGAAATAAATAAATAACAAATAATATGCTGTTTAATAGTTGTTGATATGTTTGTGATCACAAGATAACATTTTAGTGCTCTATTGACATTGTTATTCTCACAGTATATCATTAATCTTAACATTCAGATAACAATGGTATTGTGGGCTTGTGGTTTCTTCCCTTGCCATGCTTTTGAGATTGAATAAGTATTTAATTTACTGTCAAGTTCAAGGCAGGGGGTATGTGTGTGTGCACCTCCCTGTTTTTTGAAGAATTTACAGAACTTTCTAAAAGGAGTCTCCTTGTCCCATTTAGTCTAAATCCTGTTTTAACAGTTTCTGGGCTGCCTCTAGAGTTTGGTGATGCCACTGAATAAATGTAACACTTCTCTTTGTGGAAATAATCATTCTCATGAAGCCAATTAGCACTGATTTTTAAGGGACTGCCACTATGTGGAAGGATATTTCTTTGTTTTTCGCTTTCATCCTAACATTTAACAGTTACAAGTCAGTGCTTTTATTACCCTACTGTTCAGCTGTTTAATTTTCCCATCCTGTTCAGGAATGCTTTGTCAGAAATCTGTCAACTTGCTAGAGGGCAGCTTCCCAGCAGTCAAGTGGCATGTGCCTCTGTGGCATGGATTTGTTGGGACTTGAATGCCCCCTCAAGAAAAGCAATACTCTCACACTACATTGGTTCAATGAACCTCCCTCCAAGTGTCTTGACGCTTAGTTCAGAGCTCAGTAACAAATGCTTCTAAATTCAACGCTTCTTTCATTTCCTTGTTTCATGGCCAGAGTAGTTCCTTTTAATGGTCTTTTTTTCTGACCACGTGGGGCACATTTAAAAGCTTACACTGTTGTTCTTAAATATATTCTCAAATTCTTGAGAAGTGTTCGCTTCTCAGCTGGTACCAGTTTGAGTACCAAGGACTCTATCCCATCTTCTGTGAAAGTGAAAGTTTTCTTCAATGCTTTTTCTTACAGCCACCAACGTGGAACACCCACTGTGTCCTCCTCGGCCAAATTTTGTGAGAGGCTTTAATTATCCCTGTGGCTGTTTCTGTATACCTGTTCCAGGGTAAGAAGAAATCTGTTTGAACTTTGTGCATTGTTGTCCAGGGTTTGGCCAGGATAGAATTAACTCTCCCCAGCTGCAGCTGGGGGGGTGTGGCCAGGCTGTTCAATCCCATGTGCCGTCATGCTCGGGATATAAGGGCAGCAGCTGGGCCGGAGCAGGGCTGCAACCAGTGCAGCAACTGCAGTTCTGCTGTCGGGCTGAGCGTCAGGCTGAGCACGGTGAGCAGTTACATTGGGCGTTGCTCCTTTTTTCTTTGTCCTTTGGCCATCACTGTAACTGCCTACTCATTGTGGGGTTCTATTAAACTGTCCTTATCTCAACCCAGAAAGTTCTACAACTCTGTCTTGATTCTCCTCCCCATCCTGCTGAGTTGGGGAGGAGTAACTGGGTGGTTTGGTCATTGTTCAGTTAAGGCTAAACCACCACAATTGTAAAGCCCTTTTTATCCATTTTCTGATCTGTTTTTGGCCACATGTGATCTGTAGCTTCTTGGCAACGGCATGTTTCTGTCTTCTTTTGACTGGTAATCATTATGACCAAGTGCCCTTTTTGTTCTCTTTTGTGCGATGAATTAGTCTCTCTTTATTTCCTAGAGAGAAGTCTTTAATGTTACAGGAACCATCATCATGGTAGGATTCTCTTTGATCTCTTAAGCAGAGATTCAGCAGAACATTCAAGTATGGCCTTAATTTTTGGTAAATGAGTATCCGGTTGATGATTACATTGCCATAATACTTAAACAGAATCATGAACCTAATTAGTTTAACTGTAATGTAACTTGTGGAGATAGCTACGTTCACTGAAATTTAGAATTAATGTCTGCCGTTTGTTTAAAAAAAAAAAAAGAGCCCTCTAAAAATATCTCTCATCAGACAATATGGATAAGGTTCATTGTAAAATTCTTAATGCTTTTAAACCACTGGCTACAAAAGGCAGAGTGAGGTTAGTGGTTGGACTTGATCTTAAAAGTCTTTAGCAACTGAAAGGGATTCTATGATTCTATGAAAATAACTTGCTTTGTCTTTGCAGGGAACCAGACAGGACTCAGCTCCTCAGTTTCTTTCAGACTGACCTTGGTGGCTATCTTCCCCAGACCGTGGTGGACTCCTTCTTTCCAGCTAACATAGTTGGATTTTACAGTAACCTGAGCAAAGCTGTTAAGGGTTTAAAAGCATGACAAGACCAATTGCTGACGTCACCAGCTGAGGGCAGGGGAAAAACTGGCAGCTTCAGGGTAAAAATAGGAAGTTGGTGTTCAGTAGTTTTTTACCAGTAAAGATGCTTAGGAAAGTTGAAAGGGGAACAATGAATCGAGTAAAGTAAATTTTTAAAGCAACATTTTCTACCTGTGTCTATGCAAGGCAATGCATTCTTTTCTCATGCAATATTTGTCATTTTCATAATTGTAAAAATATCTCACCAGAGGATGGAGGAATCCTGGAAGGGGGAAGATGTACATACTGTGTTTGGCCACACTTTGTCAGTGTCTGTGTGGAGGGCCATTGCTTAAATACGGTCAACATTACTACAGCATTAGCCAGGTGCATGTCAGCTCTGTTTTGTCTCAGACTCCCTCCCCATAGACTCTTCTGGAACAATATTCCTTCCCCAAAATAAGAGGTAGTTTTTGCTGCCAGCATTGTAGAGCTGCTAGGGTGCTTCAATGGGTCCACTTCTATGAAATGGTAAAAGTCAGAACAAATCGGATTGTGTGGAGGGCCCTCTGGTTTGTTCCATCAGTCTTCAGTACTAATGATACCTATGCCTTACGTGCTGTGTCCTTTCTAAATCAATATCTGGCAGGGCAAATCAATTCACAGATCTGTGGGCTGGCAAATAGACACTCTTTCCTCTCTCTACCAAAACCAATGATTTCTACACTGTTATAAAACAAACTACACCGACATAATGGCAATAAATGATTAAGCACTTTACTTTCCATTTTTTAAACTGCACGTGAATGTGTTTTGGTCTCTTGTAGTGAAAGATTTTAACAGGTAAATAATCTTTTCTGTGGCATTCTTTTGACAGGCCATAAGGACATTGCTTTTTTTTTTTTTTCCCCCCCAAGACTGGTTTGCCTCACAGCAATGCCTTGAGAAATCAGCCCCCCATCCTGTGTGCAAGGATGTGTCCAGCTTTAGAAAATTTTTCTGGTGCTGGTTACTGCAGGAATTTCAGATGTTACTATAGATTACATATAGTTACAAAAGGAAAGCTAATTGCTGAATTAGGAATTTATATGTAGGTTGTGACTTTAGTGCTGTAACTCAATTATTTAACAAGGTTAATATGCTTTGCTTTCTGTCCCTCCCTTTGTTTCATGTTTAGTATAGGGCATGGACTCGCACACAACATTTGCCACTGTAAATCTCACCCTGTGGAATTGATTTTTCAAGGAACCAGTTTTTAATCTAGTTTCCTTTGTGTACAAAGATGTAAAAACTTGTTTGAGTGTGATTAAATAAATATTTTTCTGCTACATCTTGCTGGTTTTCCTGGATCATCATTTAAAGTGGTTCCTCATGTACCTGCTTTGCCAGCAAGGAAACTGAAGAGCCTCATGAGCCTCCAGCTCCTGAATTCATGGGAAAAGCCTTCACTCCCATTTCTACTCCCCACTAACCAGGTATTAAGGGTGTGTTGGTGAGAACACTCACCTTCCCACCTTTTTTTGCCCTTGGTTGGTGCTGATTTCCAATTGCTGCTTTCTGGCTTGTGAAGAGTAACAAATGCAGTGAGGAGAGTTTTGGGTCCTGATGTAACAGAGGCTCCTATGTACTTATTTAGTACTAAAGTTGTCAGGCATAAAACGCAATATCTCAGCAAGTCTGTGCATGATTATGATTAATGTAATTAGCAAAAAGTTACAGTAGAGGAGCTCAGCTCACCACTCACTTTTCCTACAAATAAATCTTTTGCAGACAATAGGGCTTTTTATTAACTATTTGTTATATATTTAATGCTTTTGTATTGCTTTTCCCTGGAATAATTTCAGGATCCCTTTGAGTGCTCAACATTTTTTATCCATGAGGAACTGAGCCCTTAATATTCAGTCTTCTGCCCTGCCAAATTGGAGATGGAAATGCCTTGGCAAAGACAGTCTTGTAAGATCTTGGAGGACTGATCATTGAGCCACACTGCCTGTCACACAGCACGTTTTGACTTGGGGTCTTGGCAGATGCCAGGAAATGCAGAGGCGTGCAAAACCAGAAAAACTTTGGAAGTGAGAACAACACCTCTGGGAGAAAAAAAAAAAGGCAAGCTGAGATCAAATCTGTTTTGGTGCTTCCGTGCCAGTTCTTAAGTTGTTGAAACTTAAGAGGTGTTTCAGATGAGGACACCTTCAGCAGATAACACTGAAGTAACTGGCATTCTGTGCCATGGCTGTAGCCAGACCAGTCTCTGCTGTTAAAAGTTGTACAGCTGTACAGGTGTCATAGTTTAGCAAGGAACTGCTTTTGGTTAGTAACGGGGTGCGGGTTGCAGTGAAGACCCAGTAAAAAGATTTTGGACTCTCCCCCAGCTCCTGGGTTCAAACCCACTTCCTGCCCAGCTGGGCCAATCTGGCACCTGTACAATCACTATTTAGGGACAAGAATTTGAAGTGCTTTGCAGGAGGTGTAAGGGCGAACACGTGGACTCCACAGACAGAGAAGGAACAAGGAAGGAGAAGCTCCAGACTAGAGACTCCTGTGCAAGCTGTGGTGAGAACGCAGGTTGTACCCCTGCACCCTATGGATGGCAATGACAGGACTGAGAGCCAGCAGCAGCTCCGTGTGAGTGTGCCCGGACGAGTGAGAGACTGTGTGAGGAGGCGGCCATGTCACAGGACATGCTGGAGAGCCTGTGCGCCGCAGAGCAGACCCACAGGAATGGCAGAAAGGAGCTGCAGCTTTTGGTTTAAATGCACGTCGGAGCAGCCCATGCAGGGCTTCTCTGTATGTGAGGTACCCCACGGACTTGCAGGGAGCACTGGTGAGGATCCCACGTGCCCTGACGAGAGACAAGTGGCAGAAGCCATCAGGAACAGACTGACTAAAACCCCCACTCCCTGCCCCCTCCAGACCATTCGGAGGGGGTGGAGGTAAAAGCAGCGTGGGCTCTGAGTCCAGGTAGAGGGGAGGACTGAGGAGAAGATGGTTTTAAAGGGCTGATTGGACTCTTCATTTTTTTTATCACTCTGTGTTGTTTTGTTTTGGGGTTTTATGCTTTGGTTGGTATTGCATTAAATTATTTTCTGTTTTCTGCAGCGAGTAGCTTGGTCTGTTTTGTCTTGGGCCTTAAGCTGCAATTAAGCTCTCCCTGCCCTTTAGTAATCCTCTGGTCTTTGGTACTTGAGGCTAATCATGTTCTTTTGTTCTCTAATGGGCCTAAACCAGCACAACAGGTAATAGCTTTAACAGCACTAAAGAGTCCAGACTCTGTACAGGAGTCGTTAACATTTTTCCTATTGGTAGCATGGGCAAGTGGTTGAAAAATCTTAGATTGTTTATGTGCACCAGGCCTTAGACTTTGTTAAGCCTAAACCAATAATCTAGGTTAGTTTAAATGCAAGAAGTTCCACAAGGAAATAAATATTCAGAGAGTTTCAGGTAGGTACCACTTAAAAAATGTACAAAAAGATTCCTTGACATATTTTTCTCCTGTTTGGGTTGCTAACCCATTTGTAGAGATTGTGTTTTGAGGATAGTTTGGTTGGGCTTCGGAAAAAAACAGCTCAGATGGCAAAGGATTTGGAAGTGTGGGGACAGATAGCTTGTCAAGAATGTTCTTCCAAGGATTAACATAGAGTTGACTGGTGAGGAAAGACCAAAGCAAGTTTCATCCCTGGATTCAATTAATACCTCTGCTATCTATCCTACTTCTTTCTCTCAACTGCTGTTTCTGTGACATCATTTTAGGTGCATGGAGAACAGCTTCTGAACTCCTGCAGTTTGTGGTATAGTGAAATTAAGTAACCAAAGAAAGATGCAACAAATTTCTGACTGTGGGAAAGTGAACTTACTTGAGTGTTAATACTTGTCTCTGGTTACTGCTAGACACAGAAACCCATGCAGCCATCTGGCTTTCAATCGACAAGTCACTATGTTCATCCTGATGCTGCATCTCTCCCTTTAGTGAAGTAGGTCAGAGAAGACCAAACGGGTGCACGAGATCTTCTTGCCGTAGGTGCATGTGCTGCTGCTGGTAGAATTCCATACAGTGCTTAGAGAGCTCTGCCAACATGCCGATGGCAACATCTGAAGCACAGATTTATCTCCTTAGTGTTTCCAGAATCAACATTGGTATTCCAAACTTTTCATTCCCAAACACTCTCACTGGTACTTTTCCTTACAAAATTGACACAGAGGCATTTCAAAAAATATGTGTGATTAGAAGGTAAGAATTGATTCTCAATAACCTTGTTACACTTCTGCTCTAGTCGTTGGAGACATCTAGCCAGAGGAAAGTTGCAAGAACCTCTGCTTTATTACACCCAGCTTCCTGCCTCACCTTTGCAATACTGTGAGACACTCCTTCCCCTCTTCCACTCCGTATTTACCTGCTGTAGTTCAGATGGTTCTGTCAGTTGCTAGTAGAAAGTTACCTTAGGTTTTGACTGCTCTGACTGTTTTGTGGTTGGAATAGAAAAGCTGGATTTTTACAGGGCACGTTGTCATTTTGACACACAATTTTTCAACCCCCTTTTCTCTGTCATACACATTCTCGAAGTCTTTTCCTTTGCTGCAGTGTTCAGTGGTAGGTTTGTAGACACGTTTTTATCTCTGGGGAAGATAGTGCAGGGAGCAAGACTTGTAGAGTAGAAGTGAAAACTTACCACAGATCATGACTTGATACTTTTGTTAGGTTAGTGGTTTAGAATTGAAGAGAACTGTAGTTGTCACATGTTTTATTACAACCAGTATGTTATTAATAAGGTCATTATTTCATAATTATACACTTTGTAATATCTGTTTCTGAATGGTGAAAGGAGAATCATGCACATTTAGTGCACATATTGTTTTGCCTCAGACAGGCTGCTCTGCAAGTGGCAGTAGGATTATGTGTACTTTTCATAGGTGCTTTCTGAGGACCTTGCTGTGCTTGCCAAATGGCTGCAAGTAATGAAATCCTTTTTTTATTTGTAATATTGGCAGTAATCTGGTTCCTCCGCTTACAAAGTTTCAGATGACTTGGTGGTAACAGATCTTGGATTCTTCCTCTTGATAATAGCTGTGATGGGCCCGTCAGGTAAAGCCTTGATTATATTCCACGCTTCAAAACGAGTAAGTCCTTGCATGGCAGTTGTGTGCACTTGCAATAGCTCATCACCAGGCTGAACAGGGCCGCTTTGTTCTAGTGCAGTCCCTGGAGCAAGAAAAGGAATTTCTTTTAATTCTGTGTGTGAAGGAGTCTTTAAGGTATCTTTCATTTATTAAGGTCATCAACATGTTTAGTATAAATCACCTGGCCTCAGCAGGCAACAGATTACTGGCACTGCACCTAATAATGTTGCATTCACCACAAAAAGTGACATTTTCATGGGTGTAAATCAGCAGTGAACTGCACAAGTTTGTATTAGCCAAGAACCTACTGTGTTAATGTTTAAGTGTGTTTACCTTTAAATATCCTGTTAATGATAATGGGCTTATCTCCATGAATAGAGCCCTTCCCTCCTTCCAGGCTGAATCCCAAACCAGCAGGTGTTTTTTCTAGAGTTACAGTGCAGATTGTATCTTCAGTTGCTGGGAACAAATGGAAAGTTAGCAGATGGGCACCACAAAATCTGAAAAGCTAAAACATCTGTTACAAAATATGAACTTCTCTTTTGTTTGCAAAGGCACCATAAACTGCCAAATTAAGGGAAAACTATAACTTAATTCCTTGTTCTGTCATTTTAAGGCCCTCTGGGAAGCTGAGAGGAGAAAGTTGTGTTTGAATTCGTGGCAGAATGGAAATATAAAGATGAAAGCTGGTGTCAGTGAACAAAATTTAAGGTAAACATATTTGACTTGGTGCCAGTTATGAAACTGTTGTCAACCACAAAGCTGCTAATGTTTATTCATAGTATGTAAACAAAGCTACAGAGGCACACACCATGCTTTAGAAAAGTAACCACAAAAAATATCTTAAGAATGTGACAGGTTCTGCAAAAATTTGACCTTGCTATGTTTCAGATGTAGCCACCTGCTATATTAAACAACAGCATGTTGTTTCCTCAAACCAAAATTGTCTTTCACAGAGGAAAAGTCTTGTAAACTAGAATCTAATAACATCAGAATAAAGAGTCACTGTTCACCAAGTTGCCATTGTGCCTTCAATTAAATGTGTCACTACAGTAATAATCTCTGGATGTCTACAGAAATTCATATAGAGGATCACACTGATTTGAGTTTTTTTTTCTCAGAGGGTTCATTTATTTTAGAAACCTGTTAATTCTTTCCCATTCTAACAAAGTTATTCCAAAGGTCTGGTTTGGGAATATTTTATTAACCATGCTGCCTTTAATCATGGTTTTTAGATTTACACACCCACTGCTGAGCTGCTTTATGAACCCTGGGATTTCAGGTGATGAGTTAACACTGAACAGGTGAGGGCTGCAAGGTAATGTCAGTGAACTTACTCACCAGACTCTTGTGAGGCATCACTTGCTACTGAAGATGTACTAGAGTTGACTGAAACATTGAGGTTTTTGTTTCCATCTTTAGCTTTTCTCGTGACAACAACAGCTTGTCTGGGTTGTCGAGCTTGTCGCATGATTGCTGAGGCATCATTGTGAGTTGCACCTTTAAGAGACTTTCCATTAATGGATAGTACTTCATCCCCTTTCTGAATAGTTCCTTCCTGAGATGCTAGTCCATTGGGAAACACTTTGTGAACCTGTTGAAGAGCCCAGCCACACATACAAGGAAAGAGGAAAAAAGGACAAATTACTAAATTACTCAGTTAATACTTTTCAACATGTGCATCTTCCATTCTTTACCAGGAATAAGTTGCTTCTAGCAAGTGAGGAATGAATAAACTTGTACAAAAAGTTTCTGTGCACAGCCCTCCTCAAGCAGCTAGGCAATATGTTTAGTGCTAAACCTTGCTGCCTATGGTATGTACCATGCCTTAGGCTACTTCCCAACCCTCTCACTGCTCTGCTAGTGGGAGGAAGAAGGCATGAAGCTTGTCTCTAGCTCTCAGACCCCTCCCCTCATTCCTCTTGACCACCTTGCTTGTGAAAATGGTGTTGGTTACTTCTTGATGAGGGATGTTGTTCTGCCTTGGCTTTCAGAGCTGCTGTGGTGTACAGTGCCTAAGGAAACATGACACCACTACCAATCGCCTGGAGAGGGCAGCTCTATGAAAAAAGATCCTGTTTTCATGCATTAACACCATAATTCTTCTGTCCATCAGTACAGCTGCCTACCTTGCCTATGGTAAAAGCCAAGCTCTGTAGTAAGAAAGCAATAAGTTATACATTTTTAGCTGAAGTAGTTGCATTTGGAATATCTGTTTTAAGGAATATGATACTCACTGTTATTACTTTGTTTTCTAGATCAATGCCTCCTGCCAGACTGAATCCAAGCCCAGTATCTTCTTCTTTATGCAAAATTGTAACATGAATGTCATCGAATTCCTAGGCAAAGAGAGAAATAAAGTCAAGAACTTCCCAACAGATATGTCAAGATGAATGGGAAATTAGCATGTTTTCTTTTCGTCCATTGTGCATTTTGTAATGAGACTTAGAGGCATAAGCATAACACTGTCTGGTTCTGATAGAACTTACCCATCAATTGCCTATTTTTAAAAAATGCTGTTCTGTGTCTACAAATTTTCTGGTTTGGTGAACAGGTTATTAGCTGGATCTAGACCATAGTTTGAATTGTATTAAAAAGTACAGATATGTACTGTAGAAACAGAAAATATTGCTGAAATTTGCTAGAAGACTTTTTAATTGAAAAGATGAAGAAATAATGTAGCATACAACTCCCATGGATGCAAATGTCAGCTTAAAAATTGCTTCTCATTCTTATTTTTTTTTAAAAACAATGTTCTTCAAACAAGTAGAGTAAGCTGTCTCTGTGTTACCCCAAAGATGAGTTTGTATAGGGTATCAACTCCTGTTTAACCTAATTTCCTAAGGAAACGTGGTATTCTTGACCACAGTTTCGCAATCATGTTCAATGTGTGAGTAATCGTAGTTGCAGTTTTTGATATTGCATCTTATTTCCTTCCACAATTGAATTCAACAACCAGCTGCAACCAGACAGAGGTCGCAGCAAGCAGCTTGTCAGAAATCATCCCAAAATTTCGATGAAAACAGGCAGCTTAATATGAGAGGCTAATGTCCTATTGAGGGCAACATTGCAGCATAACTTTTACTGCTAATCAGACCAAAAATATTGACATGGGATGTTCACAAGAAGTACAAATTGTTACAAAACTTGGCATTGGTAAATTCTGTCTGTCAAACTGTTTTTTGATGGCAACATACTAGCAAAGCCTGAAAAGTCAATAAGAATATGTCTAGCATTCTGTTAGGAAGAGATGCCTAACATGCATGCTTCATGCAGGACAGACACAAACATGGGGCACATGCCACTGCAGTTATCTTAAAGGGAAAAACTGTATTAACTTAAACTCATTGGTGCATTACTGCAGTTATGCTGCTTTTGCATAGCTTCAAGTGTCTTAACACAGGAAGCTCGTAGCTGCCACCAGAAGCTAAACTGTTTTCAATGCAGAGCTCTGGATGCTAATCTGTTTTTTCCTTGAGTGAACGGTTTTCAAAAGTCTTTGCAGTTCTGATGCACACATTTAACATTGATTTTTACTTATTCTGACCTTCATTGCAATTCTAGATGAATCCAATAAGATTGAAAGTTGCTCAGTATCCCAAAAATGAGGTGAAGACTTCAAGATTTTTGATCAGAAGAGTTTGATCACTGTTTTAATTGTTATAATATCAAGTAGCAAAAATTAACCAGGCCTATTCACTCCACAGCATTCTGGAAAACATGCACAAAAAACCAGATTTACCTTTAAGGTTGCTTCATCTAGTGATTTGACTTCCTCTATAAGCTTGGCTAACTCTTCAGGGGAAAGCAGAGAGATGACAGACTGCCCTGACACACCGGATGCTTGAGGTAAGCTGTGCTCCTGTTTCTCTTCCTCTTTCTCATTTTCTGCTAGGCTCACAGTATATTCTCTCAACTCAGAGAGACTGTCCCATTGTAACAAGAAGAAAAAAGAAACTGAGTTATGAAAGAACATCTCCACAAAAACATGGCACAGACATTTTTGCAGCAGTCATCTTTTGATCTTTTTAGCACTTAACTGGGGCTGTAGCTCCCATAATATTTATTATAAACACATACATGTGTAAATTAATCATGTTAGCATAACAGAAGTAGGATCCATCACATAAAAGAATAAGAATAATCTCTTGGTCCCAGACAAAAGCAGAATTAAATCTCTCTTATCATGGTGATGCTAGAAATATTCCTTCCTAAGCAGGAGCAAATTTGAAATAGATGTATGCTTATATAGTACAAATTAAAAAGAATTGTATGACTCATTCAATCTCCATGCTCTAAAAAGTTCTTAGCTTAGTCTGTGCTTTACTATCGTGTGCTACTGCCTTAGAATGTTCATCTGTCAGCAGATCAGCACAGATGCTCACCAATGCTGATCTGTAAATGTGATTTTTAAATACAGTGTCTTACTTGAGAGAAAACCCGGTGTCCTGGTGATGATTCTCACTTGCAGTCAAGACAGAAGTCCCGTCCTCCTCCACAGAGGACTGAGACAGTGTGTCCAGGGTTTCCCATGTGCTGTTTGCTGAAGAGGATGGAGACTGAGGAAGGCAAAGCAAAGATTTCATTAAAGCGGATGACACCCGACTACTGATGGAATAGATTTTACTGCACTTTTCATCATATAGCTTCATCATCTCACAAGACTGAGTGGCAGTAAGTGGGAAGCTTCGTGATCTCAGGCTATGTGCTTTTGCTACTGATACGAGATGGGAAGTTGCAATGACTTCTGTAGTTGGGAGGCACAGGGAATTCTGAGTGTTGGCATCATTGGTATTGTTGCTTTTCTCTGAGCTAGCCACAAGGACCTCCCTGGGAGAGGAAGATCTATCTAGGCTCCTTGTACTCAGTTCCACAGGTGACTGTTGGCTAGTTTCACAGTGCTGGAGAAAGGCTGGAGCTGCTTCTGACCCTGTTGCAATGGGAGAGTGTTCTTTCTGGGCTGATGGTTTCAGGCTAAACCTTCGGTGTGTTTTTTCAGGTGACTGTGGAGCACTCAAGGATTCAAATGAGCTTATTCTTTGTTTTATTGATGATCCTCTAGGAGAGACACGGGATAAACTGGATTGCAGTTCTTTGCTGGAAATACTCTTAAGATCAGGAGGAGTTTGATCTGCCTGTGTTTTTAGATCTGATTTTGCTTTCCTCAGTCCTTTTAGACTTTGGCGAAACCAGGCTGGCTTAGGTGCAACAGGAGGACCCTTTTTCACACTGTCATTTTCATCCGATTTTACCGCTTTTGAACTGACTATTTCTGATTCTGATTTCTGCAGAATTGCCTCTGAGCTGCTTCCATTTTGATTCTCTTTCTTTGTGTCGATACTAGGTTGCAAATCTAAATGGACATTGTCTTCAGTCATGGTAGGATTAAATAAGCTTTTTATGCAGTCAGAAATTTTAACCCAAGGATCTTCTGTTGTTGTATCAAGACTATATTCTACCCGTGCTTGTCTTTTAAGAATAGGCCTTTGTATTGATGAAAGTCGATTCCCTGTTATTAGAAAAAGATTGATTATAACCAAGCCTCTTTCTATTTCTCAGTCCCTTATCTATGCACTAATTAATCAAATCTGAAATTCAAGCCTCCAATAGTTTTGGGGTTTTTTTTAAGCTTCTTAAAAGGTTAAACTTTTTTAACATTCACAAGCCTTGATCTACAAGTCCAGGTTCTTGACACAGAAATTGACTGAACAAAGACCTTTCCATACTTAAATTCCTTTTTCTAAAGGACCTGCAGTTTCTAAAGTTAACTTGAAAATCTGAGGTGCTGAGTTCATGATATGAGCTGTAACAGTCAAATTCAAAAGCTAAAATTACAATGTTGTTTTCAGCAAAGTGAAATAGCTGATGTTAATTTAAAAAAAAAAAATCCCAACTTTTACAGTATATCTCACTCTAAAAGGACCCTCTCATGAAGATCTTTGATTAATATCATGCATCCTTACATTTGTGCAGGCATTTCCAGTTGTGTTTTTCTAGAAAGTTAAAACTTAATTCTAATGGAGGGATATTTTTTTAGATCACAGACTGATTAAGTGTTTTAATGTTAGACAAGGTGGAGCTAAATGACAGCAAACTTTTGTTTGTGTAGTTGAACAGTTACTGGCATTTGCTTCAGCATAAATAAAAAAGAATTGTAATACACTTTTTAATGACCTGAGATGGAAGTCACAGAATTACATAATGATTTAGGTTGTAAGAGACCTTGAGGTTGCCGTTTCCTTAACACTAAGTTTCCCATATTCTAACCAGCACAAGACACAAACTAATTATCACTGGTTTGTACCATTGCAGCACTTGAGCTTTGAAATTATATATAAAAATGTCCTTTAGAAAAGCCAAAAATAACCTTTAATATCAAATTTCTCAGTACAAATAAGCACCTGAAGAAATATAGGAACAACAACAGCCTTTTTTACAAGAAATCATCTATTCTTCTTTTTATGCAGTTTCCCCTTTTTCAGAGATTAATCAATAATTCAAAATATCACTTGGTTTCAACCCTAAAGTTTACAGGTATGGTTTGAAGCCTCCATTTATAGAGAAAAGTGAAGTCAGTCTGATACCCATTTTGGAATCCAATCTAAACATTAGGTTGAGAAGCAAGAGCAGAATTCACGGAATGAAACATACCTAAATTTGTTTTTCTTTCTTGATCTCTATCCGCTGGAACAGCAGCAGTTATGTGTTCAATATCATGTGTTGGAGGAGAAGTGGTGAAGACACTGTGGGTTACCTCAGTTTGATGTCCCTCTAGCATTGGTTCTCCGACTTCCTGCTGAACAAACAGGAAACAGAAGCGTGTCAGAATGTAATTATACAAACCATGTTATATTATTAATCTGAAAAAAAAATCCATATTTTCAGTTGCTTTTAATCTGAAAAGAAATACTGAATAGAAATCAAGCATTCGTTTCTGCTTGAGATATTAATTTATTGGGACTTCATTTATTCTAGATTTGAAAAGAGATGGCATGATATTTTATGCTTACACTTGTAACCAGACTGAAAAAAATGCAATTATCACTAATGATTAGGTTTAACAGTAGAGTTTATAATAAACTAAAAGACCATCTACTATAATTTTAGGTTTTTTTTTTTAAATCAGCCACTCAGAAGACTTTTGCAAACCATTCAAGTGAATTTCCTCCAACTTCATATTAAACTCTGCCCTTAAGTACAAGCTAGATAAGCTAAGTCATTGCTGCAATGTCAGAACTCTCCCTTTCTTGGTTTTGCCTGTAAACATAGGATGAGAGGATTAGTTTGAAGTTGCAGAAAATGCCATTCTCAGCAGCATTAACACATGCTCTGGAATTACTTGAGTCCTTTGTAACCAATGATGCCAAGTTACCATCTGCTCTGCTGTGATGCTGCAAGTGCTCTCTGCTATTGTAGTTAAGCTTTAGGATTAGTAATAGGAACCAAGCCAAAACAAGACAGAGAGTGAAGGTCTTGAAACATACGAGACGAGTAATTGAACAGTTTCTTAGCTTTTCTGTAATGGGGTCATGTTTGTTATGCAGCTTTCATTCTAGGAAAATGTTTCTCCATCTCTTGCTTACTAGGATCTTTCTTTAAAGTTGCAACTGTATTCTGTTGCTGACATCATATCAGGTGTTCATTAACTGAAGCAGCCAATTTGGGAACACTATGAATATACAGGGATGGCAGTTATACTTACCCTTTTACTGACACAGTTTAAAGCATGGTCAAAAATATCAATTAAGCATTCTTGGATATCAAAAAAGCAACCTTACAGTTTACAGAACCTCCTTATAAAACTCTGGTATACAGGTCTCACTGACTAAACCAAAACCTTTAGGGAGTAAAGGTTAAAATAAATAATTTTTGAAAGCAGTAATAAAAACTTCTCTTAATGATCTGGAATACATTATGACGAGAAGCCCTCTCTCCTGGGGACTTAAAAGAGATATTGTCTTGAGATATACAGACTGTCTTACTAGAGGAAGTTATCTTCATTAACAGAGCTTGACTTTGCTTTGACTTCATCAATTTTAAGATGCCTTTTTCTCTTCTAATAACTTAAAATAATTGAGTAGTGAAGAGTAATAAGTTGTTTGCAGGTATCATTTCAAGTATTTATTTCCTCAATTATATTTCAGAAAGGTGATTTTTCTAGTAGGGGTTGATGAGTATCTTTCTACTGGTCTCTACTTAGGGGATGACTAAATAAAACACTTTACATGAGGTGTTGAATTGAAACTTTATTGGATATTAACTTATAAATGAACTACAGTCTGAGCTGTATCATTTTACTTTGATCTTTGCAGTTTGAAAAGTGTTTTAGTTGGCTGGGATTTTTTTTGCATTGCACTAAGATCTGTTTGTTTCCACTGGCGTGTTACTAAACCCAAGGAAAGAGTTTTAATTTTCAACAAACCACAGCTTTGTTTCAACATGCAGATCTCACTATCCCTCACACTCATGCAAATGTGAACCACCATCTTTCTGTTCCATCTTACGTAAGAGAGGGAACTGAAATTTAGTACCACTAAACACATCCACTCAGTTTTTAAATACTGCAGCTCATCAAGAAATACGTATGTGCCTTGCAATTTAAATGAGTTTGTTTAGTACCTTCTATTCTCAAGGAATGTATCTGAGCCCCAGATTACCTGCTGTAATGTTAGTGCCTCCTTCCTACAAAAATCCACAAAGAAAGAAATGGTTTCATAACTTCTCTACTTCATAAATGTTTTGACTGTGAGTGTCGAGGACAGGCTTAACCATACCAAGCTGACATCAGAGGCTGTGCAAATTCCTCCAGCCCCAGCCCTGGGCACATCATTGTTCCAGTCGCACTGGAGCCAGAGAGTACTCGATACCACCAGTGGCATATGTTTATGAGGAGTGACAGTGAAGGACTCAAATTTATTCTCACTGGGATTTTAACTCAGATTCCTTGATATGAAAGAAAATGTCCTTCAAACCTTAAACTGGTTTCATTAAGATACGTATGTTATTTTCAAAACAGAAGAGCCTCATCCCCTTCCCCCCGTCCTCACATAAGTACACACACTTTGTTCCCTGTCCTTCCTCCTGCCATAATACAAAGTCTTTGCCTTCCTCCTTCCCTTGCCTCACAAATATGCAAACACAAGAACAATTTTGCAAGTTTTGTTTTACCTGAACATTTGCAGAAGGTGATACAGCCACTTCTGCTACAAGGTTTTCTTTTCTGTCTGCATTACACTGGTCACTACATGTACAGTCTTGCTTAAAATATTTCCTAGGTGGAGGTTTGGGCTTTGATGATTTCGGTTTTCTAACGAGGATCTCTGATGATTTCTTAGTGTTTTGCAAGGGACGACCTCCCTCACTACAAGTAGGAGGGGAATTTCTCTCTGAATTGTTACCAGAAAAAGAGTATAGCAGGCCAGGTTGTGTGGTAATTGGTACATCAATGCTATGTACTCTTGCTTTCAAGTCAGTCAGTTGGTAGGCAGCACCATTACTACATGAAGACCTGGGGTTGTAGCTGCTGTCGCTGCTGGAGCGGGTCATTATCTTCTGCGTCCTACGGTTGCAATAAGCCGCATTCCTTTCCATATGCTTTTCACATGGGTGTCTTCCATGCCAGCTTGTTTCCAGTTTTTTAACACCTGTATTAGGAACACATTCAAAATATCTGTTCAGTATATGCAGAGCGATTAATTCTAAGATTCAGGTGATTAAATTTGTAGCTAAATACCATCATTGTTTGATGCAAAGGTGTGATTTATGTATTAAAAGTTTATAGATGAAAGAGTAAACAGTTATGTTTTTGGACAGCAAAAATGTTACATTTTCCTAAGATACATATATGTATATATATTTATCAGCATTATAGTTTTACTGGTGATGATTCTGTGATTCTGTGGTCCTCTAGAAGAAAAGAGGGTATTAAAAGGGGTGTCACTGGAATGTGTTACTATGGGAGGATGTCATACCTGAACTGAGTGAATAGCTCTAACCATGACTGCATTTGCCTTGCCTCACAAGGGAATTAGCAATCTGTTTGTCCCCAGGACATCATCTGCATTTTGTGCAGTTCCTTGCTAGCATAGCCCTGTCACCTGCTGACAGTTGTTTGAAAAGCTTTAGAAAGAGGTTATGAATTAGGAAAGGATGAACAACAGAGAGGGAATGTTTGCACAAAAATTTCTACTGGCAATCAGACAGATGTCATCTTTTCTGGTAATACTTCTTGGAGGCATGTTAGGAGTCTTATCCTGTAAGACTTCCTCTTCTGTTCTGAGTTACTTGACTGTTTACCAAGGATTCTAATACAGCATGTACTTATCCTGCTTTTTTTTTTTAAGTCAAAACTACCATGTTTCAGTGAATGCACTTACTCCCTTACCTTCAGAACTCCATTGGTGTTTCTCCTTTCCAAATCTGTTGCTTTCTACAGCTTGTGCAACTGCTTCTTTTAGCTGTTGCTCAGACACCTAGGAAATATGCCATTATATACTCATGAGATTGCTGTGGAGGGATGAGTGACATTTAAACATTTTCTCCTTTCAGAAAGGTTCAGAAAGGTTTCCAAGTCTGGCAAGTCCTCTAATGGAAATGAATTGAACTAGTTATCACACATCAGTTGTTTTTAAAGCTAAGTAAGTATACACCATTATATTTGTACGAATTCCAGTATAGATGAAGCACATGTATGACTGTGCTGTTTATATTGGTTGTTAAGATAAAATGGAATTTTTCAAAGATAAATATTCTTTTGCATATTTCACTAAATGTGGAGTTCTGGATTGACCACTATAATTTAATACCACATTTTTGTTATTATATATGTAATTATTTAAATTTGATTAATGATTTATGTGGTATTTTGTGTGAGGAAGCATTTTGTAGAAAAATCTTGCATGAACAAATTTTTTGCCTTAATATTAATTTTATTATGAATATTGGCATAATTTTAACTACCAAAAGGTGGGTGTATAAACTTTTTCTTTCTTTTTGGAAGGGTATGCTCCCTCTTCCAAATTATTTTCTTATTGTTGGGAATTCTTTATTGCAGAAGAAATATATTTTGCTTTATTCCTTAAATGCTCTTTCTGTAGTTTCATTATTCACACCATAGAATCTCATGTAAGACTGTCTCAACTGATCTTCAAACCTTCCATGATTATATTTAAGGTCGTGCATATCTCAGGTTTGCTTCTGTGAAGTGATGCTTATAACGAGATCTGTATCTTTGTTATCAACACTTTTCCACCTGCTTCCTCACTTAGTCTTTGTTCTCAAGATGTGCTTCACTGAAAGTCAGAAAGAATACAGAGCGTGCTACCTGTGGTTCAGGGTGTCTGCTGATAATAATCTGCACTGCACCAGGATCACAATGGCTTAGCACAGCATAAACTTCATTAAGAGTTGTATTTCGTACTGAAGCTTCATTAATTTCAATAATTTCATCTCCACATCTACAGAAATATATAAAAAAAATAAGCGAGGATATGAACAAAACAGATTTTCTCCCAACCTTGTCTCACCCATGTGAAAGTATACAAAAAGTAAACTCATGTGGTTGACCTCTACTTTGATCAAACATTAAATCAATATATCTCTCTGTTCCCATTACAGAAAATGGAATGAGAACGAGTTGGACACCAAGGTTCATTTGACCTAGCTGCCTTGTTGCATGCAAACTTTGAACTTTCTTCATATTCAGCATATGCATACTGTGTGTCTGTGATTTTTCTGCTCAGCTCAGCTGCTGCTCCCACCTACAACTTCCTTCCTTTCAGGTTAAGATTTCATTTTTTGCAACTTTATGGTGAGCTAGTGGTAAGGTTAGAAAGGATGTTGTGTTTGTGCAACATATGAATAACTTAATAGAAAATTTCTAATGACAAACTATTATAATACTGAAGGCAGAATCTTTCTAGATAAAATCCAAATTTGGCCCACGTAAAGACAGAGCTTGTTGGTCTCTGCTGTGTTGCAGATACCCACCTATATTAAGAAGCTAACTGAAGGTGTTGATTCATATAATACAAACTTCAAAATAGCTTAAGACTGCAGCTCTTTCAGCTAAAGTCTTAGGCATGTAGAGAGGAGGGTTAGAGAGCACTTAAAAGCCTTCACTGAAAATGCTGTGTACTATTCAATTATAAATATGTTCAACACTATTAATTGGTGATAAATCTTGCTCTCGCTAAAGCTCATTTCTGCAAATCTGTATTTCTTTTGGGCAAGAAGGGATGAAATTGGTGGAGCTTGTATCAGGAACAAGTAAAGGTCAAACAAGCCAGGTTGTTATATATTTTGGGTTTTTTTCCAGATACTTTTTTACTCTGTTATATACATGTCTAAGACCTTCAAAGCTAGTCCAGTCTGGGCAGAGACAATAATTTCACTGGATTGCTAGATATCTTGAAATCCCACATATCCTAAATACCCACATTCAAACCCTCAGAACAGCACGTGTACTTTAAACTCCAAACTCTCAGAAAGCACTAAGACTTCCTGCCAAAACAGGTCAAAAATAAACCAATAAAACAGGCCAATAAAAATCTTGTAGCATAACACAGACACTTTTTCTCATTCTACCTGAGTCTCCCGTCCATATGTGCCACAGAGCCTGGTGAGAGGGTGTGAATAAAAATCCCTGAAATGCACTGGAAGTATGGGATGCTGCATAGCCCAATTCCAAGGCCAACACCTGGCTCTGAAAGAATGAATAATAGAGTTTTTTTAAAAACACACATGAAAAACAGTCAAAACAAATCACTGGAGAGACCGTTTATAAAGTTGTCTTCAATTTAATTATATTTTTTCCTATACAAACCAGAACCCAAGTCCTGTGTTTATGAATATTTTACACTCAGTATTAGCTGCTGCTCCTACTACACTTTCTTTCTTTTTCTATTCCGCCCCCACCCCATGATTAAAGTTCAGTGCACACAAATATTGCTTGTGGAGTTCCAAAACCAATTCATTACTGCTGTGTCACAAACACAATGCAATGCAGGTATATTTTCCAAAATATCTGTCATTACAGAAGGATTCAAATGACTTTACAATAGACAGGCTAGAAATAAAACCCTCACAAAAAAAAAAAAAAACAACCCACACAAAAGGATGTGTGGCTCTTATTTGCTGTATTATCTCCATCTGTTTTCTGTTTTATATGGAACAGCTTAAGGTTTTGTGAATTTACCCTCTTTACTCTGGAGAATCACTCTGATGTCAGATCCCATATTGTGTGTTTGATGAGTCATACTGTTACCTCACAGAGACTTTGTTTTGTTTGTTGCTTTGATGTTCCCATATTTAAAATTTGTTTTATTCTGCCAGTGGTTGGTTATAAATAAAAGATGCTGAGAGTTGGAGAAGAGGTGAAAGAATTACAATTAGATATAGATATGTACTTTATTATTTGTTTTTAAGTCTTTTCAAGAATTAAATGAACTGCTTGCTTAGTTGTGGATAAGAGTTTCATAATCTGCTTAAGAATTGGTAGTTGTTGCCAAGAAGTTTACTTGTTCACATGAAGGATATGAATATGACTCTAAATCCTGAGTGGGGAAAAAAAAAAAAAAAGGAATTATTGGTTCTTGAGGACAGATGGTGTCCAAACTCCTACTGTTGACAGATAGTTCTTAGCATTGAAAGGCACCAAGAACTAATTTTAGTGTATTAAAAAAACACCTTAGGTCAGGAAAAGAATCAGATTAGTGTGGAAAGACATTCAGAGTGCAAATGAACAGTGTTTTGTCAGTGCTCTCTTTGCCAGTTCTCAGTTAATCTTAACACTTACCTTTATTTAGAGTAACTTCCATTATGACCCTGTCATTGGGTTTTGTAGCATTTAATGGGAATGCTGCACTTTCTGAACTGAAAGAGCTGTTTTCTTTACTTAGGCATGTACTGGAGCTCAGTGACTGACACAAGTGGGGTGACAGACAGATGGAAGCAGAATGAGGCGTGCTGAAGCTTGTCCTGACTGTAAGTGTCAGAAGACCCTTTTTGGCCTGCTAGAAAGAAAATATAATGAGTGAGTAGGTTGAGTTCACATGCACGCTGTGTGTAAAGGCAGAAATTGTTGCAGAAGGAGAGTACATAACCTTGAATTTTTGTAAAGCATCGTAGTGTGTTAATCCATGCATGGATTCTCCATTCAGTTCCAGGATTTCATCACCTGTTTTCAAAGAGAAAAAATGTACTATGTTAAAATGTACTATGTTACTATGCAACCTGATCTGGGTTGACATGCTTCTGCAGAGGGGTTGGACTAGATGATCTCAAAAAGTCCCTTCCAACCCTACCATTCTATGATTCTATGACCGTATCATGCAATAAGCTACATGATACAAACGTGTACTCAAAAGGAGCTTTGCAAATACAATAATGGATACAGGTGTAAAAGTCACTTACAGCTCATTTCAGATTCACTTTAATCTACTTTTACATACCAGTCTTTGTGAATTGGAGTGGGAAAAGGGAGACAAGAGGGATTTCCCACCTTCTTGTAGCCTTCCATCAGCAGCAGCAGCTCCACCAGGAAAGATGGTTTTGACGTAGATGCCTATTGGTCCATAAATGCTGTCTTTCCCTCCAACAATACTGAAGCCCAAACCCTAATTTATGGAAGAGAAACAGAGTGTGAGTGCCTGCATCCAGTTCTCATAGCAGTTCATATTCAGTTTCTTCTGTGTTACCTTTGTGGGCAGTACTAGTCAACAGAGCAGTGTAATATGTGAAAAAAGTCAGCCACATACCACTAGTAGAATACCCTGATGTTTTGATTTTTGTTTGTTGTAATCAATTAATTCACTATTGTAAACACACAGGAAGGTGTCTATTTTTTTTTTTTTTATCCTTTAACCAATGAGCAGCCTTGAGAAATTATCTGTTGTTCTTCTAATTTTCCTGTCTCATAAGCAGGATTAATAACAATGCCACATAAGGTTTTGATATTGCTACTAATTTAAGACACACAGACGGAGGCCTCATGGAGATATTTCTTTTACTCTTTACTAAACAGAGTTAAGATATGTTTTAAGCAGAACCAATAATCCTTCATAGGTAACCTAGGTCAACCATAATCCTTCGTAGGTAGATACTTCTCATTACTGATTATTTACCTTTCTTCCCCTTATCTAAAAGTCAAACACTACCTGCTACCCTTAGATGGGTGTTATAAGACTCATCCACACCTCTGAAGCCATTTAAAATCCTTCAAATGAAAAGTGGAAGTACTGTGCTGATGCAATCTTCATAGGCTCCCAAAATGCAGACAACAAATGATTGTTTTCTAAATGATGGTGATACTTCATGGAATGATTTCTATATCACCTCACAGTTTAAATGGTTATTAAATACTCAACAAGTTCAAAAACTGTGTGTTTAAGTCCATAGCTTCTGTATTTAAGCATCTTCAGTGACATTACTTTTGTTGATTTTTTTTTATCTGTTTTTCTCCAGACTTTCCTGTGGGTTTTTGGAAATGCTTATTGTTTTGGTTTTTTTTTATTGAGGTGTGCCTGGTAGCTGTTGTTTTCCTTCTCAACAGAACCGTCTTTATGACTCAACTCTGACTTGAGGCAAGTCTCCATAAGCTTGCTGTGCTGATGCAGCTTATAGATAACAGAGTATGAATTCAAGCCTACGTCCACCTGCCAAAAATGGTAGCAGTGAATGTCAGTGTTGGTGTTTCTAGCTTGATGTGGACATGTTATTGGAATCTGAAAGCTCTGCGTCAGAGAAGACATAGTTCAGAAGCTTAAGATGCAAGTGAATGATAATTAATCGCTCCTGGCAAAGCCTGGATATTAATTGTCAACCCAGAATTAGCAATCTTAATACTTGAAGTCACTTTCCTGCACTTTGCAAATTGTATTTGTGAAAGGAAGTAAAATTCTATGGTTACCTTCCCTTGTCCTTTCATCAGTACGATGTTAGAGATTACTGAAGCCTGTGAGCCGCAGGATGTGTGCACAAGCTGTGCTGTACTTAGTGATCTAGATGCCTTTGAAATTGCCTATGAGTGTAAAAAAAAAGAGAGAGAAAAGCATTTTAATGGAGAAACAGTAATATTTGAAATACATTAGGACAACTTGTTTATTTAAAATTTTTCTCTTTGTAAATGATGACACTAAAGGTTTTTCTTTAACTCAAGTCTCTCTAATTTTCAGAAGCCATTTGTTACTCAGACAATCACAACTCATTGAAATTGTCCCACAACAAGTAAATTAGAGTGAACCTAGAATGTTGGCCCCTGATGTGATGGTGTAGAAAGACATATTTGCTGTCACTTGATTCTCCATGCCAAATTGGTGGCCATTAGGTGTCCTAAACAAGTATTATCATATTTGCCTCTAGGAACTGAACTAAGAAACAAGAAATTCTCCCTCCTTCATCTTGCAACTAAATAACTTTCTTTTGGGACAAATAAAACCTATTTTCATCGTTGTCCCCTAAATATGAATTAATGCTCACAAAAGTTCTTCTGTGAACTACCCTGAACTATGTTAAGCTACACATAGACTTCATTCTACATTGAAAGAGGTGAAGCAGCTCCTTTTTTGCTTGGTAACCAAGATAAGAAAATTCTCATGCTTTTCCTCCTTCTATTCCACAGATAGTGGATTTCTTATCTCTAGCCTCTGAGACCTGACCCATTTTAATGAAACTTTAATAAAATAATAAAAACCTCCTTTTGAACATGGATTTACTCATTAAAAACTAATTTGAGCATTAACAAAAGTCATTACCTAAAGCTAATTATGCATAAAGTTCAGCAGGACAAGAGTTAATTGTACGTATTACAAGTCCAAGAGAGTTCAACACTATTTAATGCAGCAAAGTAAAGCTAACAGGTGTTGCAGTGTGTGGAACATCAGCCAGAATTTCAGCTTCTGCATATGCGAGAAAATAAGTCTCAGTTTTGACACGCAAACAAGATTATTCAGTGTGAGACTGGGAACATGATTAAGAGGGAAATGTCTGTGAAACAACAAAAACATGCTCTCCAAAAAGTATGGAGAGTACACTCTCTGCCAGATGAGAGTGATTGCTCATTTCATTGTGGGTTTTCTGAATCTGAAATTGAAAGTTCTCAAATTTATTTTTCTTCTGTATGTCTGTGTGTGGTGGGTAGTGATACCCAAACAATGATGCCACCAAAGAGCCTCTGCGAAAGGGCAGCATCTGCCCACGCGGGACCTTCAAGCAGGAAGAAGCCGAGCAAATCCCTGAGGGTCTGTCTGTCTGCACAGGT
This sequence comes from Urocolius indicus, assembly GCA_013401255.1. Lineage (NCBI taxonomy): Eukaryota > Metazoa > Chordata > Aves > Coliiformes > Coliidae > Urocolius > Urocolius indicus. The sequence goes on from WBNH01001474.1 coordinate 400,849, forward strand.
GTTGTTTGTTTGGGGTTTGTGCTCTAGTTTGTCCATCCTCACCCTGTTAAAGCCCTGTATGAAGCTCTGCTGCCTCCAGGGCATGGGACTAGCCAAGAAAAGTCAGGGGAGCAGCAGTGAGTCCCTAGCCAGGCCTCAGGCCGGGGGGAAGGCAGCCGGGAGGTGAGGAGCTTCATCTACATCTCCCCACTTGGAGCCTGGGGATCTTCAGTTATACATACCCACTCCCCGTCTACCCTGCCCAGCCTCTACTCTCTCAACCAGTGATGAATCACATGGCATCCCTCCAGAAAACCAAGAGACTGCCAGTCTCTAGTCTACATTAACAGGGTATTTAGAACATGTCTGATTCACTGTGGGGCAGCAAGCAGGATGCCTCTCGCAGCCAGCACAGCGACTACCAGCCACAAGGTGAGTCCATACCTGCTTGTGGCCATGGCTGGGCCAGCGGAGGTGACTTGGGAGGCTCGCAGCGGCGGGGCCCAAAGCTCAGGCTGGGTTTTTATCAGCCACGTGCACAGAGCATCTCCACAGCCAGCAGCAGGGAGATGCCCAGGATGGGCTTCTTCAGCGGTGAGCTCTGAGGTGGCTCCGGGTGGCTACCAAGGTGGTGCAAACCACACAGGGGGATTTATACACACTGTAAAACCTGCTGGGGCAAGGGGAGGGAGAAGCTGCTGAAGAAAAGGGGTTTTGCTTGCACAGAGTCTTTCCTGCTCTTCTACACCTCACAGAGGTGGGATGGAGTTAAAAAGTGAAGGAAGCAGAGTGTACTATCTTCCCTGACAAGGCCTGAAAGGAAGGTTTGGCAGGAAAGTGTCTGCCAAGGTCATTGATACATTCTTATTGGATACAATTTGTTTGTTTTTCTGGTGGTTTCCTGTAGTACTTACTGGGGTTTTCCTTCCAGAGCAGTCTAGCTGTTGGGAAAGAGATTTGCGGCTGGTGTGGAGCGTATGAGGCTGCCGGTCTCTGAAGGGTACTGTTTTCTGGAGCCCTGCACAGTCCATCTCTTCTATCCAGTAAGGGTTTACACCTGACAGATGTGGAGAGAGAGGTTATTTCTCACACATTGGGCATTCCTGCACATTCATTTTACCAGGTAAATGTTACTTAGAAAAATGGTTTTCCTCTTGTAAATCTCTCTGTGAAGGGAATGATCTTTTCAGTCCTCCCTATGAGGATGGTCATTAATGTTAAACATAGTAAAAAGCAAACATTCCATACCAAAAGAGCATATGGCTGTTTAGAACACACCTTTAAAAATATCAAAGCACTGGAGCACTGGAACAGGCTGCCCAGATGGGTTGTTGAATCTCCATCTCTGGGGACATTCAAAACCCACCTGGATGAGTTTCTGGGTGATCTACTCTAGGTGGTCCTGCTCTGGCAGGGGGGTTGGACTGGGTGATCTTTTGAGGTCCCTTCCAACCCTTGAGATTCTGTGATAAAAGGAAATGCTTAGGGGCAGAACCGCTGATTGCAGGATATTGTGAATCTAAAAGCTGATGCTTTTATGCATCAGCAATCCTTAGCTAAGGATGCCAGACTAAATTTAGTCAACAGCTGCAGTTTCTTTCAACACTGCAGTACCATCACACCAAGTGCTGTGCCCTGCATTCTCTGAATATTACAAGAGAAAAGATTACTCTTTGCAACTTACTGGTTGAATTACTGCGAGCCCGTTGACACACAGCTTTGCTAAGCAGAAAGCCACTTTGCCTTTCCAAAGACCTTTCCTTACAGGTTGTTGTTTCCTAAAAAAAACAAATTAAAAATTATTTCTATGCAAGAAGTTCTCAAAAACAATCTAAACCTAAAAATAAAACATCTCCTAATTTGGCCTGTACAAATTTCAGCCTGAATACTTGTAACAAAATTAATTTTTGTAAATAAATAGGATGATAAAGGTGAATACAGCTCATGCTGTAAATAAGTTTATAACTTGCCAAAGTAATAAGATAGAAATGGTTTCTGTTCTTTAGTCAAAATGGACAAAAAAATTAATTGGAAACCCCAGGTGGTTCACACAGACTAGTATTTTGATGTTTGGGAAAACTTGTACCATGCCACTCTAATTTCTAGAGTTAACTGATGTCTTTGAGTACTCAGTTTCCATCACCGTAGAAGGGCATTCTTTTCAAAAGAAAAATTCTTAGGCCCAGATTTGCAGTGGTAGATAGGATCTTGATGGTATCTGAGGGATAAGATTCAACCAAAATACGATCCAGATGTTTAAAAACCTTTGAGGACTATACTTCAGTGGTCTCCAAAAATTCATCTCCTTCTACTTGGAAACTTTCAGTGCTTTTGAAAATACAGCTGCTAATTCTAGCATTTAAAATCTTATGGATAAAACAATCAGGTTTCTAAATGCAAATTTTTAGAACAGTTTGAAAACTAATGATTGCATCTGAATAATAGTTGATGTTAGGAATAATTTCTGGATTTGTATACTTCCTGAAAGTCCTGCATCTATTGGGACATGGGGGATACCATTGATCCTGAGGGAATTAAAGGAAGAACATTACTAAATACAGACAGCATATGGAAACTTACTGAAATACGGTAAAACTCTATATATAGAAGAGGTTTCCTCAGTGACATTCTGCAGGGGCTAAGGCCACAGGGCAGCACCAGAACAGAATCTATATATTCTAACCTGTTTGAAGCCAACTGAGGCCAAGACTTTCTTCCATAAACCTAGTTTTAGTAGTGCTTTCTTCCTATACGGGAACCAAGAAATCATAATTTTTCCTCTTCAACAGCAGGTGGAGGCATTGCCAAGTAGCAAGATCTGACTAGAGCTTTCCAGTCCCAATCCCCTAAGGAACTCTTCAAAATAAGAAATGCAGGACATCCTTTAAAAGAAATTTTGAAAAGGATTTGCAGTATTTCTCTTACCAAGCTCACTAGCTTGAAAAGCCTTTGCTATTAACCCTTAATTATTTAGGTCCAGACTTATCTTTAAATGCACAGTTCACCTGGGTGCCTCTTGGGTGGTACTATGCCAGAAAAGTATAATGTAGTTAATTTCTAGACACTTGGACTTTTAAAAAATAAACGAAATTTCAGCAGAATTCAGCAGATGGGAGTGAGACAGTTTGCTGCTGTCCTTGTAAAAGGTACTCAAACCTGACAGCAGCTCCAGTCAGAGGTGTTTTCTCAGTCTAGGATTAGATCAAAGCTTTCTGTGTGACTTTATTGCAGATAACAAGCAGGAAGTGCCTTTTCCCCTTGAATATCAAGATTTGAATCCTACAACAAATCTCTGGCCGAGCTTTATTGTCTTCAGAATGATAAATGTGTGATAGGGGACTAACTCTATCTGTCATCCTCAGGTTTTCTCCAGAATTTGCAAGTGGAAAGCATTTGATGCCATCTATTTTGGAGTGGAGATGAGTGGACAAGAAGCCAGAAATTAAATGTGTCTAATTTGATGAATCCAATCTGTCAAAGAAATTTTAAAAGGATTTTCCATGAAAGATTTGATGATAACTCAGGATTGATAATCTGTTAATGCTGTTCCCCTTTTTCTGTGGAAAACTCCAGTAATGTTCACCATGGGAATGTTCTAGCTATAGAAAACTACTTCAGTACTGGCCTGCTCTCTGGCTTCTCAGTTCATGGATCTTCCCTTAAATCCATCCTCTGGCTTTGCTCAACTTCCAAATAGAAAATTAACATTGGCAAGCTGTGTGTTTCCAAAAGGAGGGGTTGTACAGCCCTCACTAGAATTTCCCAGGCCTTTGGCCTCCCCATAGCCTCTGTCTATCTGGGAAAAAGCTATGCTGAGAGTCACCAGAGTCTGACCACAAGAGGTTTGGAGTTTTGTCAGAAAGAGCAAACCCATGTTATTCAAATGTCTGGTGCATAAATTCCTCTTCTTTCTCAAGCAAATGTTGTCAAATGACTGCATCATTGGAAGAGTGGACCACAACTTTCATGCTTACTTTGCTAGCCATCATCATGTTCATCAGCCGTGTTGTTGGGTGAATGAGAGATTCAGCCTCCTTGTTAAGTGATTGTCCATTTAGTGTTAACAGTTCATCCCTTGGACTTAGACAACCATCCCTTAAAAAACAAACAAACAAAAAAGGAACATGCTTATTATTTTACAAAGAACAATGTGGCACTGTTGTGCTACCTATCTCACTAACTGAGGAATCCACTGCAATCTTTCCCTTGTCTTGAATAGAGCTGCCATGAGGTGTCTTGATATGTAATGCATTCCTTCCCATGCTAGGATTTTTTCCTGTTGCTACTGTCTTCTGCTCAGTCCTGGTGATTGTTGGCTGCCTTGCCACATATAGCTTACATCCAGGTAAAATATTCCTCCTTTCTCACCATCTTGCACTTGTAAGTTGATCGGAGACTACATGTTTTACTCTCTTTTGGGAGCTTTGGCTCACCTTGCTTTCCAGTGGCCTTGCTAGGCTAGTGACATCATGTATTGCTCTTTAATAGGGCAACTAGGAAAATGCCATTTGAAGACTCAATGTTACATACAGTCTTTCATTCTTCTCAGTTTTATTTCTTAGTATAACTGAGAAATATTAAATCCCTGAATGGTCACAGTTTTATTTTACGAGAATGTGACCTGCCTTTGCAACTGGAAGTGTGGTAAGAAATGATTCCCAAACATCACCGCCTCTCTCTGAAACTAAGCTTCAAGGCATAGCTGGTCACAGAAAGCCGGTCATGCAAAATCTATGCAAACAGCTCCTTAATAACCTTTCTGGCTCCACATGTACTGTACCTGTGTTCTGTGGCTCCAGCAGGCACGTGGCTGCCTGTGAACCCTTTCCAGAGGGATGCACATTTTGGGCTCCTTGAGAGCTTGATTCCTGAGCTGCTGTTCCCTGTGGTTGTACACAGCCTGCAGATGCAGCTGTCCTGATTTTGAAGATGAAAGGTGAAAGGTGAAAAAAAAAAATGTACCAAGGATATTGAAAGTTACTTACAGTTATCTTAAGCCTTTTTAAGAAATACAGAAAATGTTCTTGGAAACAGATTGCCTCCAAGAAGAACAGGAATAGGCCTTTAACGTGTGCAGTTGTGAAAGAATTATTACAGAGTCAATGTTTAAAAAAAAAAAGTTGTTTTCCTTAGGACTTCAGTGGCTTCTGGCTACAAGAGGGAAGTATTAGGGTAGAGTGTCCCTTTGCATGGAGGGGAAGAGACTAGATAATAGACTTTTCATAGTAACTGGATAATTTTTGCCTGTGCTGACTGTTATAAGAAAAGACAGGGAGGAAAATAAACATACACCAGAAAAGGAAATACTCTGGAAAACAGAAGAGGTCTGAATGGAAAATAAGTGTACACACAACACTAGAAGCTCCACTCCCACTGCTGATTTTTTAAGTGGGGGCAGGGAAGCAGAGAGAACTTCAACAGTAAAAGATTCTTTGTCCACTCCAGACTGGCTGAGGTTGCTGTAGTCTGTGTGTTGCATCTGGAGGACTAATTGTAAGCAGATTTTTAACACGGTTATGAATCATTAACATGTGGCCTCACTGAAAGAGAAATATGAGTAAGTAAAGCAAAGAACAAATTGACTAAGCACATAAAGGACAACATTTTTTGTCTAGGAAATATACTCCTGCAACACAATTGTATGAACATTTAAAATTTCTAGAGACACAAGAAAAGCTTGAAAGTTAGCACACAGTTGCTTTTTCATTTGCTTAGTAAATCTCCTAATTCAAGTATTCACTTGTTCTGCTCCCAGCTGAACCCACCTCCTCTGCCCTCGCCAGCCTCTCCATACTCCACAAAGTGAAAAGGTCTCTCAGTGTATCCTGGATCCAGGCTTGTTCCCAAGAGATTTGTATGACTGAGGTATAGATTTCTGAAGGGAAGGCAAATTCCATATGTTAGGACAGGCCACAAAACACAGCAGTGGTCAACTGTCTCTAGTGCTCCTGGGTCTCCTGGTCAGAGTGGCATTATTTCCAGTAATCTGTAGTCCTCTGACAGCACAAGGAAAACTCTGTAACCACCTTCTTCACCATCAGTAAAGCTTCATTTCTGTCCTAAGCAGAATTCATCTAGCTCTGAGTATTGGAATCTTTATGCTCTTTCACCACATATCAATAGGGATCACGTCATACCTGACCGACAGCAAACACAAATTTCAAATTTATATCAATAAAGGTCATTATCTTCCAGGGTGGCTGTTGAAGCCTGGCTCCCATTCTGAAATCTGACAGAGTAAATCTAAGGCTGTGGATGAATGAAGTATTTAACTGGGAGCCCTAGGCTCTCTGCAAGAGTGGATAAGGGCTATACTTGTATTGACTGGCTTGTTAACTCTGTGGGTTTGCTTGCATTCCAGATTGTCTGCCATTAATGAGGAGCGTCTGAATTTTACGAAGCCTTTTTTGTTCATGGAGTGCTTCTAGTGAGTAACATGTAAGTGTATAAGCATGGAGATGATTCTATTTTAAACCAGTTTGTTTGAACTCTAATATTAGTTTTGGAGCTCTGTATTTACATTTTCACCCAATGTAAATATCTTGGGAAATATATACTTGAAATCAGCACTAACTTATGTTCTTTTTAATCTTATGGCACTGCTTTGAAATCTTCACTATGGTAAGAAAGGTTGGGGATTCTGATGTTTTGCAATTTCAAATCTTGCAAGTTCAAACCTTGAGTGGCAAGAAATGTGAGCTACTCTTTTTTTGTTTGCATTGATCCTTTGTCCTAGGTATCAGTGAGGAATTACAGGCCAGATTCTGGATCCATGAAACATCCTTTAAACTCTCAGGGTTTTCTATCGGGTACTGTGCTTTTTCTGAAACATGAGAAATGTAAGACAGATATTAAAGGCAGGAAATTATTTTGCTGTTGGCAAAGTATTGTGGGGCATCAGCTGATTGTGGATTGGAGCTGTTTTGAAAGAATAATTGTATTACAGATTCTGTGGTTTCAAAAGTTTTTTTCCCTTTTTTTCCTATAGTCAGAGTTCAAGTTTGGGCTTGTCAAGTTCTTTTCTTAGGAACCTTTACCCTTGTGTACTGTGCCTTTGAAACATCCATATATTCTCTCATATGTGCTAGTCAGGCTCAGACAAAAAACTTTTTGCATAGCTGCTCTCTACTCTTCATTTCATTCTTAATTTTACCTTAATGGAGTTTTTTTCAGACTGTGTGCAATTAATCTCTGCTAAGAACAGAATCTTGTGTTCTCAACTTTCCTATAACTTGTTCACAGTCTATGGCTGCTGTGTTTTATGGTGTTTATAAAAAGTCTTCACAATTAATTGTCCAAAAGTTATTTGTCTCTCATCAATGTCACAGGACATCATAAAGTGCAGTGGGTTTGGCTCTAGGGTTTTCCACTGCAGCATCATGTAAGTCCTTTGGGGAAGATATTGTATTTTGTACAATGGGACATGTGCCAGGCTGGAAATTCTGGGTTGCATTGGGACATACATGTGAAATGACACCACATAAAAACTGAAATGAATACTCTTTCCAAGAGCAATAAGTTGCATGCACTTGATCAGAGGGAAAGCAAAGGTTAAATCTACTGTACATTGCAGAAAAATCTTGAGAACAAATTTTGTTTAAATCTGTAGTCATCTTACTAAGTTTAGCTACATTTCGAGTCAGCTCTGTGTGTCAATCATATCTGCAATTAATTTCTGTGAATTACTTCACATTTTTTAAAAATATGTTTTTATTGGGCTGTAGGGATATGTGGCAAGTATCTGTATTTGACAGCATTGCGCTTTTTTAGGTCTTGGATACAGATCACTATATTCACATCCAAGTTATTGCAACATGACAGAAAATTAATAAAAGCTGTTCTTTAGAAAAATAACCATTTGACCAATTAGGTGCCTGCAATCAATTTGCTTTGGGTTTTGTTTCTTAATATGTTTTGTTTCCTGTCTCACTATTTAATGTATCTAAGTGCTGTTCATGGTTGCAACAGTGGTTGCAAGAGTAAAGACAGTAATTTTTTTTTGCACTCTCCTCCCTTTTAAAGTGGCCTGTTTGTTTTGAAAGGTGATTTATAGTTCTGAATAGTGAACACTGAAAAATTGCTAAAATATGGTTGTCAGGTTTGATGAGTGGGCAGGTGGATTCTAAGTATATGTTTCCTACATATGTTTAAATGCTTCTTTGCTGCCAGGGAATAAAATCTCTCTGCTTATAAGGGGCATTGCCACCGAGTGCTTCAAGACTCCAGGAAAAGTTTTTATCTGTCTTATCCTCTCATGGTTGTGAGAACAAAATGAAGTCCGTAAGGAGTGCATTATAATCAATATATGTCTTAAAGTGAATCTACTTGGCTGAAAGATAAAACTAAAAGGTAAAGTTCAAGAGGCTGCTTGAATGCTTTTTTTTATTTGTCACAGGTGAGAGTAGGTTAATTTTTCCTGTGTATAGCTCTGGAAAAGCAATTTGCATGTTGAGGCCAACTCTCTCCTTCAGCTCTCATTTTTTTCTTGCCACACAAAATGCAAAGCTTCTAAGGATGTTTTTCTATTTGCCATTTAAAAGATTTCTTTTTTCCTTCACATTCTCACTAGAGGTTTCTAGCCCAGAGTCGCATCGCAAAACATCTAATTCCAGATGTTGTTTAGAAATAAGGGTAACCATGGCATCTGTGGAAAACTGAACAACTTTTGTGCACTCCTAACGTAAGACACAGTAGTTAAATTGTCTGAAATTAAGTGTTATACAAGACTAGTTCAAATAAGGTCTTTGACTCAGTTAACCAAACATATGACAATGAGCTTTTTGACTGCTGGTTAAAAAACAAAAGAGAAAGAAAATCTAACAACGGTACAATAATGAATTTAAATATTTAGCTTTTCTGGCTTCCTTACTGTGAAACAGCTGGGATTTCCAAGGGAAAATTTAAGAGAATACAGTCTTTGAGAATTTTGTTCAAGAAGCATTTTTTTCTGCACCAGTTTCAACAGAGAAAGGGCCAGAGTGTCTCTGTAACAACCTGACATGACTCCACCAACTCTGTCATATCCTAGCTGATGTCTTGCTATTTCCAAATATTTATAGTAGTAGTAATTCATTTTCTTATCAGCATATTGCCTTTGCAACTAATAAAATGGCAGAAGCTAAAAAGTCTTTTGATGGTATAAGAAGCAGGACATGGGATTAAGGTTCTGCCCTAGATAGACAATTCAGCACATCGGATGTTAGAGATGGACCTTTCCTGCCATCACCTGGACTTCAGTGTGTTTTTCTGGGCCTTTGCCCTGGCCTTCGTTTGGCAGCACACTCTGTCTTAATGTAACAGCCTTTTTCCAACTTGCTCTGGGTATAATATGGAGTTGATGTCACAAAAATCAAGAAGGCCAGGAAGACAGACCAAGTAGGAAAAGGGAAGAGAACACATAAATGTCTAAATAAATGCCTTTTCCTGCCTGGCTTTGTTTTTCCATCCTGCCCATAGGCTCATGTTTGAGACATTACGATCTGTTGCCATTACACTTGTCGTAGTATCAAAGGGCTAGCTAACTGGTATTTGCATAAAGGCCAGTTAATAAAAATGCATTCTAATGATGACTACAAGAAAAAAAATGACCTTTTGCTTTTTTTCCTCCTTCAAAGGGAGAGTCAGGGACCAAAGGAAGCAAGGATAGAGAAGTTTCTGGAACTAGAAGTTTCATGGACCTAGCCATGCATTCAGATCATCTCAGATCCAATGTTTGCATAGAGTCAAACCTTCCCTAGTTTATTCTGGATGCTATTTCAACCCTTCTACCAGCCCCTCTGGCTGGTAACTCTTGATGCTTCCCAGCGTGTTGGTGGTACAGGGAAAAGTTAATGGAATGCTTCTTGAAATTGCTCTCAAACCCAGCAGAGACTAAGAGCTGATGTTATCTAGTCCTGTCCATGCTCCCTACAGCTGGCATAGTTTCAGACTTTATAATGACATGAGCAAATAAGGCTGTCTTTCACAGTTCTGTGTCAGTGCACAAGTTATCACACACTGCTTACAATTTTTCTATTTTCTTTTCCTTTCAGGCCACCCAAAAACTGCTGATTTTGAGAAGCAAACTGTGAAGGAGATCTGCTTGTTTACATACTGGCAAGCTGGCTTTCCAGCTCTAACCCCATATAAGAATAAGACCACCTCACCTTGAAAGCTAAGTGGTCTGGGATCTGGCTGAACAGATGGACACTCAGGTAATTCAGGATGCTTTAGATGCAATGAGTCAATATGAGTGACTATTGGAACACAGAAATCAAGTTAATTAAAAGACTGATCATCTGTTTTCATAATTGCTGACAGTACATTAGAGAAGGGAAAAAAAACTTTGCTTTTTAAAATATAAAATGAAAGGAGATACTTTGAAGAATGTAGAGATTAATGGATCAAACTTAGACATTCTTTCCCATGTACTATCTCACCAAGCATAAGTTTTTATGTACTATAATGTTTTGATACAGCTTTTCTTTATTTACTTCTACTTAGTACTTGCTACTATTGCATTTCTGTACAATCCAATAGGCAAAAGGAGAGAAATAGCTGTGAATTGTGTGAAATTATAGCCCTTATTGATGCGGCTGTTAAAATGCACAAAACATGCTGAGGACACAGAGAAGAAAATGAGAAATGTGACATTTAATAGGAATTGAGGATCAGTTAGGTAATGCACTTTGCTACAGATGCGATTCTTTCATGCTCCTAACTGTTGCTTTCTTCTCCCCTCACTTCACTTTAAAAGATTCCATAGTCAACTGTTTCCTCTTTTCCCATCTTTAATTACACTCTCTCTTCTGCCTCCATTTTTCTTTCCCCAGATTATCTCCTGTTTACTTTCATCCTCTGTATGTCATGGCAGCAGATTTTCTGTGACAAAAAATGACTGGAAATAGGACTCCAGCAGCCAAGTGTAGCATCTGTGGCAGTAGGGTAGGCTGAGGTCAAAGGAGGACAAATCCACTAAGCACTGTTACACAGGGCCCTGTGTGACATACAGTGGCCATGTTTTGGCAGGATGTAAATGACCAAATGTCTGAGGTCACTGCATACTTCACATGGACATAGCAGGGACTGAAGTTTTTGCTGTGAAGGTAGTGAAACACAGAATACTTGTTAACAGGCTCCTATTTAAATCTTGTCTCAACCATGGTTCTTTCCACCCATTACAGTTTGTATACAGATGAAAGGTCAAAGTCCATTGAGCGTGCCTCTGTGCCACATACTTTTGGAAATAAGTTGCCTAAAAGAAGCAGTTATGAACTGAAATCCCTGTCATTTGGTGCTGTCCACATATCATAGAATAATAGTAGGGTTGGAAGAGACCTTTAGGGATCATCTAGTCCACCCCCCCTGCAGAAGCAGGTTCACCTAGATCAGGTGGCATAGGAACATGTCCAGGTGGGTCTTGAAGACCTCCAAGGAAGGAGACTCCACAACCTCTCTGGGCAGCCTGTTCCACTGCTCTGTCATATCATCATAGTAAAGCTGACAGGCAGCATTCCAGTTAAATTATGTCCATCCTTTGCCCTTTGAGAGCACTTGTGGTATAAATGCAGATTATGGATACTTCAACTTGAAATGAAAATATCTGTATGGGTCCAAGTCAGGATTTTTTTTCATCTGTGGCCAGCCTTTGCAATATTCCTCACAAGAGCCAAATTTATCCGAGATACAAGATTGTGGTCCCTTCACACACACATGCTAGCACTTTGCTACAGGTCAGATGACTGAGGAGCACTGACACGAACTTGCAGTCCCACCCCATTCAAAAACCTGTGCATATTTTTTTGAAAAGAATGAAAACAAAACCTAAAATGAACAAAGCCTTCTGCAATTCTCCGATGTATAGAAGGTCTGAGTTCCAACTCAAAGTCTTTTCTCCAGGCAGTGTAATAAGAACAAAGCGACTCTGTGGGGATTCTCTGTAATCTAACATAGGTTGTGCTCATGTTGTAGTACTTCCCTCAACAGCTACAGCAACATTTTCTATTGAAGACTGAAGTGGAAGGAATTGATGTCATGATGTCTAGGTGCCCTCTCTTCAAAAATCCTCCTCTTATCTCTCATTTCTTTAATGTAAGTAGCACCTAGCTTCTCAGAATGTGGGACTCAGAGCTGTTCTTTGGGATTCTAGAGATTTTGGAATCAGGAAGCCATGTCTCTAATACATCTGCAGAAGTCCTGAAATGGTTTGATTTGCTTCTAGTTTATTACTTATGGTGAATCCCATGCATTTGGCAGAGTATGACCCAGAGAGGTACTTAAGTTTTTGAACAGAAGAATGGAACTAGTATTTAGAATACTGATGTTCCAAGTTCTCCCCTAGCTCTGGAGAAGAAATGCACAGGGAGCATTAAGTCTTGCAGCACTTTTAAACATTCTTCTTTCTTTCTAATGTGACAGCAAAAATTAAGTTGTGTGGGAGTTATTAACACCTTCAGAGTCATGCTCAGGGCTGCAGGTTCTGGAAAGCAGAAGAATACTGAAATAGTCTCAGAAACACCAAGGAAAGAATGGAATCAATTTTCTTGAACAAAGACAAGGATCTTTCAGCTCTGAGTCACACATCATGAATTTTTAAGTGTCACATGGAGAGAATGAGTGTTACTCTGGGACTTGTCTCCTTTCTTAAAGAGAGAGGTTTTAGGCTTAATCTCTTGAAAGCATATGGTACAGGAAAATTTTTCTGATGGTTTTATGGATTATAGAAGACAGAGATCACTGCTTTCATAAACGTAAGGCCAAGCCTCAGCAACAACAGTGAAGGAAGTCAGCATGGCTGTTACCAAAGTTCATCCTACTTAGCAAGCTAAGATAAGACTTTTTAGAATTGCTCACTGATCTATGACCCTGAAAGGTATGGCAAATTATCAAGTAACATCTCAAGAGGTTTATATTGCTAAGAGAGCTCTGGAGAAGGAATTTAACATACCTATTTTCTACAATGGCACTAAGCAATTCAAAGGCTGCTGTAAGGGATTGGGTTGCTGTCTACTTTATGTCACCATCCATCCAGACTCCTGGCCCATCCTGCTCAGTGACACTAACACTCCAGCCTAAGAGTGGATTTATATCCTTAGCACTTATATCTTATGTGTGCAATGGCATTAGTTATGAGATTTACTCTGTTCCCCAGATCCCTATTTGAGCTGCTTGACAGTTAGAAAAGCAAATGATCTAAACTTTGCAGTAAGATACTGAGTAGTTTCATATGGCTATGGATCACAAGTTATTGCATATTTTGAAGATATGCAAGCAAGTAGACTGCAACAGCTGAGAAAGTGCTTCAGCTTTGTTAAAAGAGAAGAAGGAGGAGTCCACAGAGGCCAACTCCTTCACTCACAAGAGGAAAACAGCAGTGTGTATGAACTGTTTCCAAAAGGGAGAAGGTGTTGAGGTTTTTCAGGTGACTGAGTGTATCTTGGGACTTGGGTCAGTGTCACCTGTATATGTTTTCTGTCAGAATGTAATAGAAAGTTGGTTTGGTTTTGTCCTTATACTGGAACTTTGCCAGAGCCTAAAACACCTAACAACCAGAACTCTTATCCAATATCAGGCTGCATACTCTGATCATTAGCAAGAAACTCAAGGAGTAAAGGGCAGATTCTGAGTTTCAGTAGAACTGTTTCAATGCAGAGGTCTAATTGTAGCCAATTTTTATTAAAGGTATGTAAAATAGAATACATAAGAAATCTTTTTAGGTGAAAGAATGAGCTATTTCACATAAGTCACTATGTGCGCAGATAAAAGATGTATAATAAGGGAGGTGACAGGAGGACACGAACTGTTTTAAACGATGTCATGCAGTGACATCACATTTACACATTACGTCAACAGGTAGAAAGTGCAAACACTAGGATATGTCACTTAAAAGGAACTTTCTAAAGGCACCTAAAATATATTTCTGAGACTGAAAAAATAGTGAGATCATTAGGGTTAACATGGTTACTTCTTGATTAAAGAATAATGTAATATGAAGCTGTTAAGACTTTCTATAGCTCTAGGAAAAAGTGACATCTCTGGTGGTTTTAGAGCCATCTCCTTGCCATATCAGAGAGAAAGAACATCTGCCGAATCTCCTGTGTCCCTCGGGGTATTAATATAATTAATGCTTGCACAGCTTGTGAGATCTCATGCTATCACGCTTTACAAATGCACTTTACTATAGTGACAGATTTCTATTTTGAGCTGAATACTATATTGCTGGTAGAAAGCACCACCTCTGCTAGTCTGAATACACTGAGTGGCCTAGAAGTCACTAATTTCAGTGGAACACCAAACAGCAGAGCGTAACAGTACAGCAGGGAAGCTAATAACATTTTCAGGCTGTTTATACAGAGCAGGAACACTGCAGGCTCATAGGCTCTGGAAAAAAAAAAACAAAAAAAAAACAAGTAGAATCCTGTGTTCCTGAGAAATACTACCTAGTTCCATTTAGGAAGTACTGCAATGGGAAACATTACAATATACTGCATCGAGTTGCCTACCTTGGTGAGGAACTTTCTTCTCATGTTGTTGCAGTTCTCATTAGCTGCAGCTTTGGACTGGACCACGCTGGTGATCACACGTGGAGGATCGGGTGGACTGTCTTCTGTCTCTGATGTGAATGGCAGTTGTGTTCTAGAACAACAGTCAAAATTCTCTTGTCCCCAACTGGCAGAGATCTCAAAAGGATCAGGGCATTTCTCATCGGGACTTGACCCATCATCACTGTTTTTGGCATTGCAAAGTATAAGTGATCTTGAAATGGAGCGAAACTTCCTTGACTTCCTGTTGCCAGCATTGCTCTTTCGATCCATCTTCAGGGAGCTGGTGGTGCTGCTCTTTTTCCTGTCGTTCTCCCATGTATGTGGCATGGTACTTTCAGTAACTTTCTCCACTTCTCTGGTGCTAAATGTCATCCAGGAAAGGAAATATAAAAAGTAAGTTGTAATATACCCCACTTTCTCCCACTTAATAACCTACGCTACTGAAAAGCTCTAATGAGTAAATCGAATCAACAGAGCCTTTCAGTCTGCGAACAGCCACGTGATATCTCATGACTTGCTAATTCTGCTTCTGTGCAGTGCTCTACTAAATTCTCCTTCACCTTTTCATTCTCTTCCCGTGCTCCCCAAGCACAATGGAGTGCTTTTAATAAATGTTTTTGATGCTTCCATTGTGCCGCTTCCTTTGGGCTTCTGCTGAATTTGCATGTTGAAATCCCCAATTGAAAAGGAAGATACTTTAAAAGCATTATTCTATCCTCCTAACATTATTCAGAAAGAGGAAGCTCCTTCTGAAGTTTGATTCATGAAACCACTATAATTCAAAGAAGATTAATCAAATTGTCGAGGTTAAGTTCTCTGCCTGGCACTTGTGATTTGTAAGTGGTTTAGCAAAAGCAGATCTTAGCCATGAGAGAGTACAAGTGTCAGACTGCTATAAAACTCCTACCTTTGCAGACCAGAACTCACTTAAGACGATGCATTTAACAGTAACAGAGAGATCCAGTGAAGCACTTAAAATGTGAATATCTGATTAGGGATTGAACTCTATGAAGAATACTGCTCCAATACATCAATCAGAATGTGTCCCATTACAGAAATGGTTTGTTGCAGCATATGATTCAGCGAACCAAATTAAGAGAAAATGGAAGAAATGCTGTACAATGAAAAGTTGGAGGTTTTGTAAAATGAGTAAAGTAATGAGCGTATTAAGATAACAAAGGAGAGCTTTGTTAAACTGTTTCCTTTTTTCTCTCAGAAAAGATTTTCTAGAATATATTTTGGTAGGTATATGCCAGTGCTGAAATTTCAACGTGAAAGAGTCTAAAATAATTACTTTGACTTTCCTACTGGATTTTATTATCCTATTTATTGCACAAACTTTTCTATTCTCTTCACAGTATGCTGCCATTCTGGAGAAAATATCTATTAAAACTAAAGGAATTTGCATAAATCAAAGCTGCTATAGGTGTTATGCACAAAACTGAAAATCAATGTTATTTGAAAAGCACTTCTGAGAGTAAGATTGAGTATGTTTTACTCTAAACTGAGTTCTTGTGTTTATTCTGGGGCTTTTTTTCCCCCTGCTTTTATACAGAATTGGGTAGGTATCTTTGCACTTTGTGCCTGAAATGTCACTGGTGAAACAGAAATAGGAGGAGGAGGCAGATTTTCTAAAGGTTCCTTTCACCCACAACAATAAACACAAGTCTAAAAGTCCTGTCCAAGCCAGATTTGTATAATAAATCCAAACCAGCCTTAAAATAAATCTCAAGGATTATTTTTCTTTTTTTTTTTTAACTAGGGAAAACAAAAAACAGATTATAAATGCCCTACCATTGAGTACTTGTCTAAAGGAGCTATATGGCATTGCTGGAGAAATACCCAGTTTGGGTATCTGAGGTTGTCTGGATTTGTAAAAGAAAACAAAAATGTACATATCTTGTCCAGAAGCAGCAAAGAGGTCTCAGAGAACATGTCAAGTTCCTCTAAACTGATGTGTTCTCTATCTCCTGTGGATCTCTGTTTCTGTGGAAAAGTCTGACCCCACTGGATAGGATCATTGGAACCAAAGTCACTGGGCTCACTGCCTCCCCAACACTGGCATGTGGGAAACTTTCAGCGTCAAACTGAACCAGGATATTCTTCATTCCCTTCAGCACACAGAATGCTCTACTTTTTTCTTCTTTCTTCTTTTCAGAGTAGCCTCTCTTATGAGTAACAAGATTTGCAACCATGTCTGAATGAAGCCACAGTATGAATGGAGCACTGCCCAACAGCACAGCCACTCTCCCTTCCTGGGATGCACAGCACATGCTGAATAAAAGGACACCTAAGCATATGCATAAGGACACAAAGGACAGAGGAGATGAGGAAAGGTATGACATGAAGCTCAACTTTAACACATGAACTTTGTGGTTCACATAGGGGTTTACTTCTTTAGGACTAATTTCCCCTCCTGCACTACTGAGACCCTACTTTTCTGAGCCTCTATGCAGTACATTATTTTAAAGCACAGAGATGAAAAGTGCTATGAATTATATTAAAGCAATACATTTGAGAAGTGAAATAAGTAGTTACTGTTGGTGGAATTTGAAATCACAAGTTGGCAATTTTTTCTGTACTTTTTTGTTGATTAGGTAAAAGCTGACTGACATTTATCCCTACTAATATGTAAAGACTTTCAAAGTTGGAAGATTTTGTTTGTTTCTTTTTTTTTTTTTTTAAAAAAAGAGACACTGTTTAGTGTTTGGTAAGCCTAAAGCTTTAGTCTGACATGATATGGATGCATCCGGTTGCAGGTTTTTTAGGTGGGAAAGCCCTGTTAGTATCCCCAGCGTATGAGGAAATTAATCTTGTAAAGCTTCATGTTGCTTTTCCTGTATATCTGAAGGTAGGTAACATTGCAATCTGGCCCATTAGATCAAAATGTGAAGCTGAAAATACAATAGGACAGCTAGGATGATGGGAACTTCTGCAAGAATTTCCTTTCAGCACCTGGGCAGGAACCAACAGAGCAACTTGCTCAAAAGTGTGTGGAATGCACATCACTTGCAAGTCCATGACAGGAATTGGTATCACAGAATCTCACAGAATCTTGGAATTTGAAGGGACCTTGAGAGATCATTTAGTCTAACCCCCCTGCCAGAGCAGGACCACCTAGAGTAGGTCATACAGGAACTCATCCAGGTGGGTTTTAAATGACCCCAGAGAAGGAGACTCAACAACCCATCTGGGCAGCCCGTTCCATCTGTGTATCCATCTGTGATTCTGGCAATTACTGTTAGATGTTAACAACAGGAATGTCAGAAATGAGCCCAAGTTGCACATTCACATCTAAACAATGTTGCCTATAGGGAAAAATAAGAAGAAATAGCATTCAAGGATTTCAATGTTGTACAAATATTATCTACACTCTTACTTCCCCAAAGAGAAAAAAAATAAAGAGTTATTAAGCACATGGGCATGCAGAGGATAGCATAATGGTCAAAATACAGCTCTCTAGGAACTGGCGTGCTAGAAGAAAAGACAGAGAGATGCAGGAGCTCTTTCTCACTCTGTCTGAAGCTGCTGAGCTTAAGAAGTGAGCACTGCAATCAGTACTAAACATTCCAAGAGGTGCCTCTCTAACTATGCTAAGCATCTGGGATGCTGGGAACAGATAGAACCACCTGTTGAAACAATGAAAGTAACATTACTCTAAGTGCATTCTGTCATCCCACCTGCTTGCAGTATTCCTGAGGAATTTTACCTCGTGCAAAGAGAACGTTTCTTCTGTGCTGCTGCGTTAGCTATTTCCTTCTCCCCCACCCCCAACAGAGCTCCATTAGCTTAGCTATCAAGTTTAACTCTGAATAACTTACCTAATGTATCAAAGCAAGCCAGTGGCTAAGGAGAAAAACCCAGTAGACCTGAAGACTTCCAGTTCAATACTTTCTCTAAGTATTAGATCACAGCCCAAGTTTTAACTAAGGCAATATCCTTTCCAGAGCTGCTGATTCAGGGTTGCATAAGTGACAGAAATATAGGAGGTACCAAAACCGTAGTCTATGAGTTTTCCAATAAAAATATCCAAAAATGTTATTTTACACAGAAAACAATATTACAAGTGCCAAAGAAGCTTTATAATTCATTGGTATCTTCCACCAAATTTAATGCAAGGTATTGGTGGCAGTGACAATTACTTCAAAGCCAGTTCTTCAAACAGTTCATCTTTTCCTGCAGTGTACTCACTGCCTGTCATTTTCTCTTGCCATTCTTATACCTCCAGCATTCCTGATGGAAGTTGTCTGTGGTTTATAATGCAAACCAAATGTTCCTTCTCTGTTTCTTTTTTTTTTTTATTCCCTCAAGCTTTATTTTTCCAGCTTTAAGTCTAAAAAGCCCTAACTCAGTCTGTCTTCTGCAAACAAAATACATGATTTGAGCTGTGCCCATTTGGTTCAAATTTTTGGTTGGATATTTAACTGAGCATTTACAAGATGCAAATAATTTGGTGTAGCTCCCAGGCTGAATGCAAATGCTCTGCTGTTAACCAGACAGTAGGAGAGATAGAACTTTACCAGCAAGAACAAGATGACTTTTACATTACCAAGTGCTAACAGCATGGAATCTTGCATCTCTTTTTATCTAGATCTTGTGATCTTTGTCAGATTCATTACTGAGCAGTACTGTTAGCACTGAACTATTGCAGATGTCTAGGATTTCCAGTCAGAAGAAAGAGCTAGAGATTTGGAAGTTTTCTAAAAAAAAAAAAAAAAAAGAGGAAGAAATTCTGTGAGAGTTTAATTTACTATTAAAAAAAATAAATAAAACACCTAATTGCAAAATAAAAGTTCAAAAGGAGGAACTTAAAACAGCAAGGCAGACAAACCTGACTCCTGCAGAAGGCTGTTCCTCTTCATAGGCCTGGCAAAAAAAGACAGAGTGAATAATTGAAAACACACTCTTCTGGTGTCACGTGACTCGGTTTCAGTAATTCTGCTCAGTACATTGGAACGGAGCTATTGTTTCCTAATTGAAGAAAATGTCAGCAAGGATAGATAAACAAAAGCAATGGGATGCAGTATTGGGGAAACGATTTCCAGCAGGCTCCCAGCTACCCAGTGAAGGCAAGACCATAGACCATTTAAGGAGTTTGTGTCATTTGTTTTTACCCATCGCTCTCCAGTCCTAGGATTGATGGGGTTCAGGCACGTTAAACCTACTTTGGGAGAGGTAGCAGGGCAGCCAGAATCTGTGCTAATCAAGTGCAGGATTTCCTGCTGAAGGCTGAGATGGTAAGCACGTTTCTTGTCATTTTTAGCAGATATTTTAAGTGTTAAGCTAGTAAAAATTTCATAGACCACTTCTGCTCCAGGAGCTGTGCATGGTAGGAGACACTTTTGAATGCCAAACCCTAGTGTTGTTCACTATGAAGTGGTACATTCCCTTTACCTAACAATTCTGAAATATTCTCTCCTTTATGTGCTAGACTGGAAGTTTGCGATCCTGCTTGATCAAGGTCTCAGCAAATTGCAGCTTTTTCCATTGAGCATCCAAAACATTAAAACTATGCTATGGATTCCAAACTGCCTCAGTTATACCTTTCATTTGCTGCACAGTAACTGGTTTATAGTCTATCCTACTATTGTGCCAACTCTCTCAAAAAAAACACTACTTGAACTGCATCCACCATCAATTGTGGAAGCAATGTCCTTAGGCATGCTTAGGTGTTTTTCATTGATCACATAGATGCATTTGTCAGTTGCCACCTGTCAATTCTCAGTTCTGCTCACACTGACAAATAACAAGGTTGCTGCAGAAACCTACTTTCTCTCAGTGAAGTTGTGTGAGAAAATGTATAGGGAATTTTAAAACTTTTGAAAAAGTTGCATAGAAGAAAGAATTACCTCTGAAACCACTAACATCAGTTTATTGAAATAGTGAAGCCTCTCTGGAATGCTCTCACAAATTGTAAATCCTATACTTTTCAGGAAAATCTAAACAGAAACCTGAATTTTACACCTTGGGCATGGTCAACAAGAGAGCACTTAGACACCTACTGCTCTCAGTTTTCTGTGGCTTGAAGGTCTTGGTTTTCTTGATCTGTCACTGAACTTGCAAAAGAGAAAGAGAATGTATAAAACAGGTTTAAAACGTTGCACTGATATGGTCTCATGTTTAGTGGACCTTTGACTTGTAGATAAAATGTGCACTGTGAAGACAATTATCCACCTCATGAGAATGATGTACGCGGTGGGGAAAAAAAAAAGTGAAAGTGTACAGTGTCTACAGGAGCCCTGAAACACTCTGTCCCTGATAATACAATTGTGGCTTTATTTCAAATATATTTCAAATATTTACAAAAAGAAGATAATTTCACATGATTTTCCCAACAATTAAGTTTTCAGGGTTTTAGTTCCTCAAAGGCAACCTGTTGCAAAGGACACTTTTAACGTGGATCACTGGATGACAATAAACATGGGACATCATCCCACTCTTTAAAATTCTAATCTTGTAGAAGTAGCAGGATTTAACACTGGGTAGTGAATGACAGTTACCAAGTAGCTTTCCTGGAGCAAAGGAGAAATAGGGACCTGACTTTATATTTTGGGAAAGAATTCCTCACCTGATCTAGGTGGACTTGCTTTGGCAGGGGGGTTGGACTGGATGATTTCTAAAGATCCCTTCCGGCCCCTGTCATTCTGTGATTCTATGATTCTATGAATAGAGAGGACAGTAGCCTCATACATAAAATGGGGATTTATAGGTCTAGTACTGTAAAAATGAAATGTCAGTAAAGAACTAAAGCCCCACACTGTTTACTCCTTAACCATTTTACACTGTAACACACATGTTTTTGTTTAGCAATAGAGAACTCATTCACAAAAAAATCTCAACAACCTCAGAGTTTTGATCCAAATTGATTGAGCTTGAAGCTCAAAAGCATTGGAAATCTTCCTTTATTTCTTCCCATTGTCACATGCTATTGCACTTCCTGACTATAGACTGAATATTGTAGTCCCTAAACCATTGGGAGTTTTGTTCATTCTGAATCTGGACTTCTGCCAGAGCCAGCAGCAGAAACACAAATATCACAAGGAGGGGCCTTTTTTCATGTTGTTTCACTCTAACCTTTTGCAGTTTTTTCCATCTTCTCTGTACAGTAATTGTTCAGTGCCCAGTGGTGAACAGAAGAGCAGTTTTTTAAAAGCCAAAAGGAAAAGGAGGGAGAAAACCTCTGCTGCGTCTGCCATGTTGTACTAATGCTTTGATATTGGATACTGTGCACAATCTTCATTACTTGGCTCAAAGGTATTGTACCAGAAAAAAAGAAATGACCACTGATTAGAGGCTGGAATTTTATATTAAAAAGTTGAAATTACATGGACTTTCCATTGCACAAAGGAGCTGTGTTGGTAAAGGCTTATGAGATAATAGGTACTATAAGGAAAATCAGCTGGGTTTCTTTACTGCCTCTCATGTGAAGGACAGGAAAAGAATGCAGTAAAATGAAGAGAGTTCAAATAAATGAAAAGAAGTACTTGAAACATAAAGCATAATTAATGTGTGGAAGAAGAAGACAGCAGAAATCATGAGCACTTTGAAGTTAGCTGTTTTGCCTTTGATTTCAGCAGGACAGAGATTTTACCTCAAGAGATGAGTTGATGAAAATATTATCTGTTAGTTAAAGGGAATCACATGCAGAAGGGGCAGAAACTCTTCAGAATAGAAGTCAAACAGTACCATTCACAAGTACAGTGGTACTTCTGCTGTGGAGTAGGGTTCTAGTTACCATACATTGGAGTAACTGGAGTTACTGTCTACTTAAGGTGAGAAAAAAGAATAGAGGAGCCATTGAATTTCTTTTTTACGACAGTTCTTCTGCCTGACAAATGTCAAGGTGTATCTGAAAACACAGCAGATACAGGAGCTGATGCCTCTTTCCCCCAAATTATTTTCCATATCCAAAAATTTGGATTCTAGAGGACAAATATGCAGACTATTCAGTACTAAATATTTTGCCTGTTGCTATTGGTGATAACCTTTTCCAAAAAGGAGCATATAAATTTAAACAGAACATTAGCACCGGGCAAAGCAAATGTAGTAATGATGGAACTCAGTCCTGATCTCCACCCAACTCCAAATACTGCCTGTGTTAATAGGTAAGAAAGCCAGTAGTTTGGAGTGTTCCCATTTCTGCCCTATCTTTACATTGCTCAGCAAACTAATTAACTACTTTTGCCTTAAACACAGTCCTAATTTTCACAATTTGCAGTATTCCAGACAAGTTATTTTGCAGAGGACAGTCCATCCTCTCATTGCTGTGAAGCCAGGACTGGATTAGTCATCTGTCTTGGGTTTCACAACTTTCACTCTGCCCTTCCATCCATCAAAACATAGCAACATGGCACTCTGAGTCATCCTATAAACACAGTTAATCCAGTATACTTCTCCAGCAATGGCTAATAGCAGTTGCTTCAAAGGGGTTACCTTGTTAAAAAAAAGAAGACAGAGCTCGCTTTCAGGCTTTCTTCCTTTCTTCAGGAAGAGTTTCTTCTGAGTACCTTATTGATTAGAGTAGGCTGACACTCTGAGGTTTTGTATGTGTTCCAAAATTGTCAGAGCATTTTACATTATGATTGGATAGACTTGTTTTAGCAGAAGCTACAGCTGTCACATAATAGATAAGTATTGTATTATGTCACATTAGGTAAATCTCTTTCTAATCCCTTTCATCACTTAGAAACTAACTTTTGCCAGGAAGCACAAAGAATTTTTTTTCCTTCTGCAGATGAAATGGATCCTGTGTAATGTAACTGTAATTTACCCATTTCTGGCTCCCATTAAGCTTTTGACTTCAAGAGTATCCAGAGGCAATGAGTTTCATGTGTTAGATAAAAATGTACTTCCTTGTAATTGTTTTAAATTTGCTGCCTCTAAGATTTGTTCAGTTCTTGTACCAGGAAAAATATACTGACTTTCAAGTCTCCATAAAAGCCTTTTCTCTCTGTACTGATGTCATCTTCTATCTTCTACGTACTTTCATCTTTTTTTCTGTTCTTTCTTTCTCTCAGCCTCACGCTGCTTTCATGTGTTTGGATCTCCTCCTTTCTCTTCAAATCCTTTTTTAAAGATCCACTTCCTTTTGTGAATTTTATTACCTCACTATTTCGTAACAGTACCCAGCTTTGCAGTCTTCTAGACTCTCTTCCAGTGAATTGTCTTACAGTTAATAAAAGTTCCTAGACCTTGCCTTCCTA
The DNA here is from genome assembly GCA_013401255.1 of Urocolius indicus. Taxonomy (NCBI): domain Eukaryota; kingdom Metazoa; phylum Chordata; class Aves; order Coliiformes; family Coliidae; genus Urocolius; species Urocolius indicus. The sequence continues at coordinate 424,553 of WBNH01001474.1, forward strand.
TATATATGTTTTATATTGCATGACATGCTCTCACGCTCTGCATTGTTATTAACCTCATTCTAGTGTCCTTCCTTGTTGTAGTGCCTTAGAGATAAGCTATAAAATATTGCTTCCATGGAAGAGCATCTAATATTAAGTGTACATCCATTAAAAAGTATTTTTACCTCATCCTAAGAACATATTCTGGAACTCCATGAAGAATATGTTACTTTGTACACACAATGCATTGTTTACAGAAAAAGCAGCCCATGTGATCCATCTAAGTATTGTGTTAAGAGCAGGGGATTGGAAAAGTACAGCACTATCAATATAAAAAGCATTTGACTGTAACCATGGTGTGGTTTATGAGACATAGCAAGAATGGTCCTCTTTTAGCAAAGTGTTATGGGTTGTGCTTGTTATTTTAATGTTATTGTACTGTGTATATAGATCATGCATAAGAGATTCTGTTGGACTTAGAGAAACATTATAGAATATCTGTGTCACCTATGAAGTTGCTAAATATCTAGTGCTGAAGAAACAGTCCATCAATTTTTTCTAAGCCATTGACTGATACACAGTTTATAACTTACTGCAGCACCAGAGAAGTAAAAACACCATGAGCTCCCCTGGCTGGTGTCATTCTAATTTAAAACAAATATTTTGAAAAGTTATGACTTTACCTCTTCTTTCCACATTTCCAGTCACATAATGTTCCTTTTTCATCTGACTTTGCATTCCTCTTGATATATATTCCCCTGAACTGTAAGCTGACATAAGGGGCCCTTTAGGGTGAATGAAAGGAGAAATATCAATTGCCAAAACTATGATTTATCAGAAAAAAAAAAAAAAAAAAAGTAAAGGGGAAAAAAATGAACTTTCTTCATACAAAAAAGAAAGACATTTTTCTCTGTATTTTTTTCCATAGTTCACTATAAAAGGTGTATTTAGAGCTGTCTGACTTAACATTTTATTGTGAGTCTGTGTTGGACTCTGTCATATTTGTTGCTACTGCCATCTCCTTCACTCCTTGAACAGCCAGATATGCGTGAATTAAAGTACTGAAAAGGTGAATATGTTTAGTGTATCTGAGTAGCAATGGCAGAATTTCCTCCATATTTTACATGCTGATACAGGCAAAACTTTCTAAAGCAGCTTATTCTGTCCCACTGAAGTCAGAGGCTTGTTATATTGTAGCATTTCACAGATAGCATGCATGGTTCTATCTTGGTTGCAGGTTTGTTGGTTTGGGGTTTGTTGTTTGGTTTTCAATTTGTTTTGGGGTGTGAGGATGTTGTGGAGTTTTTTGGTTTGTTTTTTGGTTGGGTGGGTGTGTTTTTGAGTGGCTTGGGGTTTTTTTAATTATCATTGTCAGTGATTGATGAGGAATTATGCAATCTCTTCTCTTAGATATTTATTCCTGAGTAAGATGACTTTACCATAAGTACAGTTGTCACTTCCACTGTAAGGTTTTAGAAGTAGCTACTTCTGAGATTTGTCATTTCTGGTGCCTGGCAGAGGCAAAGCTACTTAATACAGGCTGCATGAAACAAGTCTTGAGGACCCTTCACATTTCTGCTAGTTTACTTTATCTCTAAGGCTGTGACAATCAGAAAGAAGCTGAGCAGATGGTTTTTATTTGTGGTGTTGAAGATAACAGCATAAAGCTCTAATGGCAGCTCTCTTGCTCTTCTGCAATACTGTAGTTTTTAACAGTGATCATAACGCACACCACATATGTTGCTCACTAGCCCTGTTGTTGACAGCAAGACTAGATTATTTTACAGGTTTCTCATGAGTGAAGCAGTTTAATCTGTCAATAAGAGCTCCCTGGTAAGACACAAAACACAATGTTTCTGGTACTCAAGAGATCTGATGACACCTTCTTTGTAGGTGTGATAGATACTACTGGAGTGAGCTGTAGTGTTCTAAACAGTCTAGGATCTAGTGTCTTTGGAAGATGACTTCCATGTTTTGAAATCAGCCTACACTCTCAGAGCAGTAGCTAATGTTAAATAGCTTGGAAACAGTGACTGAGGGGACCTCAGCTGAGGATTCCCAACCTTGGGTTTTGTTTTTCTTACAGAATTAGGCATTTCAAGCCCTGAAGTTGTTCTAATTAACTAATCTAATTGACCTGTCAAAGAAAATATTAACTTGTAAATCCCATACTGATGGCAATAACTTCTCAAAGCATATATTTTGAAATAAGCACCAAATACAAGTGTAAAGACATTATTCCACCAATCTTGACTTGCTACACCGTCAGATAGATTGCTATGTGGATTAATTACTCTTTATTTTAAACATTGTGTCCAAATGCTCATTTTCTTTTGTTTCTGTATTTGTCCAAAAGAGCTTGACTATTACTATTATGGCACAATAAAGGCCCATGATCACTTACCCAGAATTTTCTGTGAAAATGAATAAGGGAGGCTATGGGGTAGGAAGTGCCATGGAACTTTGTTGCATGACCTAACATTTGATTGCTTTTGGGCTTTTGTGATGACCTCAGTTTAAACATTGGAAAAAATAACTGTTAGGTCTACAGTGTCTGTAGTCCAAGGCTACCAGATTACCAGTAGTTAAGCTCCCTAGCGTCAAGGAGTGGAAGGGATACCTAAATTTGTAAGAAATAGGTATAACTCAGATCACAGATACTGTACTTATTTTGCAGCTGATGGAGAGGACAAGAGCAGCTATACAAATGACAAATTTTTCTGCCTTCAGATACATGGCTGTCTTGTGGGTAGGCTCTGTGGAAAGGCTATCTGGATATGCACAAAGAGCTGGTATGGCTGTGAATGGGTAAACCAGCATGTTGAGGCTCATACAATGCCATGTACTGAGAGCAGCTACTGAATGACCTTGACACTAGAACAGAGATGTGCTCAGACATATCAAGTTTTCCAGTGTCCTTTCTTTATGTAGACTCATTTTGGATCCAGAGAATATCTAATAATCTCTCTAAAAAGAATTAATGCTGCATCTTTTGCGTCAGTTTGGCTTTCATGAAAGAAACAGTCTCTTCTGGAATTTAAATACAAAATAATTGCCCAAAAACACAGTCCAAGACAAGCATATAGCCACCAACAAAGCCCAGGATTTATATTCTGGTTCTTTCCTTTTTCTTCATCATCTATTAAACTAATTATAAACTTTGTATTATAATTCATGGCATGCAACTTAAAAGACTTGACTCAAACACTTGAGAGGTAAGAATACCCAGACCTTTCAGGACTGTATACAAGAACAGGAGTTTTAAAGTTGTTTTTCTGATTTCTGGCTAAAACAAAGGACCCTAGGCATATAAAATGAGTAGAAGAAAAGTGGTAAGACTTTGACAATAGCATTAATCTTGGGCAGAGATGTAAACTAGCTATAACTGAACCATACCAACCACATCTAAGATACATCACTCACTGTAAAGCAGTAAAAATCTGCCCCAGCTCAATTTCTGACAGAACACTTTATTCAGTCTTGAGATCTCCTTCCAGCTCTAATAGTAACCTGTTGTTTTGACCTTACACAGGTTTACTTTCCCTCATTTCGGAACCCTTGTTTTCCTCAATGAAAATGAGTTGTGGCTGTCACCTTTCTTGAGCTGAGGATTTCTCTGAAAAAAAGTACTCTAAGAGAGTATTTTTCTTTTAATGAGACATAGAACAAAATTGTTAAAAACTACTCTTAGAAAACAAAGAGAATTTGCTAGTGTCAAGTAATGATATCCCACACCAACTTATCTGATCTTACACAGAATCTCATTGCATACAATGTTTATTCCATATGAAAAAGCTTTCAAGTGATCTTACAGTGGGCAATATTGTAATATAGACAGCATAAATATTATAACAGCACTAGGCAAATAAAAGCAGCAGATCCCACTGCTGGTGCTCTCTAATAGCAAAGAGCTGTAGAAGTGGTGGAGAGGCCATCATCTGTTGGGTCGTTCCTTTAGAATAAATTGAAGCAATTTGGCAGCCCCCACAGATTTATGTCATCTGTTCACAGCCACAGGCTGGCACAGTGGGGGAAGACAGGAGTTTTGTCCCCACCTTCACTCTAACAGCAATCTATAGGCTCATACGGTGTGAATCAGTTGCTAATGAGGCTCATAATAAAGGATACTATAAAGTGAAAACTGCATTAATAATGCTGGCAAGGTTTCAAGTCTACAGATGTTATTTATAGTATATGACTAAACAAATACGTATCTCCTTTGAGGCTGAGACTCTGGAGCAATTTACTGATTTCCTGTATAGGCTAGTTCATACAGAGATCCAAGTAAATAGTGCATTTGGATGTCTTGCTTGGAACTAAGCTCTGAAACTGTACTAGATAATCATATTAATGTTTAATTCTAAAGTGGTTTGGAAATGTGTATGTGTTTTCAGAGGATTAGATACTACCCCTATCCAGTTCTCACAGAGAAATGCATTTTTCTGCCTTGTTTCTTTAAAGAAAACTAAAATACTGAAAGAAGATTGCCTGTAGTTACACAGCAAAGTTGAAATCAGTAGAAAGGTTAGAAACAGTTCTGGAAAAAAAAAACCATCATGGACTTAGCAAAAGCTAAAAAGAAAAAAAAAAGAAATCCCATAGTCTCTCTTTTTTATCTGGTTTTGAAATTGATTTGTTTCTCTTATTTATGAAGATTAATTGCCAGTGAAAGAGATTTTCTGGATTTAAAATGTTTTTAAATAATGAATCATTTGATTTGCAATTTTGTCTCTTTTCTTCCTCGTACAACATTGCAGGTTTAGAGAGCGGCCTTCCAAACTGAGGAAAGCTATGAACCCACAGAAATCTCTGGTCCACTCTGATGGCTTTTATATGTCTCAGGATAACTAGGAGGAATATTATATAGAAAACTAAAAGTGTCCTAAATTAAAGTACTTCCATGTAGAGCATCTCTGTTTTAAATCATAGTGCTGATTATTGAACAACAATAATTTACTTCAAATTTCTCATATAATTTAAAAGCAAGATAGTGATGACAGTGAATAGACAGACATATACATAGTTTGTGTAACACTTCTGGTTTTACCTCTTATCTGTTTTCTCTTTTAAATTCTCTAAATCAGTTGAAAACCATACATACTGACACAGAAAAACAGATGACGGCACAATACTTAAATAATTTGCTATAAAGATATCACTTACCATTGCCAAGTGTCTTCCTATTTAAGTCCACTGTTATCATGCCTTCTTGGATGTGAAATACACAGCAGAATCAATTCCCAGGGTGTTAAATACTTGACAAAATAATAAATGCACTCTAACTCCACAGTGTTTGGATATTTGACAGTAACTCCTAAGCATTCAAAGTGACTACTCAATATAACGACTTTGTCTCTACAGAAAATGCTTTGCTATTTGCCAGCAAATCTTTACTGCTTTAGATTGGGTATTTCCAACTACCGCCCTACTTGCTAGGCAGATGTGTATAAAAGAGATGTTATTTCACTGAATCAACCACTGAGATCGTAACCCTTTTCCTGTACCACAAACAGAAATGTAAAACCTCAGACTTTCCTTTTGGACTTTTACTGGCTTGTGTCTGTTGTAAGAAAGCAAAACACAACTAGTCCAAGGGCTAATATATGGAAAATGTGTTAAAATGTTTTAGATCACCTCATTGCTTCTCAGTCCTCCTCATTCCTGCAATTCATTGGTTAACTGGCTCGGTCTGTGTTTATGTAGTTGCATGGTACAAATACAACACCTAAACTTCTCGCCCAAAGTTGAAATGATTCATTTATTTCTTTCTATACACACACACACACACACACACATCCTCCCCCCCCAAAAAAAGAAGAAAACACACAGTGCTCATTTAACCCAAGTGAGTGAAAACGCCTTTCATAAGGTCTGCAAGGGCTTTGGGAGGTTTTTCTTTGGTGAATAAAGTCTGTGTAGTGGAAGGAAGAGTTTTGTCTGAGCATGGCAGAAATCATGCTCAAGCAAACAGACACAAACTAGAATCCTTTCGCTATGTGAAATAAAACAATAGTAAAGGAGTTGCAATTGTTGCTCATGTCAGATCACTAGAGAAGGATTCATTGTTTTGACAAGTGGAGGCGTGAGGAGAGAGGAGGTGTTTTTGTGAGAGTTTTTAAGACTTTGCTAGTGCTTTGCGCTCTGAAGTGATGTCATTGGTCAGCATTTATTTATGAGGTTTTGTGAGGTAATTACTCTAAATAGATTATATGTAGGCTTTCTATCTTCTGGGTGCTTATACAGGTTAGATAATTAAATGTTACAGCCACAGTGGAGAAAGCACAAGCAAAATCATAAGTGAGGACCCTACTAAGAAGAGGAAAACAGGACCAAGTAGATATTTCATCTGTTCCTATTTCCATACTGCAGAGAAACAGTCTATGTGATAAGTCACTGTTCTCTTGGATGTACCACCATGATATCTGATACTGGTTATGGATCCAGTGGATCCACAACTAGAGTGGATTATGATAGCTAACTCTTGTTCTCCTGCCCCTGCCCCAGCCAGAAGTACCTCTGGCAAAACTCTGATGTGACAGTGTTATTCTGCCTTTGTTCATCATCCTCTCCAGATGGGTATTAGACTTAATCAAATTCTAGCTCTAACAGCTTGTTTCAGGACCACAGCTGGAATCAACATGTCTAGACTAGCCTTGATTTATTCCTGGCTTTCAGACCTGTGAGCATGCTACAATTCCATATGCTTCCTCTTAGAGAGGTAATAATGCCATTTCACAGCACAACAGTAATTTTCCTCTTTTTTCTCCTTTTATTGTAATTAGAATTTATTTTGTTTATGTGGGAAAACGTCCTGCCCTTGTTCTGGACAACACTACTGCCAATTCTGCTGCAACAGAACAAACTTTCAGATGAACAAAATGAAGTTCATGAAGGAAATGGTTAAACATTCTGACTGCCTTCACTGTCACAGAAAATGCTAAACACATTTGTAAGTTATATAAAACTGCATCAGTTCATATTTTCCCCTCCTGGTTTCATGGCCCAGAACAGCAAAAGGACCTTGTGACATCTCTGGGCTCTCAAGAGTTTAGTAATAAAAATAAAAATCCTCAGCAGTAAACAACACTCCACACCCTCCTGCTGCTGAGCAAATGAGTTTCCCATTTTCCTCACTTATCCTCAGACTAAACAATGCTAAATTTACAAATCTGATATGTATTTATAGCAAGCATTGTACTCTAGGAACCACAGAGGTTGGTTGTTGTCCATCATCCACAGGACAGTTTTCAACCTGGCACATGAAGTAACTAGGAGAGAAACATCCTGCCTTAATATCTGAGCAATATATGCACTGAGGCATGCTACAGCCCTGGGCTGGGTCATATGCATATGTGTGCGTTCCTCTGCTGTAAATTAACTTCTGAATTTAGATTTTCTCCTTTACTAGGAATAGTAATTGATAACGTTGACAGCATCATGTGCTTCTATCGTCAGTCTGCAGAGCATGGGAAAGTGGCCTGCTGTGCAGGTACTGCAGGACAGGCAAGATAACGGATGTCCAACAGTGCTGATAATCCTGACAGCAGACACTGAAGGAGCTACACTGGTGAGCTATGCCTTCAGTGAGGGGAAAGTGGGCTAAAAAGCCATGTGAGGAGCAGTGGGGTAATTGGTGGGAGGCCGTGGAAGCAGCACAGGGTAGTTCAAGTACGAAAGTGCAAGGCAAAAAGAGACAGAAGGGATTAAAGGAGGAAAAGTTCTCAAGTTAGGGTGCTAGGATTCAACTGATAAAGTGGATAAAGATTAAATAGACAATGCTGGATATAGGCATCAGCTAAGCCTAAACCAGATAAGATGTGATACTGAATTGAGTCCCGCAGGCTGGGCTTGTGAGAGAGCAGAGAAGAGATTTGATGACAATTTGACCTTCTCCCTTTTTCTCTGGAGCAGTGGGGAAATGATATTCAGGCCTCGTGCTCACAAGAAGCTCATCTACAGTCTGTATGCTGCTTTTCATCATTCATCTCAGCAGATACAACAAAGGTCAGTGGCTCTCACTATCCTTGTTTGCAAACTAATGAACTGAAGACCAGAGAAGTTGTTTAGAGAAAAAAAACTTTGAAGGATGTCATGATTCTGACATCCTTTAAAAATCTTTCACTTTATAGAAGTTTATCGATGCCCCTAATTTCCTTTAATTCTCTTTTCCAGATCATTGTTATTCAGATAATGAACAAAAAATAAGCTAATCTTAAAATGAAGAATACTTTACTGATGTATTTGATGGTGATATTATTTCTAGTACTAGTCTCCAGTCCATCTTTAATACAGCCTGACATCTTGTTTGCTTTTTTGACAACTACTGTGCACTGAGTAGAAGTTTCCAGTAAGCTGTCCACAGTAACACCTAGATCTTTTTCTTGAGTGATTTTGCAAACCATCAGTGTATATGAATAGTTCAAATTGTTCCTTTCAATACACATTACTTCACACTTACCCACGCTAAATTTCAGCTGCCATCTTGTCCAGCCCTTTCATTCAGGGTTGGGTTTTTTTAAAGTTGTGTCTTTTCTAAATGATCACATATAATTTCCCAATCATGCTGTCTCTGCTATTGTATGCTTGTTTTCCATATGAGTAGTAAATATATTCAATTAATGACAGTTTGGGGATCTCTGCTTATTAACCTTCCCAGGTGAAAATAACCATCAATTTGTATTTTTTTTTATTCATTCTTCACTACTTCCCAAGCCACAGTACTTCTGTTTTAGCCATTATTCTCATGTATTTATTAAACAATTTCATGACAGTTGGCTTTTAAAACTGCATGGGCAAGTACAGCCAGAGTAGTATAGGCAAAGCTAGCATTTACCTAGACCAGCAGAATGACAGGAGAGAGAAAATTGTAATCTCAATGCACCAGAAGAGTCCCTTCCAGTCTCTCAAGAGCAGTGTGAAATATTTGTTAACAGCTGAATTGAGTAAAGCAGCTCCCAGTTGTCCTTAGCCTTACTCCTGATCCCAAGCACTTTCTTTTGTGTATCTAATCTCATCTCTTTGTCTTCTCCTCCCTGCCTCCTTTACTCTGGGGAATAGCTGGTGCTGGTCTCAGGTTGCTGAAGCACATAGAAATGAGAATAGGAGGGAGGTTAGAGGATGCAATTCTTTAGCTAGCCCCAGGCCACCCACCCTCACTGCAGCCTTGGATGGAACCTTGAAAAGTGATGCATGTGCCAAAAAGCATCAAAGGGAAATAGCATCCTTACTACTGAATAAAGCCTTAAATGAGCCACTCTATGTCGAATTCTGGCATCCACTCTTTTTCAGTACAGATGTTAACAAGGTGGGAAGAGTTCAGAAAACAATTATAAGAAGTCTGAGGAGCATGTTTTGCAGTAAGAGTCTAAAGAATTTGTTTTATATTCTTCCAGCAGATTGTTGGAATGTAATTTCCTGTGTACACACCTTCGTGAGACAACATTCAGAGGAGTGGGACATGAAGACAGATGCATTTGAATCAGAAATACAGTTAAATGAAAGTTCATCACTAAGGTAATTAACTTCCTGGAATGTTTATCCTGTTCCATGTCACTTACTACAGCAGCAAAGTACTGTTTGGGGTATAGTGGCTAATCTCATTTCAACAATTAATATTCCCAATAACCAGTTCTGGGAGCTACATTTTCATTTAGGTCTTCTTCCAAAAAGCCTGTCCAGCCATTCATATTTTTCATTGCTGTTCTTCTGGATTGGAAGAACATCATGCAATAAGTGGTAAAATCAGGTTAAATAGATGTACCTCACTAATGGCTTTTGTTTTCTAAGTGAGGCTATTAATTATAACTTTCCTAGTGTTACTCTGATTGTACCCAACATGCAAACATTACATAGGTTCATGAATTTTGAAATGGAAACCCAACACCGTTTTTATTCCATAACCACTGGTTTTATCATGCCCTGATCTTTTTTTTTACAGTAACAGGTTTTCTATGAGGCAACCTAAAACACTTTTTCAAGTGAACTTTTTTAACTTTGATCAACAAGGGAGAAAAGTATCAACACAAAACTATCTGGACTCTTATTGAAGAAGATAACTTTGGCTGTATTTGACTACTAAATTGTAAAGATGATCATTGTTTATTTCTCTGGGGAAAATTACCTCTGTTCACCTGAAGAAACTTATCATATTGTTTTCTCCCCAGGGACAGATAGCTCTGCAAGTTTAAATATATTTTAAACAGCTTTAGCTTGCGTCTTCTTTTTCTCTGTAGTTTTGTTTTTGTGGATGTGTTTTCTGAATTCTTTAAGAACTCCCTTCCTTGCCTATCGGCTCAGTTTCAAATGCATTATCCCACTCTCTGGAAGCCTGTCTTAACCAATAATGCTGTAACACTGCAGGCACAAGAGCTCTGGGGGATTGATACCCTCTTCATGATAGTTAAACAAGAGGATGATGCCCAATCACACTGATCATTCACAAAAATTGCTGCCCTACCCTAGCATGTTATTAAGCTCTCTTTTGTAGAATAGCTAAAAAAATGTTTGAAAAATCATTATCATGTACTTATACCAATTCTGGCAACATCTTTCCTTACAATGTGAACCTTGTGTTATGCAGGAAACCTACATTTGCTATAGGTTACTTGGCCTGACCAAAAAACCTTCAACACTTGTTGTCTCATATGTAACACTTCTAAAGCCAAACAGCTAGTGGTTGTGTCATGTAACAGGCCAAATATGTGGTATAAATTGACTTTGCCTCTATTTTTTCTGTGATGAATGAACATTCTGTTCTCAGAAATAATTGCTTAGATGAAAAGGTTACACACATCAGCCATATAGTGCAAATGGTTACTCCCCAAATCCCTGTTAAGCTAATTTCATAGGAAGCAGGAATTTGTGTTGGTGTTTCTGAATATTGGATAAAGGCTAGTGTTCAGTAGAAACCATTCACTAGTCCCAAAGTGTGATACTGTTTAAAATCAATCAGCACTTAAGGACAAAATTCCATGACTGCCTAACATGGTACAATCAACCATATAGTTAGATATGAATTAGCATGGGACAGAGGAATAATGTTGAATTACAAATACTTCTGGAAGCCTTAAAAACTTTCAATGAGCAGTGAGAACAATAAGCTGTGTTGTTTCAAAGGTCGTAATTGTAACTATTGAGATAGCTATGTGGATCCCTTTTAAACAAATTGTTATTTGTGTCTGAAAAAGGAATGTGAGGAAAAGAGAACAGTTCTTGAGAACTTTTGGCTGGATAACTTCATAACTTCATCAAATCAACAAATTTGTTACTTAACCTGTGAAATTTGTTGCCATTTGAGGGAAAATATATATAGACAAATTTTATGGTAAACTTTAGAATGTCAAGACTCTTAAGAACAACAATAACATTTTCTTTGTAATATTTCTGTGGTGTTCTTGTGAGTACCCACACAAGCATCCACAAAATACACTTACTATATTCCTATAGGGTAGAGTTATGCCCATTTATTAGGGAGAGATGCTGATGCATATATGGTAAGTGAGGGATGAAAAGGCACATGTATGAGAAAGTATTCTGTTCTACACTATTACCTGTATTAGCTAGGAAGATGAAAGGAGTTTTGTCTTTAAGAAATTGACTGGAGATACAAAACTCAAACATGGGGGATTTTTGGCCTGGCTTGTCTCTTCGGTCCTCTATTATGATCATACATCTACAATGGCAACATAAAAACAAAAAGTAGAGTTAATTATTGTCCCTCACCTGGCTCCATTAGTTTATAGCAGACATAAGATATTAGTGCACCCCCCTACATTATAATTATGATGTATTATACATTTTACTTCACAGTAGGGATAAGCATGTATTTGTAATGTCATGCAGCTATTTGACCACTTAACCACTGGGTGACTGCCTCACACTCTGATGCTTGTCTCAGTGCTTTCCATGGCTGATCACTTCAGGAACTCACTAGGCCAGAGTTAACTGCACTAAGTGCATAAGATTTGCAGTTTCATACTCAAGACCTTCCCCTTTATGCTGGTTGGCTCTAGGTAACAAGGCAGGAGGTACTCATTAATAACTTTTTAAGCTGCCCATTTTGTTAGAGAGTTTGAATTCTGATGGATTCAATTCCAAAAATGGTTTTAGCAATACCCAGCAACCTGCACCAATTTTTTATGTTTGCTTGATTTAAAATCTAAACATGTTCTCTTGTTCATAAATATTTCTATACAATATGGTCACTGCTTGTAAAATTCCTGGCTTGACCCAAAGCAGTTGTTTCAGTACGAAAGTTTAGAAGAACTAATTTCAACTGCCCTTTTGGCAGCAAATTCACACAAAATAGTACAATAAATTAGGACCTTATCACCAAACTTATGCCACCAAGGCTAAAAGTTGCTTTTGTTGTACTTACAAATTTTTGACCACACAGTCAAGTGACCTAGGTCCCCTACTCAGTATGTTCTAGAGAAAATTATTACACTGACTGGCTTAGGAGGAACAAAGAGCACAGCTCATAAATTGGCCCATCTCTAGGCAACTTCTCAGTTTCTTTGTGAGTAGAACCTAGGTTAGATGGATTTCAGGACACAACTGTGCAGCAAGCAGAAAGAAGGGAATGATGATAGATAATAAAAAAGGAGGCATGATAAAACAGTAAGTGTAACTAGAACGTTATTCTGGATTACCACGTGATGCTTTAGAGCAATTTATTATCACACCTGAATATGTCCCTGACCGCTTAAGATTATACTGAAAGACCTAACTAGTTCAGGTAGTTTTGAAAGAAACCAAAGTACTTTTTGATGAGGGAAGGTTGTTCTCCTGTATATGCTGAACTATATGTTCTTTCTGTGTCAGCATTAAAGTGCCCAATATGTATCTATAGTGCTAATTAATTTTTATTTTTAAATATATGTATATTTATAAAGAAAAAATATGCTTCTTTTTGTGGTCAGTTAAATTCACTGGTTACTTGCAAGACCATAATACATCTTGGGTGTTCTGGCTTAACTGATGCTGACAATTTTGTCAGCAAAAAGACCGGAAGAGCTGATGAACATTAAACTTTTCCCCAAACAACTGCTCAGTTGTTTCTGCATGATATAGAAGAGGCAGAAAGCCCAAGCAAAAGGAGTCATAGGAAACCAGGGAGGAAGGACAGAAATTGCTGTCTGATATGGATTTCACAAGCTGCTGTGTTTAATCTTTTACAGACTCTACAACATTAAGCCTTGCTAATTAGCATTTGAGGAGTTTTAAGAGGTTTTCCTTTGCTTATTGCTGAGTTTCTTGCTTCCATTTTTAATATTTTTGTAAATTCTACAGGTAACATTTTCAGAAACTGCTAAAGGACATTTCTGAAAGTAATTTTCTTAGACTAAGATCTCCAAAGGTATGTTCAACCTAATTCCCAATGCTCTTAACAAGCTGCAGAAATGGGTCTTCAGTTTCTCAGGACTGGTATCACTTTTGTAAATGGGACTTGTACTAACAGTTGCTTAGTTATTTTTAACTAGTATTCCATATAATTAAATAACTAAATATACATAGATATAAATAAGTACTGCTACATATAATTTTTATTCCCTTCTGTGGGTTTGTCAGACCCACAGGGACAGCACTGTGGTTTGTGGGCTCTTCTCCTAGCAACTCCTATTAACGTCAGAACTACTTGGGCAGCTGCATCTTCATCCCCTACACTAAGAGTTTACTATTTGGGTTATTACGGGTTTATGTGTAGATTTCATACTGTTTCTTTGGTTATTTGCACCAGGTCTACTTCAAATTCTTGTCATCTTACAACCACTTTTAATAACAGCCTTATGCGATTACTTACTGAACTTCTCTGCTGTAGGTGCTTGTATTTGGGGGAAAAAAAAAAAAGGAGATGAAGATATGGTCTCTGCTCCAAGGAGCTTATAATTAAAACAAGACTAGCATTATAGAAACATATATACTAGCTAGCCTGTAACTGGATGGTCTGTTTAGTTTTGTTTTGACGTACTGTACGAAGCAGCATTTAACAGATGTTGGGAAATTAGCTCTCTGAGCTTCTCATATAAACATGTAGCAGAGGTGCATGTGTATGAATGAATTTGATCATTGAATGCGGGTACTAATGTCATTAGGTTTTTTTTTATTGTTTGTGTCTATTCTACTGCACTTTCAGCCCCTAGAAACTTCTTAAGAGAAAGATAAATGACGCTGTTGTAGCAATGCTTTCTAATGCCATACTGCTGTTTGTCTTCTCTTGCATAAAAGATGTTGCCTTGTACAAGCCCAGCAGTGAAAAGAAGAAAAAAAAGGGCGGGTGTCGGGGGAGGGCAGGGGAAGGATCAATTATTTCATTGCATACTCTCTATACACAGTATTAACCAAAAAAACCTCAAATCATCACAAAAACAAAAGGTTGGGGGTGCCTCCCTCCATCTTTATGGCAAGTTGTCCCTCTCACTGTAAGCAATGCTAACCCACCATGCAACATAGTTGACATTATTACAGCTGCTAATATCCCTGCTGAAATAGCACACATCCAGCAACGTGACAAATCTTTCCACTCCTCCTCTTACCTAGGGGAATGCAGTATTGAGGATTAGATTCCCTTTTACTGTTTCCAGGATGAAGTCAAACCAGCACGAAGTGAGGAGCTGGCAAACTGCAGCCTGATGCTCTTTATACTGTATACAGGCGAGGAAATAAGGCAAGTCTAGCAGAGAATGGAGGCAAGACCCGGGACAAAGCCTAAACCAGAACAGAATTAGAAGGGAAGTACAGCTGGCAAAATGTCAGAGGTTTCCTAATTTCCACTTACATTTAATGTATTTTGCATTTCACATCTGTATTTTTATTTGTGTGGCTGCCTTAGTTTAGTTTTCATGCATTAAAAAATCTTAAGTGTTTCTAAAGAAACAGCTCTGGTCTTAAAAGAACATTTCACCTCCCTTCAAATTACAACAGATGTGCAATATTAATTGCATGAATGGGCACAGATGTTATCAAAATCATGCTCCTACCTGCCAATTCCACCAAATGTTCTAGCACTGGGCTATTTTCTTCCACTGCTGTGTGGAATTTCTCATTGTAAAATTCTCTATGCTCTTCTTTTTTCTTAGATGTTTTATGCAGTTATTAAATCTGCATACGGCCACCTCCCCTCCTCCAAGCTATAATAATACTTTACAACAATCATTGAAAGTAAAAGCAGCCTCTGAAGATATTGATGTGATTAGGGTGAGGGGCCAGGGACTGGTGCTGAGTGCTAGAAGAGCACTTTATAACCACAGCAAATCAGTAAGTTTGGGCTAGATGACATAGCAGAGAAGAAGTGATGTGGTGTGACATACGAGTTACAAAAGCATGCTAAAGCGAGGGAAATGAACAGGCAGATTTCAAACTGGATTTTAATTTTCTGGTGTTACCAATGTGTGAGTTAACTAGTTAATTAGTATGCTTTTCTCTGTTGAGTCTTTGAATTCTCTGTACCTGTTCTTTATTTCAAAATCATGCTGCTAACACACGCACAGTAAAATGTGCAAATGTGAGTCCTCCCTGTGCCTCAGGCCTATGAAAAGCACAGCATTAAATTGAACTCGTGCACCCCCTCCCTCAGCAAGGACTAATAGCTCAGGATCAGCTTCATGCTAACAGCTTTTGAGCTGCCTGCAATGGAGGCAAAGTGAGTTTTTATCTTCCCACAGTGTACTTTGTAGAGCTATCTATATGGGGAAGAAGCATTAAAAGCTTTCCTAATACATGATTTTGCCTTACACTGGTATATGGCAAAGTGCTTTACAAACAAGGCAAGTATCAGTGTCCACATTTCATGATATGCAATACTAGGACAAGCAAGATACAGTGCCTGCCCTCTGCTACACAATCACAGAATCTGGGCGGGATCTCGAAAGATCATCTAGTCCAACCCCTCTGTCAGAGCAGAACCACCTAGAATAGGTCACATAGGAACTCATCCAGGTGGGTTTGAATGTCTCCAGAGAAGGAGACTCCACAACCCATCTGGGCAGCCCCTTACAGTGCTCCCTTACTCTCACAATGAAGAAGTTTTTCCTTGTTTCTTTGGAAGCTCTTATGTTCTAGTTTGTATCCATTGTCCTTTTACACAGTGGTCAGGTCTGGAATATGGTTCAGATCTCCATTGCCCTATCTCTCACCGGTAGCTGCAGGAATTTTCAGATTCTGCACTAATATTGTGTCCTATAAATCTTTATGTTAAATACCATGTCCACAACGGTTACATTACAAACACTGCAGGGCATTCTACACAGCCTGATTTTTTTAATAACTTAATACCTACAAGATCAAAGCAGAATGTTGCTCTTTTGTGGAAATTATGCAGAATTTCAGTCTCTGTAAGCTGGAGTAAGTAATAACAGTGCCTCTATAAAAACATGGACTGGCTGTCACACATCAGGTGTCACATCTTTACATAGAAAGTGAAAGAAAAACCTCCTAGAGATAATTTCCTCTAAGTATGTTTTGGTCAGAAATTACTTAGTGTTCCAATTAGCTTTAAGAAGTTGATGGTCTGCAATACACAGTGTTCTACATTCTTCTGTCTACCTTTGTTGTTTAACTTTCCTTCCCAAAAACTTGATAAAACATTAATAACATTTCCTAGCCCAGAATTCAAGCCCAATTTAACTTGGTTAGCTCTTGTGGCATTGTACACAGACTCATTTGGATTTAAACATTTCAGGTTGTTTTACGTATGTAGCAAGAACTGCACTCTTCAGAAAAAAAATGTAGTGCCATCGTGTGGACAATATCAAGAAGTGTAAAAACCCGTTTTTAATAAAAACTAGGCAACAGATAAATATCTTTATTTGGTATCGTGAGTCAGCTGATGTAAATCAGCAAATATAAACAAGCATCACATGATGCTATATTATTGCAGAGATCTGTGGTTTTAAAACAGTATTAAGTAAGAAGAAAAACTGATAGTGGAATCAGGAGTTGTTGTTTCAATCCTGTTTATTGTCCAGCTGCTGGGGAAGTCCTTTCCCATGAGCACAGACTGACCAAGACATACATGAGCCTCCAAGCCGCTTTTCATCAGCACCTCATTCCAATGTTAACTACTTTTTGTAATCATTTCTGTATCTGTTCCTCTCTTTGGTTTTCCTCTGAGACTTTACAGAACTGTAAAGTTTTGTGCCTGGGTTGCACAAACGCACACAGACTCACACAAACACTCCTATCCATAACATTAGCTGGCCAAGGCCCTCTGCCCACGCAGTTCTCATTCCTGCATGAGTTCACACAAAGCTTTGTTTCAGTAATGGTTTTGGTTTAAGGCCTCTTCTTGTTTCTTCAGTTTAACCCAGAGGAAAGAGACTTTGTCAAATTCAAAACAGCTATCCCTAATACCAATAAATGTCCACAATGGTCTAATTAGAAACACTGCAACGCACTCAAGCAGTCTCAAGTTTTTCTAGCTTGATACCTGCAAAATCAAAGCAGAATTATATGGTGAAAATGTCTGGAAAATGGAGTAATAACAGTGCTTCTATAAAAATATGCATCATTTGCCACATATCAAGTTTCATACCTCTCCATTGAAAGTGAAAGAAAAAGTTCCTAAAGATATTTTCCTCTACAATACCCCACTTATAACAGACTCGTGAAGGTTTCCACATGAGGATTGTGATCCAAACATTCTCTGTAATACACTCCCCAAAGCAGACCTGTATGTCACAAAACAATAATGTGCCTCCTTCTCTGAGACCCTGTATGCCAAGTGCTAGTTAGTTGATCCCGCAGTCTAATTTAATTTCTATCAAATAAGGAAAAGTACTTTTGGAAGCCTTGCCAGTCGTCTTGGAACAGATTGTCTATCTGGGACAGAGTTTGAAGAAATGCTTGGATCAGTTCCTTCTTTTGTGAAAGCTTAGTAGATTTGTTTTGTTAAAACCTAAAAGGCTTTATTTGACCTTTATGGACACTGAAGATCTTCGGAATCCTTTCTGAGAATGGAGAGTTATGTAGTATTTTATTCAGAAATTCTCCTTGTGCAGAGAGCCCACTCTTGTGGTACAGTATGAAATGGAACATGTACACACGTGGCTTTACTAAATGGATATAAGAGAATGTCATACATCAAGAAGATACACTGGTGCTCTTTCAGCTTCCATAGAAAGACAGCTAATTATATGAGGTAATAATATCTGTTTTTTATATCTTTGCATCTCATGCTTGGTTGATTTTGTTGTTTAAGAAAATAGGAGTTTCAGCTGAAGTTTCTACCATTCTTGGGACACTTGCTTCCCTGTGAATTACCTACTGTCTAATTAGGTATGAACATAGATGGCTATCTTACTGGATAAATTTACAATGTCTCTTTTCCTCCTTTGGCATTTACTTTCATTAAACTTGTGGCAGCTTAATTTTCTTTGACAATTTCACCTTGCTGTCAAACATGGTAGAAATTATTCTGGATTGAAAAAATTCTGTGGGTGGGAGGTGAATGAGAGATAGTGATGCATGAAAAAGGCTGTCAGAAGTCTCTTGTCTGTATCACCGTGACCATGGTCTTGACTACTTGGCATTTAAATGTTTAGAATATAAGAATGTAAGAAGCCTCAATTTATATATTTTTAAATCAATTCCCATAAATCAGAAGCCAATCTCGATTTTTTTAAAGAATTGGCAACATTGTGCTCAACAACCCTCATTCACATGAACTTTAAATGTCAGCTTGCAAGAGTTTGGCTTCCAGTGTTTTGGAAACTGTACACTCATCCTTTTTAAAAGTGTGCACTGGTTTGGCTTGGGAAGACTTGGTTAAATACACTGTGAGGTCCAGAAATTTAGTCAAAGCCTATTGGATTTCATGGATTCTGACATCTTTTGCCAACAGTGAACGTGAAAATGGGAAAACAAACCCCTTCCTGATGTGTGAGGGTTTTTTTATGTTGTGCATGGTTCATCAAATTTTTCTTAGTTTTTGCCCACTGAATAACCTTGATGGGTTAATGAGTCTATGCAATACTCCTAATGGTAAAGTTTCACTTCCATTTCTAAACCAAACATTTCCCAAACTAAAATCTGAACAGGAAAAAAAACAAAAAAAAAACCAAAAAAAACCAAGAAAAATAATCTCATCAACCTCTGTCAGCTGTAGTCTGGGCTTTTTTATATTCTATGTCTCTTCAGGAAGCTCATTCTTTTTAATCTCCTCTGGGTGAGGGCTGGGTGTGTCAATCATTGTACCATCCTCATTGCTGGGATTTCCTGTAACTATTTCCCAGTAATTCTTATCTTCTTCAGCTTTATGGGAGTCCAGATAAGTATGACAAATGACTTCATATTCTTTTCCAAAATAAGACCTGCAAAGTCAAAGAAAAGGGGATGGGCAGGGGGACTTAATATATACACAGATTCAGCAAGTGTGCATTATCTGTGGATTGTTCAAGCTTTTCTAATGTTTTTCATAGCTTATTCAGTAACATCACCACATACTTTCAAATAAGTCCCTTACAAGAAACACAATAGCCCACTTTGTTTCCTATTAATAATTTAGGATATTTGAAATCAAAGGGAAATGACACCTTTAGAACTAAATTGGCCCTCCCAGTAGAAGGCGTTGACACACCAACACAGTATGTACAGGCTGGTTAGGTTCTCATCACCATTCACATCACTGTATCTCTGACTGAGGGAGCTTCTGGCAACATAACTGTCTCAGCCTCAGTCAGATCTTGCTGAGAATTTAATGAGGGGAACAAAATGTATATTCCTTAACAATGCTTAATCAATATTAATTTAATGCAGACATATTAACTTGAATTGTTGGATAATGTTCCATTCGTTGAGAAATTGATTCCTATAGACATAAGCAATGTAGAGTTTGATGCACTATGTTTTTATTTAGTCTTCTACTGCTTACACTTCTCAGTATACCATTTTTTTCTTAAAAGAAAGCCTCAAAACAACTGTAATTGTTCAAGATATTCAAAGGGAGAACCACCAAGAAAGTAGAGAAGGCTATAAGCATGATATAACATGATATGAATTAAAAAGAAAAAGCAAACACACACAAAAAGCTGAGCTGATTGCAGCATCCCAGTGGCACATATTACAGCCCAGAAAGACAGACAGGGAAAGGAGAAAGTGCTTTGTGCATTCTTTTCCATTTCCTCAGTGCTTTCCTAAAGCACCTATCTTACTTCTTACAGTAATTCTTGATGTTGGTACCTCACTATGCACATCCCTGACAATTATTTTCTTACCTTGTCCAAAAGATCCTTGGAACAGCTAAGCTCCGATTAGTGTGGCAATGAGTAATAATCATTGTAGAGTTTGCCTGGGGGAAAAAAAGAAAAGCAAGGGAGGACACTTGACAGACATTTTTACACTGATTTTTAACTATTCTCATTCAAATTAAATGCTTTTATTTGCTGCTTAGTGTAAACCTGCACTGCTCTGTCTCGCTGAGAGTGCTGTACATTTCTAGTGAGGTATTTTACAGCCCAACAGTTCTCAACACAACTGCCTTCAACAGCTCACCCCCAACAAAACGCTTAGCCATCACATCAGACACACTCTCCTGTTCAATACATTGTTCCACTCCCTTGTGCTGGGCACTTATTAAAGCCTCACGTTCTTCATATTTATCCTCAGGTCTCATTTTTAGGGGACTGTTACTATTTCTAAATGATTTCCACAAGCACTGTTGGTTTGAAGTCCCCCATGTTTATCCCGTTGGTCATCCTGAATGAGCACACTCACTTTCTACATGTTCTGGTTTAGTGTTCTCTGTCCTATTTACATCACTAAGTCCCCTCGCTTTTTAGACTTTTTCTGCGTCTGCCTTTTTTCCCTTTGCTGCCTTTTTAACATGTTTTCCCGCTCTCAATTCCAGGTCTTTGCTCCCCAGACGTCTCCCTTGGAGCTTCCCCCTGGCCCTGCGGCAGGTGCCCCCGTGCGTTGAGCCCGCGGGAAGCGCAGCTCGGTGCTGCCGCCTGGCGGACACAGGCCGCGGTGCGCTCGGCGCTGCCGCCCGATGGTCACAGGCATTATTGCAGGTTCCCGCACGAGGTTTGCGTGACACCGCCTGCATCTTCAACATAGGACAGGGCGTTCAGAAACGGCCGCGTTCCTCTCCTGCCCCGTTGCCAGCCAGGTGGAGTGCCGCCTCCTGCACCAGGAGCCCTTCTCCGGGACAAGAAGCGTGTGGCGGCTGCCAGGGCAGCTGGGCGCACCTGGCTTGGGGCAGCTGCCCAGCAGAGCAGCCGCTGTTGTGCCATGCCCCACAAGGAACGGCCGCAGCAACCGTATGCTGGGAAAGCCCTTTTCTCTTTGCTTTTCTTATTTTTCCTCCTTTCCTCAACACTCTTGATCACTCCTCAGCCCTGCTCTTGTAACATGAGTGGTTTCCTTGTTTATTTCTCATCTTCTTTCATTTTTTCTTCTTCCATCAATGCCCTTTTCACTTCTTGTGTTTTCTTTCCTGTTTTGCTGCTTCTTTCTGTTCTCTTTTTCATCTCTAATCACATCTTTTCTGCTGAGCTTCTCTGCTTTATTTTTCTTTCACCTCTGCTTTTGTCATATCTTTCCTTCTTTCCCTTCTTTTATCACACCTTTTTGTCTTTAATCTCTTCTCACATCTTTACATCTCTCTTCTGTCTTCTTTCTGGCAGCTTCTGACCCTGACAGCAGCCCGCCGTGTTCATGTGCAGCAGCAGCACTGCCTGCTGGAAGGCTGCTCTCCCGACAAGGTCACCCAAAAGGTCACAGCTCATGAAAAGGTCAAAAGTCACAGAAAGGTCAAAGGTCATTCAACGGTCATCTAAAAGTTCAAAAGTCACCTGAAAGGTCAAAGGTCTCCCAAAAAGTCAAAAGTCACAAAATTGAGTTTCATTTTAAGGCTGTAGAGGAACAGTTATATCTGTGACATTTTGCTCTACACCAAGCCCACTGCTTGTGCAACAAGAAAATACTGCAGCTGCTTAATGGATTTACAAAGGCTAAAAACAACACTTACAAAAGCAACTTATTCAGATGCCTGTGGAGGGGATTCTTAATACTTTTTAAATGTAATGTGCTTAATTAATCATAGCTCCTAAGACTGGAAATGGAATTCAGTGCTCAGAAGTACTGAAAAGTAGATTCTGGGGGTTTCATAACTGCATCACAACGTTATTTGATCCACTTTTTAAACATTCTGATGAGAAAAACTGAGCAAATCGCCCTCAAAATGAACACCAGAACCTAGCACTGGTACATGCAGCTTCTCTGGTTAAAGGGGTTGTTCCCTCTCTGTCCCCCTTCCTAAACTTACAGGTCAGAACTTCCATGAGGAAAACACGTGAATGAAAAGGTCACAGCTTTTTTTTCTAAAGTGCTCCATATACTCTGTCAGTTACATGTTCATAAGATTTTCTACAATGTGAATTTCTTACAGGAACTGGAAACCCTTCATATTCCAGACGCAGCTGTGGATCCAAGAAGGCAGCTTGCCAGCAAGTCAAGTAGGAAAGCACATCTGTCAAAAATACTTGCTGAAGGTAGGATTTTTTAGCAAATCTTAGAAATGATTTATGGTCACTTGCTAGATAAAACTGTAAATAAAAACATAGATTAAGGACAGTGTAAATATAAAAGAAACAAAATATGTAATTTTAAAACGTATATTACAGTACAGAACATTTTCTCCTGGCTCCTGAATAATCAGTTTTGCCAAGCTAAAGGCACACATATAAAACCCATGATATAGATCTTATACTGTTGACTAACTCATTAAATAGCTATTCTATATGCAGATTGGTGAATGCTAATTGAAAATGGAATTTACATCCCAAAGATTCTCTCTCACCCAAGTGGTTGTTCAGAGAGAAAAATTTTTCAAAGTTTTGATTTTCAAAGTGGTGACTTATTTTGAGTGCATATGTAACATGTCATGTTTTATTCACTTCTAATTTGCAGAGGGAAACAATGTTAAGGTTTCATAGAAATCTGCACCCTCAGAATGATAAAATAGTTATTTTACTTCATGTACCTATTATCTTCATGAGAAATGCAATCATCTCATTTTTTATTTAAAGTATCTCCTCCTAATTATGAATTCTGTCATGATTCACAAGCTAATTTTAACTTCCTTTATTCTTTTCTTTCTTAAAATCTCTCTTATCCAGTCATTCTAGCTGAAAGCCTCCTTGACCTGCACACTTGCTGTCAGGCAAGTTCCATAAACTTTTCAAATCAGTATCATGTATGATTCAGAACCAGCTCTGTAAAGCTAAGATGTTGAACCATTGTACGCCTTCATATAGACAGATAAATTAGTTGCACACTATTGGTATATGCTACTACTGACCAACCCCTACTATTCTATGATTCCATTCCCATTTGCAATCTTTTTGCCTTACCATTTGGTCAGAAAACCCTCCTGTTGTCCCAAGACCAAAGCTTTGCCCAAATCTAATCGGTTCACCCACTGCACCTCCATCAACACTGTTAAAATTGTGAGAAGGAAGGAAGAGACGTTAAAATAATCAGCTTTACTTTCATATGTTTTGTTTTGTTTTATAGTTATGTCTTGTGGAAACCCATTGTACTAATTTTACCTTTAAAACAGGTAAAATATTTGTACTTGAAAGCAATTTCTTACTTGACTTAGTGGTTAAAATATTTAACAGAATAGAAAAAGACTGTATTGATTACTTCTTATGATGTACTAATTAACAAGCAGAGTGGAAAGAAAACATTCACAGAAAAATCAACTGAAAATCAGCCCTGAGGCCTCCTTTAAAATATTCTTAATACAAGTATCTGAGAAATCACAGACCAAATGCAGAACGGTTTGTGTTTGTCTGTAACTTAACATATGTTGTTATTAATATAAGCAACTGATATTCAATAACTTGGTTCATTACATCAACATATATGCTAATATATCCTTATTTCCAGAATTACTTGTGTATTTCACATTAAAGAAACACTAAATTGACAGGCTTTCATTTTCTTACATGTGGTGTAAAAAAAACTTGCGTGGCTGATGAATTTAGTTATTAAGGGACTTGATGGCATTCACTGACAACAGCTCTAAGACCAGACAGCAGCTAAGCAAAATTATTTTGATGAGAGTTATAGAAGGCCTAAATTATGGTTCCAAAGTGTGTTGCTCAATCAGGATTATATGGGTTCATTTGTACTTTTATTGTGAAATACATGGACTCAGGCAGAGCATTCACTCTTGAGCAGGACCCTGTTATTCTGTTTCTACTCCCACAAACAGCTAGAATTAAATGTCTTTGAGAGAGACAATATACAGTTTGGTTAGAGGGTTTTAGGACAACAGAAATGCTGCCTGTTTCATGTACAGTAACAGCATTAACACAAATTTCTGCTTCAGAGACCTTACTTGCAAGACAATGAGTAATAATACTATTTGGATGTAATTTGATATTTAGATGTAATTTGTATTCTACAGCTGAAATATGACATTAAAAACAGCTGCAGACTTTACCAAATGGTACAGCAAACTCTGTTCTGTTTTCACACTACTTGTAAGCTGATTTAAACTTCCTTGGAATTATTCACAGCAATGTGTGGAGCTGAATCAAGCTTAATACCTGACTCAAGTTAAAGACTCTTTCTTAAATAATTAATCTCACTTAAATTCATTTGTGTCATAGCAAACTTCACTGCACATTTCTCAAGACAAGATACTGAAAGCTAAAATAATAATTAAAACAAATTTTGAATAAAGTACCGAACCTTAAAATACAAAAAGTATTTCGACCCATAGGATTCACACTCTTGACTGCACTAACTCCATGTGGGGCTTGCAACGATTCAGCTGAATATAGGGACGTTTCATCCAGATTAATTGCCAAAGTCAGACCATCACAAACGCCAGAGGAATTATCCACCGAGGATTTGCCGCCTGGGTTCAGAAGCATCACAGTGTCTCCAAAATGAACAAATCCATCCTTAGATACTGAGAGCTGTCTCTAAATTAAAACAGACATTTATTTACAGATTTGAACCTAGTGTCAATATTCCTGCCTTTAAAATGCTCATCTGTAGCGTTTGTAATGCATAGAGAACACTAATAACAGCCATGCTGTTCTATATGGAGACATAGAGGCTTTACATAATCATCTTTAGAAGTTACCTTCTTTAAAAGATTATCTTGAAGTTTGTTTATTTTCTGTATTAAAAGCTCTCCTCGTTCTCTTTTATGCAGAAATTCCCTCAAGCGATCCTGTTTGCAAAGGAGAGAGGAGGCAGAAACGTTATCCAGCGCTAACAATCGCAGGTTTAAACTGGATTTAAAGAACTAGAGAGAAACACCGTGAGGTGAAGAGACAGGCGAGGGGGAGAGCAGGGCCCGGCTCCATCACTACCTCCTCCAGCCGCGCCTCCTCGCTCCAGTTGCCGACGAGCACGCCGCGGCTGTAGGCGGCCATGGCTGCGGCCTGGCCCGCACGGCGTCCGCCGTCGCCATGGCGACCGCTCTAGCAAGCGATTGGGCGCCAGCGAGGCAGAGCCCGCCAATGAGCGGAGGGGCGGGTCTTTCCGCCCAGCGATGGCGCGGCACAAGAGCTGAGGCGGGGCTGGGGGAGAGTGAGGCTGGGGAGGGGGGGTGCAGGGAATGAGGGGGTCCTGAGGGGGGAAGATGCTATCAGTGTTAAAAGCAAGTCAGATGGGCCGAATGCACTTCCTCGGCATGCACTCCGTAGGTGAGGTTAGAGCAAACCTCTTGAATTTGTGCTCTCTTGGGCACACCCAACAGACCAAGATCTTAGGGAAAAGCCTTGGTATGCTAAAAAAAAAAATCCCACCCTCATGTGAATTGTGTTTTGGCCAGTCTGACAGGAGCTCCAAAAGCAGGAGACCTCCTTTACCTTGGAGCAGCTCAGCTGGGCCCCTTGTCTCCCTGCAGGGATGTGCTGAGACAGTGAGAACGGCAATGCTGCTGACAGGTTTCCAGTCACCTACCTGACACCTTTTCAGGCGTCCTCTACATGAAAGCACTTCTGCTCTTGTGTCTGTCATATGATGATGTAGTTGCACAAATGGTCAAACTGTAGTCTTAGCATGAGGCATTATTTACACTCAAGTAGCCTCTTACAGAATCACAGACTGGTAGGGGTTGGAAAGAACCTCTAGAGA
The DNA here is from genome assembly GCA_013401255.1 of Urocolius indicus. Taxonomy (NCBI): domain Eukaryota; kingdom Metazoa; phylum Chordata; class Aves; order Coliiformes; family Coliidae; genus Urocolius; species Urocolius indicus. Next base: position 450,632 of record WBNH01001474.1, read on the forward strand.
TCATCTAGTCCAACCCCTCTGCTAAAGCAGATCCACCTAGATCAGGTCACGCAGGAACACAGCCAGGCAGGTTTTGAAAACCTCCAGAGAAGGAGACTCCACCAACTCCCTGGGCAGCCTATGCCAGTGCTCTGTCACCCTCACAGTAAAGAACATTAAGTAGAACTTTTTGTGTTCCAGCTTTTGTCCATCACACCTCGTCCAATCACTGGACCCTACAGAAAAAAGTGTTATCCCATCCCTTTGACATCCACCTTTCAAATACTTGTAAGTATTAATGAAGTCCCCCTACTCAGTCTCCTCATTTCCAAGCTGAACAGTCCCAGTTGCCACAGCCTTTCCTCATAAGGAAGATGCTCCAGTCCATTGATTGTCTTGGTGGTCCTGTACTGGACTCTCTGAAAGTTTCTTGTCCCTCTTCAATGGGGGAGTCCAAAACTGGACACAGTACTCCAGATGAGGCCTCACTAGGGCAGCTAAATGCAACAAAGGAGGTCATGACATCAACACTACATATTGGTGAATATTGTGAATCCATTAGTGCACTGTTTTGATTACAAACCTGTTTTGTTTGTTATTATTTTAGTTTTGAAATCTACAGTGGTAAAACAGGGTACATGAATATGCTGCATGTTTATTTTCCAGATAGCTGAAGCCAATAAATTTCAATGATGGAGTAGATCTTCGCACAGGACATTTGATCCCTTTGCAACTGTCATGGCTTTCTTGCAAGATTCCTGTTACAAGGTTTTAATGTTGGAAAACTTTGAAAGCTTCAAAGGAAAAGGGGCTTTTATGGACAGCTGGGCTATGTGTTATCATCAGCCAGTTTTGACAACAAATGATGTGAAACCTGGCTCATCTGTGGGTTTTTTTAAACCACAAGTTATTACACCAAAAGTTATTCATCACATCCCACAGCTCTTGGGGACGACATACAGTCCATTTTTGTTCAGATGGCACCACTTCGTGGTCAGTTCTGGTAAGTGACGCTTTCCTTACCTAGCTGTGTTAGAAGCAATGCAGAAACAGTTTTATTGAAATAGGGAAGAAGCTTTGTTCATCTTAACTGAATAGCAAAAGCCAGAGGAATTTTGGAAGTATCAAATGAGATCTGAAATTGTGTTTTCAGAACAAGAAATGTGTTTAATTTCCTGTGTTACTAACAATGTCTGTTTATCATTTAAAATTACATTCATGCTTTTCACAGAGCAGAGCTTTTGATTAGGGTTACTGATTATTCATAATAGTATGCAAATGATAAAGTGGATTTATCCCACTTGTTTTCAAAACTGCCTAATATAAACAATTGGTGTTTGCTTATCTCGATGTGCAATGTAAAAGAATTTTCAAATATTTTGATTGTTTCTTTCTGAAGTAAGCTACTTTGAAATCAATATTATGAAGAACACATGCACTCTGTCTCGCTCTGTGTGTAGCTTATATACAGGCTCTGTCAAATATGTCCATGGTTTTCTGGCTTTATGCAATGTCTCTACTTAGTTACTTAGAGATTCTAATGCAGATGTTACATAGGAAGAGATATTTGCACTCAACATGTAATTGTGTGCAGAAATATCTCTGTGCATCTCGTAGTAGGGTTATGCTGTGACTATCACCTGAAAGGCTTTTATTTCTGATTGGATACTATTCCATGAAAACAAACAGATAGAGCTGTCTATAAACACATTTGTAAATTTAACCTCTTTCCTGCAGAAAAGGTTACAGGTCTATTCAACTCAGCTCAGTTTCCTTTTCAGCAGATAAAATCTGTGTTTACACCCAAGAGTAGTTTGCATTATTAATGAAACAGTCTGAAGAAAAGCTGTACTTGTGAAAGAATTGGTCTATATTTTGTGTGTTAGCTTAATGCCAGCAAACAAACTGACCAGTCTTAAAGGTATATGTGGTTTACTGGAAACATTAGTATTTTCCTTGTTTTACTTTGAGTCTTTGTTAAATGAAATTATAGCCACTGTAGTTTCAGAGACTCCCTCCCTACTGTTCTAGAGGTACAGCTCTTTTCCCCTTTCTCTTTTTTTCTATTTGTTTTTAATGAAAGAGAAATAGATGGTTAAAAAGACATAAAATAGTATATTAAGCTAAGCCATTAGTTTATAGAAAACTGAACTGGACTGGTTTAGGCTTTTAATTGCCCAAAAATTGTTGGTAGTGTGTGAGAGAGTGTAAATGCATTGGTGTCTATCAGTAGTAGAAATTATCATAGTTTACTTAAATCTAGCAAATGAAAAAGGTAAGGTCTGAAAGGATGTGAATAAAATTTAAGTCTCAGGAAGAGATTTGGATTTTTAGTTGGAGGAAGTGGCAGAGCATTAAGGGTTTTTTTGTGAGCATTTCCACTCATATAGCGTATTTCATGGTGAAAAACATGGCTTTTACATGTATGACTGCTGTTTGCAAATTTATGAAATTCTATTCATACTGAAAAAAAAATATTAAAACAATGTTTCCTCATATGCACACTGGATTCAAGTATTTTAAGACCTGCCCTCAGTGCTTTGGGAGAGTATATTTTTTTCCTTCTGTCTTTTGTTTTTCCTCTTGAAAGTTATGCACGTGCCCAGTTTCATTAACAATATAAACTAAATAATACTGCACAGGGGTAAAATATGTCCTTCCAGATGATTTATTTTGTTATTATATTTATTATATTAAATATTATATATTTCTTATATTGTTATTCTGCCATATGCTACGAATCAGAACGTGGCTATAATTTTTCTTTGTTGTTGTTATTAGGTTTCTAGCCATTAAAATGATTAATCTGCTTGTTAATAATATAACTACAGTTTCTTATTCTAACCTATTCCCAAACACTCATCTGTTCACAGCCCAAGAAGAATTAAGTAGTTAATGCGATAAGATTAAAAGATTGTTGTTTTGCTACATGCTTGTACTGATGTCTCTTATTTTGGCTGTGAATTTCAGTGTGGAGTTTTCCTGTAATGCTTATTATTGAGGAGCAATCAACCTGCTCATGTTGTACTGATTTCTCAAATTTAATAGTCCATTAAACAGACCTTTCAGTTTACCTTTTACAAGAGAAGGGAGTAGGATGCTTGTGTCTTGTATTGCCATTGTTTGCTGATGTAGGTACAGATGTGGAAAGTTTCCTGGTATTAGTTTTGGTTGAACACATCCAAAATTGCTATCATTGCTCATTTGGTGTTTTATAACCAAAAGGTTCTGCTACAAAAAGGTGGAAAGAGGAGGGAATCATTTGCAATGTGTCTAAGACTGCTAAAGCAATTAGAAGATTTTCTCTTCTGACTGGCTGAATGTTATTCTGGAGATGAGCTTGAAAAAACACTAGAGCTCTGAATCTCTCAAGGAAAATGACATTTCAGGAGCAGTAAATCATGAAAAGAATATAAAAATGTCATAATATGTCCTCAAGGAATCATAAAAATAGAATCATCGAATGGTTTAGATAGGAAAAGACCTTTAAGATCTAGTCCAACCATTAACCCAGCATTGCCACATCCACTGCTAAACCATGTCCCTCAGCACCACCTCTACACGTCTTTCATATATCTCCAGGGATGATGACTCCACTGCTTCCCTGGACAGCCTGCTCCAATGCTTGACAACATTTCAGTGAAGAAATTTTTCCTAATATCCAATCTAAACCTTCCATGGTTCAACTTGAGGCCATTTCCTCCTGTCCTATCATTACTTGAACCCCACTTCACTACAACCTCTTGTCAGGTAGTTGTAGAGAGTGATCAAGTCTGCCTCCTTTTCTCCAGCCTAAACCCCAATTTAAACCTCAGCTGCTCCTCAACCAACTCATTCCCTAGACCCTTCACCAGCTTCCTTGCTCTTCTTTGGATGTACTCCAGCACCTCAATGTTGTGAAGGATTAACATTGTACTTTGCAAAGAGATCCATATTAAGTCTGAAGAAGCTAGAACATTTTCATTGGCAAGAAACAGCTCATCTGAGAACTAGTGTGTTTATTGGTGCCAGCAGAAACAGCATTAACAAAGCTATACTGCTGCTTATGCCACTTTTCATAGGGCTGTGCACTATGTATGTCTACCCTCAGGTAGATTAAAAATTCAGATTTTTCAAGCTAGAGGGTATTTGTCCAAGGTATCAATGAGGCTGACCATGTCATTGGCTAGGCAAAAACTTTGTATTTAATTTGCAGTGTTTAATGTACAAGATATGATCTCAGATGACTTCTTTTCACAGAATCATAGAATCATAAGGGTTGGAAGGGACCTCGAAAGATCATCTAGTCCAACTTCCCTGCCAGAGCAGGGCCACCTAGAGCAGGTCACACAGGAGCTCATCCAGATGAGTTTTGAATGTTTCCAGAGAAGGAGACTCCACAAGCAATCTAGGCAGCCCCTTCCAGTGCTCCCTCACCCTCACAGTGAAGAAATTTTTCCTGTGTTTCTTTGGAACCCTTTATGTTCTGGCCTGTACCCATTGCCCTTTGTCCTATCATTGGCCAGAGACCTACTTGAAAAGACTTTTTCTAAGTGATATTCCACCCTACTTCCAATGTATTGAGTGCATTGGATTTACTGAACTGCAAAATTCTGTCATCACCCACAGACAGGCACTGACATAAAATCATTGTGGGTGAGACGTGATCCTATTTATAACAAGTGAAAATCAAGTCATTGTCTGTTTACTGCTCTGTTTAAACTTTGGTTTCCATGAATACTTGTTCTTGAGATTTGGAAATTTGCCTATTGTTAGCAATTTTTATGTATAAAAAGTGATAGTGTGATTGTCTGTAGGGAAAAGAATAAGATCTACACTACATGACTTTACCTGACTTTGTCTATGGGAGGCTGTTCAAGCATGCAGTCCTGTCAATATGAACCTACTGCTCCTGAAACTGCAAAGCAACATTTTTGTGAGTCCTCTTTTGAACCCACATCATTCTGTTTCTTCACACTTTAGGGCTAACTATAGATAGCCTTGTGTGCAGCACAATCCTTATCTTCTGTTGTGAATTGCCTATGTGCATCAGTCATGGCCTAGTTGTGTCAGTTCCCTCCTTTTTGGATTTTACTTCTCTGTGATGACAGTGTTAAGATAGAAAACAATCTGTTGCGTTAGTTTTCCATAGCAGAAATAACTGCTTCACTCTTCAAGCCGTGTAATGTCATTTACAAATAACACTGGAAGTGCGCGTCAGTCAGTCTTCAAACCTTTTCTTCATTTGCTTGTTTGAAGCTAGTACCCTACTGAGCCCACAGCAGAAGTTTAATTGCAGTAGTCAAGGTTTAGAGATAAAGAAAATACTTTGGTTCAAATCAATCTATATGTTACATAAAATCAACTGTTAAGAAACAGGAACAGAATCTCACTTATTAATTTATACCACAAAACATGAACATATTTCTGACATAACAAAAAGGGATATGATGAGGATCTTTTGTCCTAAGGGGAAAGGAACATATGTCTTGTAATTGTGGTGGTTTTGTTTTGGATGATCTTACTCTGGCAGTGTATTTATGTCAGACATCACGGCCTACAGAAAATATTTTATGTGTCTGAAGACGCTGGCAACTGTTCTAATTGGAGAGTCTGAGCATTTCTTTGTTGCTATTAGTAAATTAACACTTCCCTAGTTGGTAGCTTTCCTTTGAGCTCTAGGAGAGAGAAAAGGTATTTTGAAAATAATGCTGAGGACTCAAGGGACAGAGCAAAAATATTGTAATAAATAACAAAATTACAAGACATTGCATGTACAGTGTTTTTACTAGTCCAAAATGAAAAGCTGGACCATTCATTCTTTGAACACTTGCTCTGGGGAGAAATAACTTCCTTGATGAAATAACTTTTAAGTATTGACAAGTGTCCTTCTTTTCAGTGGAATGGAATGATACAGAATCGGTCATTTTTCTCCAAGTTTGACTTGAATCCCCCTGAAAAGAAGGGTGTAAAAACAAGGGTTGGGGCTCTTTAGGCAAGAGGCGGATTATCTTGTCAGCAGGAATGGTATTTTGTGCTGTAGGACGAGAGTGCCGCTTTAATGGTGGATGTGTCACTCACATGGAACACTGGGCATCTCCCACAAGGGACTGTCTGTACTCCCTGAGTAGCAAAGGGAACCCTGACAGCACCACTGATTGCATTCTGTCTTTTAGATATGAGGAACTCTCAAATAAGGTTCACTTCAGAATAGAATGTGTTTAAAATGTGTTATTTGTGTTCACTGAGAGAATGAAAGCACAGCTTTCCCTCCTTCAGCAATGTCTTTGATAGCAGAAAGCTGTTCCCAGTAATATATGCAAAACTAATTAGAAGGGAAGGATACATTATGAAGATCGTCAGGCCATGTGCATTGCCATTATTTGAACCTTTGGGAATCTGTCTAGGAGCGAAGAAGCAGATACACAAAAGAATGCACAGAGTCATCCTAATCTGTTCATGTCTTACATGGTTCCTCAGAAAATTTGTTTAATTTTGGCAGTAGTTACAGAGCAGTAAGTAATATCAAATAATACAGAAGTTTCAAGACTATTTAGCTTTTTAACTGGTGTTTTCATGTGGAAAATGAAACCTCAATTATATTTGAGCAACCTTAAGCAGTAGTAGCTATAGGGAGGAACAAGAAATGAAAGAAAAAAGTTAGTCATATAAAAACTTATGGGCTATATTCAGTAAGAGAAAAGCTGATACATTTTTCTTCTTTTGCAAGGTACACCACTGATGTAAATAGAGTTATATTTGCTTAAGATGATAAAGTTGCTTACATAGAATTATATTTGCTTAAGATGATAAAGAGGGTATGCATTTGCATTTATATTCATTTTACATAGTCTTTTGACATTAAAAACTACTTTCTCTCTTACAAAAGTCATGAAGAGATGGAGTTCTCTATGGAGAACAATCACTAAATCCACAAAGAACTGTTTAATCTTTGTTGATTCTGGCAGCAGTCTTTGGCAAAACTTAAAGCAGGAATGGTGTCTCACAGAAGACTGGCATGATTTCCCATGATGTAACCGGGTATGTAAATGATTCAGTAGAGTCAACTTTGAGATAAAAAAATGCTCAATAGAGATAGTTGTGGAGGAATGCAAATTCCAAAGCTTAAGAGTACAAATATGCAAATAGGGCAGGATCCAGGCTTTTCTGTCAAAATACTAGAGAATGTGCAAAATAAGAAATATCAAAGGACTGGTTAAGTTGGCAAAGTTTCATGTGATAATCAAGGCCACTTGCATATGAACTGACTTTGGGAAACTAATAATAAATTCAGAGAGGGGAAAGACAAATTAACTTTGAGAGAGCTGCTGGATCAGAACACTGGCAGTAAAGAGAGAGACAAATTTTCCTCTTGGTGGCTGGGTGGAGGAATAAGTAGCATTCTTCTGCTTATTTCAGACTTGGGGCATGAAGAAAAAAATCACATCTGACCGTGTGGTTCTGGTTGATAAGGAATGCAGTAGTTTTATGATGAGAGAGAAGGAAGCTTTAAATATATTTTTCCCCCTCCTCTTTTCTTCTATTGTTCTGCTTCTCTCAAATTCCAAAATTCCCTCATAAGTTCTCTCTTAAGCTGTTCAAATACTCAAACCTTCGTGCCTGTGCAGCAGCTGTGGTTCTTCAGCAAGCACCCGTGGGGTTGAGTGTAGGCATCACCTCTGCCATGTTCCCCATGCTTTTCACCCTGCAGCTGTGCTCAGCACAGTCCCGCTGTGAGGTACAGTCCTGGAGTGAGGCACGGTCCTGGAGTGAGGCACAGTCCTGAAGTGAGGCACTGTCATAGTGTGGGCCACCCTTCTGATGCACGAGGGCTGCACAAGCAATGGGAAGCTCCTGGGCTGCAGTGGAGCTGAAGATGCCACTCCCTGTGGCCTTCCCTGTCCTGGCTGGGGACCCTGGGCAGCAGATGCCTGCATGGAAGGGCAGCCTGTCAGCCTCACCTGGTGGAATGCCAGCAGACAGTGGGAGCTCTGCGGGTCAGCAGCCTGCTGCCTCGTCCTGGTGTGTGACCCTGTCCTGGTGTGGCTCTGTCCATGTCTGAGGCACTGTCCTGGTGCGCTGCCCTTTCCCAGCGTGCAGCCCTGTCCCAGTGTGAGGCACTGTCCTCGTGTACAGCACACGTGTGCTGCACATGGGCTGCAGAGGCAACAGGAAGCTCCTCAGCTGCAGCAGGGCTGACGATGTCACTGCTTGTGGCTGGAGACCCAGGGCAGCAGCAGCCTGCATGGAAGGACAGATTGTCAGCCTCATCTGCCAGAGTGCAGCAGTCACTGGCAGCTTTGTGGGTCAGCAGCCTGCTACCCTCAGTGATAGTCCAGGGCCCTGCAGCAACCTGGCACACCCGCCCTGAGCATGCTCTTACCTTTTCAGCCCCTAAGGCTGCAAAGGGCCCAAGCCCATGCAAGGAGAGACAGGCAGGGCTGAGCAAAGGTGTGGGTATAGCCCTGTGGGCAGGGCTGGTAGGAGGGACCATGGGCACCCTCCAGATTCCCAAGGGACATTGAGCTCCATCCAGCCAATTCACTCCTCCTACCCTGGGAAGCCCAGGAACGCCCATAGCTCCCAAGCATCTGCCCGCAGCTGCTGCTCACTGACCTGAGCCTTCATGACACAAGTGCTCAGAGCTGCTGGAAGGGAGCATGTGCTCACTGCCTTCAGCCTTGTTTCCAGCGCCGGGGAGCCACTGGCCTCTCACTTGCATCCCTTGGGGTTTGGTGCACGCTGTCTGGCCCCGCAGCCAGCCCATGTCCTGCACCCGGAGGCCCAGATGCACATTCTGCTGTGCACGGTAAGGGTTTCTCAGACCTCGAATGAGGAGGATGCCCGACCTGTCAGGATCCAAGCCATCTGGATGCAGGTTGTGTTGGAACTGATGTCCTGAAGGCCAGACTGGACCTCCCTGGAGTGAGAGCGGGACTAGCATCCTCAAGTCATGGGTGTCGCGGCCCTCGAGTGCATCCCATAGACACTGTGGCTGGAAAGAAGAAAAGCAGCTATGGCTTAGCTCCAGAGGCCTCAGACAAAGACAGGAAGAAGTCTCCTAGTCATCATGTGAGCTTCCTCCTTGCCTGGTTTTAGAGGTGGTTTGGGCATTGGTATGGTAGCCAAGAGTCAGTTTGAGACAGTCACACAGATCTGTAACTCCAGGTCCAAAGGCCAGTTCCCTGGTGGAGTCCCTTCAGGGCGCAGCATGCTTCAGCTGCACACGCTGGGCCAGGCTGGAACATGGCAGCAGCAACGCTTAGGGTTTACACTGTCTTGCAGAGTGAGGGTGAGTGAGGGCTTAGAACAGGGGCTTTCAGGCACATCACCTTCCCTGAGTTGGGGGTGGTGTAACATAGAAGGTAAGGTGTTTAGAGAGAGGCACTGTTTGTGCAGTATCACCTAAAGACTTTATGAGTTTTCTTCTCCAGACTTCCCTGTGCTTCCCTCCAGTCCCTCCTTGCTGCATGTGCTCCTTTACCATGCTGCCAGCCTACCCAGGATTTCATTTAATTTGGTGAGTAGAATCACACAGCTGCCCTGAAGTAGCACCTCCTGCTCTGCTATGTGCAGGAGACAGCAGTATCCAAAGAGTATTATAGTTGTGGTCTGTCCTGGGGAGAGCAATCTGCTGGGCAAGGGTGTGTAGGGGCTGTGTGCAGCTGTCTGGCAGAGCCCTAGCACCCCTCTTTGGAAAGGGACAGAGTTGGTACATGTACAGAAACCCACATGCACAGGCAGTGTGTTGGATCCCATTGAACTGAAGAACACCGGGCCCTCAGTGCCCAAGGTGGGTTCCTCCCGCCAAGGGCTGTCTGTTGTGCTGGCCTTGCGGGGTGGGTTTGAGCAGCCTTCGGTTACCTGGTGCTTGGGGATGGCAGCGCAGCACCTCTTGGCATTGTCTGGTCTGTGTGTCACGGGGAGTAGCTGGTATAGCTGATTGATGACACCCAGGCGTTGGATAAGGTTCTCACGCTGCTGAAGAGCATTCACTCTTCTCTTTTCCTCTTGTTCTATGATATCCTGGGGTTGCATCGAGTTGTATTGCTGTACCTTAGGGAAGAAAGACCTGAGTGACAGCAAAGTTGAAGCAGTAATGTGCAAGAGAGACAATGCCACAGACTGCCCTGAGACTGAAGGATAATTCAGGGCGGAATGGGACAAATATCCTCATGAAAGCCACAACAGGGAAAAGACAACACTGGTGCTTGCAAGCGCCTCCCAGCCTTGTAGTTCTGTTCCTTGGCAGGCACCCACAGCGCAGCACTGTTCCCAGAGCCACGTTGCGGCCTCCAAGCATCCCATGGGTAGCCACTGACAAGAGCAAGGTACCTTTCTGTCCCACAGCCTGATGCTTCTGTTGGTTGTAGGAGCTGTAGTTTTGTTACGTATCTGGGATTTGTCCCCAGCTGACTGTTTGAGCAGGTCATCTTTCTTCCTGTTTGTGTTCCTGGTAAGAGCTTCCCAGCTTTCTTTTGCCATCTTTATTTTCTCCAGTTGCTTTCTGCCATGCAACAGTAGTCTTAGTCACTGGTTCAGTAATGGCCATAACAGCAAAAGGCTGTTATGTAGCCTTCAATCTGAGGACACTTCAGCATAGTCAAAAGTTCTATAGGCAACAGACCATAACAGAAGCGTGCCAAGAAATGGGCCAGGAATGCAGTTAAGGCAGACTCTCACCACTGTTAAGAAGTGCCCTTGAATTAGGCTGTGCCTGCTAGAGGCGACATGATGCCTCCAGAGTCTAAAAGTCACTGGAATATTGCATTTGCCTCTCAAGGGTACAGGTGAGAAGAAGTAGCGTTGCTGTAGTGACACAGCACATTTACTCTGCTCTCTTTCCAGCTCTCACCAGCTTGCTTACAGTTTTAAGCAGTGGACTGGCTCCCCAGGGATCAGAAGCCAGTGGGCTCTGTGCTACCCTACGAGCAGCGGGGTTTCTGCAGTAGCAGCGCACCTGGCACACTCCTCTCGTGCTTTGGAGGATGCTGTCTCCTGGAACAAGGAGCTACTCTGGTTGAAAAATGCCTCATACTTCTCTGTTCCAGAGGCTGGGTAAATGCGCCGGTAGCCACCCAGGTGCGAGTTCTCGTACTGCTCTGTCTGGGACAGCCACACAGCCTGGTTGCTCTTCAGCTCCTCATATCTGCAAACCAGGAAAAATCACAGACAAGGGGCTGTGATGGGAGCCTCCAGGTGCTCTCACGGCTGAGGGACAAGGGCCGAGCTAGCACTTTTCCCTGTCTTTCCCCATTTGGGAGCCCGTTTCGTACAGGTGCAGTGCAGGAAATAGCCCAATGCACACTTGTACCTCCTCTGCCTGCAAAGCACTGGTGAAACATTTCCAGATCCCAGGGGCATTTCCAGAGCCTGCTGCCCAGGCTCACACCCTGCCCCTCAGCCTTTTCACCCAACTAACCCAGTTACAAGAGATGGTGAGTTAGGATGTGCCTGTTCCTAATAGGCAATACCTGCCCCGCTGTGTGCTGTCCGCCACTTTCCTCGCTAGCAGGGACCCGGGGGCAGGCCAGGTACAGGGCTGATACACTCAGCCTCTCCAGCCTGGAGTTCTCTCAGGTCTCCAAGTAGAAATGGGAGCTGGAGGGATTTCCTGCCTCATCCTGCATAGCAGGAAATATCCAGGCAGCAGACTCAGCTAACGTGGCCTCCAGAGGCCTCATGAATTAATGAGCCATGAAAAGACATGCTGATGGAGAAGGCAGGGGAAAGCCTTCAGCCCTAGGAAAGGAACTCTACTCTGGAGAAGGGCTCGGTGCCCCCAAGTGCTTTTGGTCCCTGAAGCAGCCCTGTGGTCTATCTCTCAAGTCTCCTTGTGAGCCCAGGACTGTTGGCACTGCCCAGTGGCACCAAAAGGCATGACAGGCAGGCACATCTCGAGGGGGTGACTGTACAAGGCCCTGAGCACTTGGCACCTCAGCCCTCCTGACACCCAGAGACAAGCTCTTGGTTTTCCTTGCAGGATGCAGATGCCTTGGGAGATCTCTCCTGACAGGCTGTGTAGTGCCATGGCCTCTGGGAGCTTTATCTGGAGCCAGACAGCTTTAGTTTATCCCACTTGGCCACGTCACACTGGAGGCCTTCAGCACTATGGGGAAGAGCAATACCTGGATGCATGGAGAGTCTGACGGGGCTGGAGGAGCCGATCCTTTATCCGCTGTTTGTCTTCCTTCCGCATCTTCCTTTTGTTACAGGCGTGCACATTTATCAGGTTGATGGTGTCACAGAGAAGAGCATCCTTCACCTCTTGGTCTAGGCTAGAGTCCGTGGCAAAGCTGGGGGAGTGGTTCACCTGCCAAAACACGCAGGTAATGTAACCCAGCAGCTCCCAGCAGGCATCCACCACATGTTTCCCAGGGACGTTCAGCCTGTGGCAGAAGGCGGGAGCTGCAGGTGGCAGGGCCTGTCTGTGTCTGCAGCATGAAGCACATCTGCACCCCACAGGTGTGAGGCAGCCAGCAGAAATTCAGGTCAGTTACAGATTCTGTTACAGGTCAAGGAGTCCCAAGGCTCAGGAAACTCCCTGCCGTTTGAAAGGCATCCAGGGAATGGCCCTTAAGTCCTACTCAGCCTACAGAAGGTTGCTTGGCTGCTTGTCTTCAAAGCCTGTTTACTTTTGTGAACAAAATGGCCCTTTTTAATCAAACAAGTTCTGGTTATCTCACCACCCCTCATTCTGTAGCCTTCCCCTGACAAGCCAGCTCTTGGTTGTCCTCTGCTTCCAGAGGTGCTTCAACACAGCAGGAGACTCCTTCCTCACCTCTAACAGCCATGGCTTTAACTTTCTGTCCAGCAAAATATCAAACCCCAATATCTCAAAGCAGGCACAGATGGTTGTGTGGTTTAGAAAGCAGCTTTGATAATTGTGCTTCAAAACAGGGTGAGCTGAAATAAGAGTCTTTATAATAAGATCTTCAATATCTTCCCACAGTTTTGTGGTGTTGTAGCTGTTGTCCCTCATCCAGGCATTCAGGGTGGACAGTTTCCTGTGTGGAGAACAGATAAGATCTGACTTGTGTCACCACGTTTGCCAAGGCCAGATGGAATGAAACCAGTGTCCCAAATGCAGCTTTCCTGCAGGGTGTACACAGTGCATTGCAATACAAGACAATACCTTTTACTGCCCTTGGTGTCATCCTGGATGAAGTTTTCATTGCCTTTGTTGATAGCGTAATTGGTCAAATGCATGCAGATATCATCCTGAGAGAGGAACCACAAGAGATCTTCATTCACTTTTAACCACAGAGCGCAAATAGAAACACAGCCACATTAGCACTAATCTAGCCACCAACTTTGCCCACTTCTGTCTCTATGGCAGTGACTTGCAGCAAGAAGTTAATCATGCTAGTGATTTCCCTCTGGCAAGAAGTTGAAGCTAACAAAGCCCTACCCTCTCTGCCCCACTGTCCTTATCTCTGGGGGAAAGCACAGAGTCAGCTCCACAAATTAAGCTGCAGCCAATTTCTGCAAATTCTTACTTTGTCTGCACAAAGCAGAAGACCTGTGTGAGACCTGCCCATGTCTGAGTGAGGGAAGGCACATACATATGCAGCTCTGGGACCAGCGGGTAGTAGCCAGAAGCCTGGGATCTCTCAGGGCAGCCTGTCACCATAGCACAGCAACTCATGGTTACAGACCGTGCTCTGGTGGCATTTTACAGGTTACAGACCCCTGCCTGGACACAGACGTGGATGGCCATACTCTGCACCTTGCCTTCCCAGTTCCCCTCCCTGTGTCTGCTAGGCTGCTCCAGTACCATCAGATAATCAATCCCCAGGCCCCTCTTTTCTGCCTGAAGCACAGGCAGACAAGGAACGGTTTGGACTTGAGTACTCTCCTAAAGGGCAGAAGCAGTTTTGTCCAGAACTGCCATGGAGTCTCTGTCCTTGAAGGTTTTCAACACCTGAATGAGTGAAACTCCAGGACGCCAGATCCTGGCCAGATCCTTGTTGACCCAGGCTCGAGCAGAAGGTTGGAACTGAGGCCTTCCAATGTTCCTTCCAAGTGAAATAACCCCATGATTCTGTGATAATGCCAGTTAGCAGCCCAAACATGGGACCTGGGAGTAGATCTACGTCATGGGTTTGTGAGGAGCCACTTGGGCTTGGTAACAGGGGGAGGGGGTTGCAGTGCACCACCTCTAAAGAGTCCTTGGACTTTGCCCTCGCTCTGGGGTTTGGACGTACCTCTGGTCTGACCTGGGGTCATAGAACCATTTCCGCTGGAAAAGACCTTTGAGATCATCAAGTCTAGCCTTTGTTCTAGGCCTATCAACCACTAGATCATCACAGGATCCCCTCTGTGATCATTATTTAAGAAGGGAAATTTCAAGTGTGCAGGAAGTGGTGGAAGGGAAAGGCAGGATGGAGGTGATCCTGCAGTCAGGGGAGGAGTGATGCCAGACCAGAGACACCCTTGCAGCTCTGGCAAGACACAGAGACCCTGTGACAGAGGAGGTGACACTCCTGGTCAGAGTGTCAGACCCCAGTCTGGTCTGAGCACTAATGCAAGGCTGGAGCAAGGAAGGGCTGGCCAGGAGCACTTCTCCTCAGGAGCTGTAAGAGACATCAAGGAAGAACTGACTGCACCCCCCATTCCCTGCCTCCAGCACCACTGTTTTTAGGGGGAGTTACTGACACTGGATTCAGGGCTCTGAGCCTGGGAAGAGAGGAAGGGTGGGCAAAAGGGTGTCTTAAAGGTCTGGTTGCACTAGTTTCTCCCTCCAAGCTGAGTAGCCTTGTCTGTTTTGGCCAGGACCAAAAGTGGCAATTAAGCTCCTGCTGTCCTTTGGGAGTTCCAAGGTCTGTGGTACTTCAGTCTGATTGTGGTCTTTGTCCCTAGATGAGCCTAAACCAAGCCACCACAGTCTACTTCAGACACTCCCCAAATATCTGCTGGGAGGAAGAGGAGAAGGAGGTACAGAGGAAGGGGAGGAAAGGAAAGAAGAAAGCTGGCTTCCATGAAACCCACAAGTCCCTGTCTTTTCAGGGTCTGGAATGCCCCTATGCCAAATCAGGGACTACACCCACAGATACTCTATTATAAGGTTTTTTTTGAAACCTACCTGTTTTGCTGGGTTCCTGCTGCTGGGATGAACATACTTCATGGTGGCAAAGCGGGCCAGACCCTCCTTGTAGAGAAAAATCCTCAGCGGGTCACAAGATGTGACCAGCACATAGATACGCATGTCAAATTTAAAGCCATCAATAAGGAAAGGCTGTGAGAGAAAAAGGCAGGAGGTAAAAGCATGAGATAAAGAGTCATTGCTGGGCATGCTGCTGAGTCCTCAAGGGAGCAGCTGTATCTGCACTGCTTGTGCTGCTGCTCAGCAGCTCAGCAGTGAGGAGAAAAGGAAGCTTCTGCCACGTCCCTGCTGTGCTGCAGCCACCCTAGCGCCCCTGGCAGAGCAGGAAGGTGAGGAACAAATGACACAGGAAGGATACGGGATGCTGGAAGATCTAGGGGGTTGCAGTCTTCCACTAGTATCTGGAGACTGTTCCCATTACCTTAGAGATGTACTGCTGACAGATCATGTGCTCTCCACATTTGATCTCCTCTGGATTACACGTTATGGAGATGCCTTTTCCTTGGCAGCCGCTGTTTGGTTTGCAGATGAATGTCCTGGCTTTCCTCATACGCCTGTAGGCCTGGAAGTCTCCATAGCTGTGCAAAGAAGGGCTGACTGTTCCAAGAGGCAATAAACAAACTCTGAACTCTTTCACAACAATTACTCAAACTATGGTGCTGCTGTGGGCCAGTCCAGGCCAAACTTCTGCAGCAGAGGAATACGACACCTACTCCTGACCTACGTCACAAACTGGTCCTTGTGCAACCTGGCAAAGCTCTCCCAGTTCCATCTTTTACTTGCACACACCTCCATCTCTGCCAGGAGGTTCTTAGGAAGTGGTCACTGTGATGGGCACTGACCAGCCAGGGGGTAAGGAGCCTGTCACACTGCCCTGTAGCTGCCTTGCCCCTTCAGCCTGACCTTTCACCAAAAGACCAATTCACGCTTCCCACTCACCCACTACCCTTTGGCTTTCTGTCTGGGTTCCTTTCCTTTGGCACATAGCCCTTTGGCACACAGCCTGCCTAGCAGCAAGGCAGATATGGCAGAGGATGTTGTTCCATGGCCTAATTCACTATAGTTGGAAATAAAAGTGTTTGAAACTAGAAACATGCCTCAGCACCTCACTGAGTTCCAGGGAAGAGATGAGCTCCGAGAGTCACCCCACCCAGACCAGTCCTGGCTATCAGGCAGAGAGGCTCCTGCTTCCCAGTTCCATACTCCCCACTCTCAGCTGCACTAAGGCTTATCACTCACTCAGCTGGCAGGCACCAAGTGCGGGGAAATATATTGTACTCCTTGGGGAAGAGCTTGCGCATGCGGTTCAGGTTGCGAGCCAGCAAGTTCTTACGGCAGATCTCGCTCATGCCTGGAAAATGGTTGATTTTCTGAAAGAGGTGCAGATGAAAACCAGAATCAGCAAAGGTATATCAGGATCCTCCTCGAGACCCAGAAACACCCCATGGGCAGAGACACCGGCATGCAGAACAGGAAGCTGCCCCTGTGGCTGCCTTGAACATCTGCTGAGGGACTAGACTGTACTACAACTGCTTTATCTGAATGTGAGCAGTG
This sequence comes from Urocolius indicus, assembly GCA_013401255.1. Classification (NCBI taxonomy): domain Eukaryota; kingdom Metazoa; phylum Chordata; class Aves; order Coliiformes; family Coliidae; genus Urocolius; species Urocolius indicus. Next base: position 467,250 of record WBNH01001474.1, read on the forward strand.
TGATTTATCTGCTCAGTTCATCTTGGCCCTGAAGCTCTCCCTCCCTAGAATATCACAGCCTCAGGGAGGGAGCTGTTTAGGATCAAGGACCATTTATTTCACACCACATTAAAGAGGCTGGTGGCTTTTCACTTCGCAGCACTGTGTTGCTAATGGCACTGTGCCAGGGACACAAGAGAAGTAAAGGCTCATGAACCTGCGCCTTCTGGAACATATGCAGTGGGGGCAGGGGGTTGGGGGAAGGAACAGACACACAAGTGCTAGTTTAGACAGTTCTGTTTCATTTTGCAACACATTGTTGCACTAACAGCCCCTGTCTTGCCATTCTTCCTGGGCGCATTCTCCTGGGCAGCTTTTCCATGAGGTATTTACCTGAAACCTTTTCATTCCCTTGACATGCTCCAGAGAGATCGAGTAGTCTGTCCAATACACTGTCCACTCCTCATCTTCTCCTGCTTCCTTCAGCCCACAGTGCCGTGCTGCCTGCCGTACTGCATCAAACCAAGAGGGTGTAAGTACCAGGGCCTGCTAAATCCCCAAAGTAACCAGGGATAGAGTGTGGAACAAACGTCACAGGGCTTCCGTTCCACTCCGAGGGGCAAATGTATTGGTGGGATCCTTCAGGAGGCACCAGTAACAGAAGCTCTGCCTGGTTAAATTCACCCCAGCCCCTGGTTGCTGGTGTACTGGGAGCTATCAGCCCCCAAGGTCCCCCTGCCTTGGGGTAACTGAGCACCTGAACTACAGCAGGCCAAATTCAGCTGTGGGACTGGCATCGCATAGGCAGATATAGCCTTCTGAAGGCATGAATTTCATCTTTGAAATCCAAAGCTATTTGGCAGCAGAACGTACAAGTTCTGCGGCAAAAGGTCACTGCTGTGGCAGCTGGAGTTAGTGCCGGTTCTGAATTTGGCCTCTCACAGGGCTGGAGAGGTGGTAACGGTCAATACACACCAGGAACTTGTGCAAAATGGTTTTGGTCTCTGAGGTGCCCATGCTGCCACACCACATCCTGTTGCAGGTCCCCATCTGTGCCTCATCACCAAACTGCCCATGGAGTACCCATCCTTCTGTATAAAAAACATGTTCCTGGTACAGCTGACCAGGCTCTGACCTCCAACAGCACTCATGTCATTGCACTGCTAGAATAGTCGCTAGCAAATTTGCTAACAACATCTATCAAAAGCCAGGAGTCTGTGCTTTTTTGCAGCTTGTGGCAGCAAAGAAGAGCAAGACAGGAGAAGGTGACAGGGTCCCAGGAGCATGTCACCAAAGATGGATGTCAAAGGGAGAGGTTCCTACCTATGCATTTACATTCAACAGTTGGGAGCTCTCCTGACATTGCCCCGCACACAGGTAGTGGTCCTGCATTATAACTGTCCCCAGCTAAACCCTCCTCACAGATTTCAGCAGAGATGTGGCAAATGCAGACACACAGGTGGGTTGTGAGCTCGCACTGCTGTGGCACATTTTGTGTCTTTCTAAAGCAGAGGGCACCTCAGCCCCAAGCATGAAAACTCTGTGCTTTTCACAGAAACCCAACTTGCTTGCAATCAGTAAATACATAAACTGAAAGCAACTGTGTGAGGGACGTTGGGCACCAGCACGTGTCCTGGGCTGCGCAGGGCAACAAAGAGTGGGCTGTAAGGGAGCTGATGCAAAGGGACACCCAGCAACATCTTCTGACTTACCGCTCTCATACTTGCAGTTGCTCAGGTTGATGGAGGGAACACTGCAATTTAAAGAGACACGCAGTGAGGACAGGACCAAGGATCGTCCCAGAAGGAAAACGACCGTATTCCTGTGCAGAAAGGGCACAACTTGCGCCCTAGATCTATGGGCAAGTCTGGGCTGGAGCCAGGGTGGGCTCGGCAACCGCAGGGCAACGTGGCAGACAAGCCCTTGGACGCGCTGCATTGGGATCACTGGGGCAGTCCAAGGGAAAGAGCGTTGAATTTCTGAGACAGAAGATCCCTGTAAAGATCCCCGGGGCCAAGGTGGAGCGACCAGGCTGAGCATCACTCCTGGCGTCCGTGGCGGCGGGCGGTGCCGATCCCGGCTGTAGTGCCGCACGGGTTCCCCGCGCCCCCGAGGGCACAGCGCTGCGGGAGCGCCCGCACTCGCCTGCGATTCGCCCGCCGCGGCGGGGACACCTCCTCGCCCGCCTGCCCTTCGGCGGCCGGGCCCTCCCCGCTGCCGGAGCCCGCCTCCATCGCGCCCGCCTCCGTGGCGCCCGACAGCTCGCCGTTCCCAGGCTGACGGGACCGCCCCGTTCGTTTGACGGTGTGGCCTCCCCGTTCCCATAGCGATGGGGAGGGGGGGGGGGAGCCCGTTCCCATGGCGACGGGGCCGCGTCCCCGCCGGGAGGGCTCCGCCCCCCCTCCGTCGCGCAGCGCCCCCTGGTGGTGGGTTCGGCCCGGCTGAGCCGTGCGAGCTCCCGCGCGAGGCGCCGCCGAGACGGGGCTGCGCTCCGTCATGTCCCGGAGCAGCGATGCCGCCGGCAGCGGCCGGTACCCCGCCAGCTCGCAGAGAGCCACGGTGAAAGCCTCGCCCGCCTTGGTGCCGAAGCTCGGCCGCCGCACCCCCAGCAGCACCCTCCCCCCAGCGCCGGGTCCAGCCCCGCGGCGAAGACGCCGTAGGGCAGGCTGGTGTCGGTCGGGTGCTCCGCCGCCCGCCACACGCCCCGGGCAGCGCCTCCAGGCCGGCGGGGCAGAAAGGCTGGTGCGGTGTCAGCGGTCTGGCAGCTGAGCAGCCCCTGCGGGCGCCGGCTCCAGCAGCAGCGGCCGGGCCAGGTAGAAGGCGTGCAGGTGGCCGAAGGAAGCGCAGCCCCCCAGCCCGTTAAAGCCCAGGCTGCGGTCTCCAGCGTCCCGCGCGGCAGCGGGGCCGTCGGCGCCTGCCACGTTCCCCGCGCCGGCTCCGGCAGCAGCAGCAGGACGCGGCCCCGCTCCCGCAGGCTGGCGCTGCCGGACACCAGCAGCAGCGGGTCGGGCGGTGCGGAGCCGCCCCGTGCGGGCGGAGCAGCATCTCGCCGGGGAGGAGCCGGGTGGAGCTGAAGGCGCCGGGTTCGAAGGGCTGCCGGAGGCTGCGGATGTTCTGCGCTGGGTGCCCCGCTGCGCGTTGAGCTGCGGTACCAGGGCGTGGATGGGCATTGAGCCCAGGTGGTGGCGGAACGGGTCTCGCTTCATCGTGCCGCTCCGACCCTCCAGTAGCGCCTGGTCGAAACGGGAGGCGAGCGCGGTGCCCGGCTCGGCCCCCTTCTGGACTGGTATGTGATTCAAAGGTGTAACTCGCTTTCCCTCCTGGTTCTTCTGAGCTTTCAGAAACTCAGCCAGTTTATCATCTTCTGAATTGTTCTCTGGTGGTAGTATCCCTATCACCTGGTATCTTTCCAATATTTACCAGAGTATTTCCAAGTCAGTGGGCCTTGCAATGCGTTATCACCTCTTATTTTGGCAAAGTGACTTTCTGTAACAGCTCATGTATCTGACGCCCATACTTAACAGGTGAGTCTTGTGAGTTTAAAACTTTTCTTCTTTCCAAATATCCCCAAGAGCATGCCCAACCTTAAATACAATTTTTCAATCAGTCCAGGTGTTATTTTCCCTTCTGAAAGCTTCAAGGCCCTCAGTGAGGCTATCAACTCAGCCTTTTTGTGTGGATACCTTGGAAGGTAACACCCATGATTCCATTACCTGGTCAACTGTGGTTACAGCATATCCTGATAGATGTTTGCCTTCTCATACAAAGCTCCTGCTGACTGCATATAGTTCCCAATGTAGGTTCTCCAAGAGAACATCTTTGAAGTTGGGTCTGCTGCAATACACTTCTTCAGTCAGCTGCAAACAATTATGCTCTGGTTCTCTATATCAGTCAAAATAAATACAACTAGGTTAACTACAGTACTTGTTTTAAGTTGAGCATCATTTTGTTCCAGTAAAACTATTTGGTACTTCAGCATACAATACGGAGATAACCAGTGGCTTCCTTTTTGCTCCAGTATTGTAATCGCCATCTGAGGTACATATATAATAATTTTTTGCCCCACTGGGAACTTTTGGGCCTCTTATATTAACAACACAGTGGCTTGTTTTAATTGTTTGAATGCTGCTTTGAGTCATTTCTGTGATCCTAACTTTTGAATCGGCACTCTCAGGACAAGCTGTAATCTTTCATGTACAAACAGTTCAAATGTTTTGGGTTTTGGGGTTTTTTTTCCCCAAATTTAGGAACTGTGAAGCTGGGGCTCTCATTAAAGCCCATTTCAATTTCTGTCACCCATAGGTGACACCATCTGGAATGGCTTCCCTGGTATCAGTTGTTACAAGAATGTCATCCACATACTGCAACTGTGTTATTTTCATGGATTTTTGCCATTCTTCTAATTCCTTGGCCACCTGATTCCCCAAAATTGTAGGACTGCTTTGAATGCTTGAGGCAACACAGTCCAGCACAATTACGTTTTTCTACCTAGTTTAAGATTCTCTCATTCAAAACCAGTTTTCTGGCTATTTCATTTACATGACTCTTGCAATAAATCTTACTGCTCTGGCACCTGCTTTCAGTCAGATTGCTACTGGTTGTGCTGCACATGATTGCCCAGAGGTTCCCACAGCCCCGTCAGGGGAGTTCCTGCATCTTACACTTCTGGGATTTCTGGTGGTTCTTTTCAATCCTGCAACATAAACACTTGGGCCTCCAGGACCTTATCTTCAGGTATATGTACTTGAATTTTCCCTTTATTGAAGGAAAATTGGGCATTGAGCTTACTAAGTGTATCTCTCTAGCAACAGCACAGGGCAGTCGGGTATATAAAGAAAATAATGGATTAACACCCGCTTTCCAATTCCAGATTTCATAGGTTGAAAGAAAAGCCATTTCTCCTTTCTCCCTGTGGCACCAATAATAGACAGACTTTGTTTACTTAAAATGCCTTTGCAAGTATTTAAAACTGAAGGTAGGTCCAGTATCTACTAAAAATTTTGTTTTCTCATTCCCCAACTTTATTGTAAGGAGGGGCTCAGCTGGGGATGATTCCCTCAGTCCCCTCCATGCCTCAGCCAGGGTCATTAATCTTGTGTCATGGTCCGGAGTCAATCTACCAGTCTCCCCCTACCTTTTCAGACATTCCTGTTTCAAGTATCTTCTTTCCTTGCAAATAGCACATTGCACTTTTACAAGGTGGAGTTGCAGAAAAGGAGGTGTCTCTTCTTTATTTTCTTCTCTCTATTATTAAAAAATCATCCACACTATTTTAAATACTTTTCCCAAATCCCTTGAATCTTTTTCCTAACTTTTGAAATTGGGGCTGATTGTCTCATAAGAGATAATTGAACAATCTCTTCTGTTTTTTCATAGTCCAGATTGGTATATTTCCTGGCTGTGGCTTTTAGCCACTCTATGAAGGCAGACAGGAATTCATTTAATTCTTGTTTAACTTCATATAATTTGGATCAATTGATAGTTTTTGGCATAGTGTGTCTTATACCAACTAGTACCCATCTCTGATATCTTATTAAAAGCCTCTGGGGTCCTGGCTGATTTGCAGCAGAAAAATTCTGATTTATCACTCCCTGCAAATCCTCATTAGCACTTTCTGCATCCCATCAGAAACACATATATTTCATCTTTTAACAAAAACTAGCTAGCTCTGTCCTCTGGATCTAAATCAGTTAAACCTGGGAAGGAGATTTACAGTGACTGTCTAACAAACCATCTACTCATTGTAGAAGTAGAGTACCAGTTCCCACCCAATGCCAGCAATTGGATGTTCAGAGAGTCTGAGGTTCACACACACCCTTGCTGCCAATTCATTATTAAAACTTTGGATATTTGTTCCCTCATACATTAACAAAGCCTGTTCCAATCTTTCCCCGTAGCTGCTGAGACCTCTTTTTAGCCTCTATCTATATTAGTTCAATTCACTTTTGTTTCTTTTTAAACTCTAATCACACTTATCAGATTTCTGACCATTGTTTGACAAATTATGTCTAGCTGTTTGATTATTATAATCCAAATTAGAGTTGTCTTGAGGCCAGACTGAGATATATTTATTTTTTTATAGACTTAATCCCACATTCCTGTCAATTATCTTCTCTTTCTCTCCAGATAGAACAACTCTCAATGACATGTTAACATCAACTTTAGATTATATCTTGAACAATATTAAAAAAATAATGACACCCATTGATCTCCTCACACATATAACACTAGAAGGCGTTAAAACCTTTCATGCAAACTCACACACTGGCTGTAAAACATTTCACACAGGCACACTGGTAGAGGGATTGGTGGTGCAGAAAGCGGCTCTGAAGGTGCCTTCAGTTAGATTACTCACAGTTGAGTAATCTAGTTCCTCCTTGAGGTTTTTATATTGATTATTGACCATCTCCTTTATATTGGTTATATATCCAGTTATTCCATTGCATACCAGTAATTCCTATGTTGAGGCTTTTCTTCTTGGATTTTCTTCTTCTGGTTGAAGATTTACTCCCACTACTCTGAGTTGCTGGACAATTTTTTACACTCTAACCAGCATTAATTGCAATGTAGTGTTATCTTTTACTCCTTTTCTCAATAACAACAGTAACTATTTAAGTTGCTACCTCTCAAATTGTTTTCTTTATTCATTGTGTTTCTTTTTCCTAATTCTCTATTTCATAGAATCTATCAAGGCTGCTTGAGAATTCATAGGCACTTCAGATGAGACTCTACTGTTAGAAGTATATTTGCTGATAGGAATTCCTGCAGGTACTTACTGAATATCATACCTATTCTTGTTGTTTTATGCATCATTATTTGTAACCACAGCTTTCTTCTCCTCTCCTCCCATGTTTGTTATACTCTGTCTAAAATGTAGACTGCAATAAAATTAAGGGCAGTGCCTTAATCTACTCTGAAAGGTATATTGAAAGTCTTTTGCTTTCTTACCTATTTTTTAGAAATATCTCCCATTTGAGAGTGTATTTATAACATTATTTCTGTAGCAGTCTTCTGCTGGCTGCATCTTGCATTTTATGAAGTATGAAAGTGACTATATGCAACAATAGGCTGTGGAAATTAGGTTTGGCCTTTCACAAATTACAGGTACATCCCATGGTTGGGTGAAGTTTAGCTATTTTTTTCATAACAAGATGACATGGTTTCCTACTTTCGGTAAAAGTCTTTCTATTAAACAGTCTGTGCTGACTTATAATGATTTTTAAATCTGTTTTTCTTCTCCAAAAACATGAAGTCTTGCCAAGGAAAAAAAAAACAACCAACCAAACAAGCAAGCAAATCAAACTGAAAAAAACATGAAAGAAGAAATGGTTGCAATGTAGAATGTGTCTGATTCCCCTTTCTGTGCATACCTAGGAAACCTGTGCAAAACCAGAATCTGCAGAAGGAGTTGTTTGAAATAGCCCTGGCCGTTGTAAACTTCTAGCAGAGGCTGATCAAAGTAATGAGCTTCAGTCTGTAAAATTGTGAGGGATAATTCCATTCCCATCAGCAGGAAAATATTCTGGAAGCCTGGCAGCATCTGTTACTTATTTTTTTTTTTTGTATGTTGTACATTGTGTTGTTAGCAATGCTGCATGATTCTAGTTAAACTTGGGAAGCTGGGAGACAGCTTTGTTGCTTTAGTAACTTCTGCTGCTCTTATAAAAGGTATATATCTTCAGGCCAACTTAGCATGCTTTAGTTACTACTAAGGTTCACTGTTCTCAGTTTCACGTAGTCTGACATGGACCAGTCACTCAATTTATTCTGTTGTTAGCCTATGTAAAGCTGGTAAACTGGTAATCCTAGCAAAGGCTATCAAATGTGCCAAATATTAAACTAGATTTTTCTTCAAGAAGTAGTAAAAAAGATACTTAGCTACTCTATGATATCATTCTCACTTTAATAACAGATAAATCTAATCATCATCTGCTTCTAGTGCCTAGCTGTGTTTTGCTTCAGAGCATGCTCAAGATTAACTAGGGGAACTCAAACAGCTCAAGAAGACAGTTATTTGTCTCTGTTCTTTACAGGCAGAGAAATTGAAATAGAATGTCGGTGCTTTACAGGTAGAGATACTGAGGTAGGATGAGCAGTTACCTGATATGAATCAGTCATGAACTTTGAATTTCTATGTTTGAGAATACAGAGTCCCAATAGGTTTTGAAGGCTCTCCAGCTGAAATTGTTTGCCTTCTCAGTATGTGAAGTGATAGTAGCAGTATAGCTCTCCAGCAAGGCCTCTCATCTCTGTTATACTTAGCTGCAATTTTCAATTGTCTATGGAGATATAAGTACATAAATCATATTTTAATAATTCCTTCAATTTTTCCTTTCTCACCAATAAATACTTCACTTTAGCTCTGTGCTCAGTGTTCTTTTCATTTTCAATTTCTACCCAACCTTTTCCCCTATGTATTTCATAACGTGTGTCTTCCACTAACAATAACATACCAGGGAGATGTGTAATCCTTCCAAGTGGGGAAATAGTTTTTGTAGCCCAAAAATTACAAGCTGGAAAATAGGGAGGAAATGTTATGCATATTGAAAACTCCAGGTGTCTGGGGACCACAGAACAAGCTACCAAAATCCAGTGAGTATTCCTTTAACATTCATCTTCTTTGATGTTTTCAAATTATGGTCAGGCAGCATAGAGGACCGACTCTGGATTGTCATCTTTACATCAATGTCAGCTCTTACAGCTGTAAAAAAGCTTCAATCTTCCTCATATCTGAGACAAAACCAGGGTATTGGGTATACTGGATAATCCATATGCTTGTGAAAACATGGAATTTGCTGGTGGTTTTTTTTTTTTTACAATTACTACAATGATTGTTGGACAGGCTGATAGAATAATGGAATCACAGAATGGTTGGGGTTGGAAGGCACCTCTAGAGATCATCTAGCCCAACCCTCCTGCTAAAGCAGGTTCCCCTCTTATCATGACACAGAGGCAAGTTTTGAAAACTTCCAGAGGAGACTCCACACCCTCCCTGGACAGCCCGTGCTGGGGCACCCTCACAGTAAAGAAGTTTTTCCTTAGGTTTAAGTGGAACTTTGTCTTGCAGTTTATGCCCATTACCCTTAGTCCTGTCACTGGACACAACAGAAGAAAGTGTTGCCCCATCCTCTTGATATACACATTTTAAATACTTGTAAGAGTGAATGAGATCCCCCTTCAGCCTTCTCATCTCAGGGCTGAACAGCCCCATGTCCCACAGCCTTTCCTCATAGGACAGACATTCCAGTCTCCTGAAAAGTTTTCTATTTTTTTGGTCAGGTATGATAAATTAACTCCTTCTATGTTATGATTTTCATTGTTAGGAATACTTGCAGTCTTGAAAAGACAAACGAACTTCTGGGAACAAGAATTTTAAGGGACGTTTTATTCCACTGTGGTTCGTAATTGTATAATGTTTTAAGATTTATCTTTCAGTACAGGATTACTAAATAGTACCTGGAGCTGCCCAGAGTTTTTAATGTTATAGCTGGACTAACATCTTTTCTATGCTTATATCAGTCATTAGTGCAAAAGGGAAAAATGACAATTGAAAGCACTGAAATAAAAAATCATCCTTATAGTAATTTTAATTTTACAGACTACAACCTGGAGTGTTTTCATGCTTGTTTTTAGAAGCAACTTGCTAGTAGCAGATGGAATCTTATTGTGGTCTTACCATTCTTTTCAGCAATGCGTTGTTCTCATGTAATTCAGTGTTGTTCTAACCCCTAGGCTTTGACATGATAGTATCCTGAATAATATATTTATATATTTTCTGAAAAGAAGTAGTGAGCTGCAATTTTTACCTCGGCTATCTAGATAGCACAAAGGTCTAGAGACAAAGTGGGCACTGGAGGCGATGACAGAGATGTTATACAGACGTAAAGGGTAGAAGTGGGAGGTTTGGAAAGGGAAGTTGAAGTCTGTAAATTAGATTCAAAGAGGAGATGAAATATGATGTGTCAGGCAAAGCAAATGATGATTCCAGCAACCTTGAGGATAACAAGGCAAGGATTTCAGGAAGGAAGAGACGTCAGTGAGACAGAATGATTTTACTTCATCTGGTCAAGAGCAAATAATGCCTTGGTACTGTTTTACAACAGTAGATGTTCCAAAGGACTCGGGTCCTTTGAAATTGATTTGTGCTGCAGAATACACAATTTCTAGAGATTTGCTGAAATAGGAGTAGGAAAATATTTTTTTTTGTGAGTGTCAATCCTGCAAATAAGTGTAATAGCACCAGTAAGTAATTAATGCCAAATGTGTCATCATGCCTTAGTCACTGAAAGGAATTTAGGATGGGTTCCTGTTTTCTCAGAGAATAAAATACTGTTTCAGCCTAATTAGACTCATTTTTACTGAGGACAGTGGTTAAATTATATTAATAATACCTCCCCCTTCAATATTGTGACAAAGAGAAGAGAATATATAATCAATTGCACACACAAAAAAAGAAGCAGCATCCATCTGCAGTGATTTTAATTCCTTGTCAGAGGATCAAGTGAAAAGCATGTTCTGTTGGGCAGATAGAAAGGCAGATATTCAGTATGCCATTGTCTTTAGTGGGTGACTTGTAGTTTTGTGGCCACATTATTTCCAATCCTTGTTAATACCAGGGCAGTTCCTGGTAGGAGGTCCACTGTAGATAAAGCTTCTCTGCCTGTGAGTATATTCACTCTTGTCTTTTGGACCCTCTGTAAGCTAGTGAAATATGTGCAGTGGCAGCCTCCTCTCAGTTTGCGCCAGCTTTGTCTTCATTGAGGTTGGTACAATGAGTAATGTAAAAGGTCTGAGGTATGTGGAAACTTCGTTACGTATCTCAAACCAGCCTGATGTCGTAACACCATCTTTAGAAGAAAAAAAGGAGTAAGCCTATTTATTAATCCTGGATCCCTCCAACTTTTTGTCCTTCAAATGTGGTAACTAATTCATTGCATTCAGTGATCCTTAGAAATCAGGGCTATGGGTAATCAACATGTTGTGTTTTCTTTATCGTGTGCATTGCTTTAAATGGAACATTGTATTTTGTGAAAGTACCCAGAATCTTAGGCTGTATTGAAGTAGTCAGTGAGCTTGTGAGCAGTGAAGCAATACTAGCCAATTAAGAAATGCTTAAGAAGCTTTTATCCTTGCAAATTTATACAATAAACATTTATTTCGAGACTACAAAAAGCTGAACTGTGTTAGTTCATGCAATGTCTGTGTACATTTATCAGTTTGTTTATTTATCATTGTATCTGCTGGCATTAAATTTATATATTGTTAAGTCAATTTTTATATAGGATTTGGTTTCTGGTACTCATGAATACAGCATCTTCAGCCTTTTCTTGTTATGAAAAAAATTTCAATCCTAAAGTGTCCTCTTGTGAGACCTGAGTATACCCGAGTCTTCAGAAAAAGTAAGAACAAAACCAGAAGATTTGCAGATTCTGAATTATATTACACATTTCTAGTTTTCTATTTACATTTTCACTTGTAGTGTCAAAATCGTGTTATCAAAATTGCAGAGGAAGGGAATAGAAATAAATTAGTTTGCTTATTCTTTAAGTTAGTTTGAAAATGCTGGTGTCAGTGACCCTTTGATATATATGAGCACTGAAGAAACTAAGGGGTTTAAAATTCATAATCCTGTTAATTTTCAGTAAAACTTCAGTGAGCCACTGAGCTTTCCCAGGAGTAATTCACTATCAGGTCTCTCTGTTTTGCAGATCACTTTACCCTAGGATTATTGAGCATTCTCAGCAGGTTTTGGTGACGATATAATTTTAGTGGAAGCAATATCTTCTGGTAAATCCTCCAGGTACATTATGTAAGTATTTTGTCCATTGAGGTTTTTTTCATATAGGAGAATGAAGTATGGTTCATTCACCAGTTTATATCTGTCAACCAGTTCTAGTCCTACAGGTACCTTCTGTATATTTTTCTTCCAGCTGTTGGAATAAAGTTGCTGTAGACTAATTTATGAGCTAGACAGTATGCCAGCAAATTGTACTATGTGGCCATATCTAAAATAGGATTTATAGGATTGACATTATGGTTCAAATATCAATTCCATGTGCCATTCACTTCCTTGTGACTGTTTTATAAACTTTGCATGGTCATTAATTCAGAGTTGGGTCCAGTCCAAAGAAAGAATTCAGGCTGATACCACATCATTTTTTGGGCTCTGTAAAAGGAGGTGCTGTGAACAGCCCACTTCCCAGAGAGAAACTTTGCAACAAATACTGTTGGTTTCTGCATTCTTGATTATAATCTCAGTGAGAGAGGGAGATATTGGATTGGGGAGGTACAGTCCCATCAGGCCAGTACTGAAATCTCATTGAACAATATTGTGGAAGAAATTTCTTGTTTTAAAAGAGGACTTGGCTTCTACTTTTATGCTGCAATGACCTTAAAGCAGCTGCTAATTCTTTTGGAAAGGTGAAACCACAGACTGTTCTGAATGAGCCAGTTTTAAGAAATCAACATTTCTCCTCTGTCTTCCATTGTATTATAAAGGCACAGATTTAATAAAGCTGCACAGCAATTTATTTTTTGTGTCTTTATAAAATTGAATTCTGGTTTAGATTGAAAAAGCGCAAGCACGTGCTCGTCCTTTGACCTGGAAACCTTGAAGGGAATCCTCTTACACATGTTGTCAAGATCTAGCCAAGTGACAAGAGACTTGTCAAGCAGGGACCCCTATTCCTTACCTACTGCCTAGGAAGAGGGTTACTGGAGAAGATGGAGGTGACAGCAGCAAGAGCACCTTGTGGGAGAGGACATGATAAGAGAGGAATTGATAACCATTTTTTTAATTAAAATCAAATGTCTGGAAATGGCCTTTAGGTCATGATACAGTGTGTGAGAACAAAGGGGTCTAAGAAGAGAGTTACCTACATTAGCATTTTTATTTGAATACATGGCATTTTGGGGGGCAAACCCAGCATATTGGAGCAATTTGCAGGATAGTTTTGGCACGTGTATTAGACTGTTCTTGGAAAAAATTAAACAAGAAACTGCACTCTATGTTTGCATCTCATTTCCTCCAAGCCTTGATGGGGACATTGCAGTTTGTACCAATGACTGATCCTTTGGCTGATGTAAAACTGGATATGTGGGAGACATTTAATCTGAGGACCAGACTAAATCTAGTCTGAAGTGAAACCCTAGAAAAGTAGAAGGTCTGAGAACAAATTGTTTTGGTGTATTGATCCATTCCTATTGTGCCCAAATTACTTACTAATTTGCATATAATGTATGTTGACAAGCCATCAATTATTCAGTTTAGTTTTATCTTTTATTCTGAGAATTCCTCCAAACCTCTGCTGTAGTGCTACGTCTGTTTCTGGAAAGGGATTGGCAATGCATTTACTCTTTAGCAGAAAATATCAAGTAGAAGGATTTCTGAGTCTTCCACTCAACCATAGATTCAAGAAAGCATGTTCCAAACCTGCCCTAAAATCCTGGATTTAAGTGTTCTGTAATTTTACAGCTGGAAAGATTAACACTGCAAAGGCACAATGGAACTGTGTCATCCTTGAGTTTCCCATACAATCACTCATTCCTCTACTTATCATTCTATTTTCCCCTCACACATTGTGGTCTTAAGGTGATTCATTTAAACAGACAGAAGAGAATAGAATACCACAAGGCAGAAATCATTCTGTCTGCACAGAAGCTATTTTTAAAGCTGTTTAGAATAGCACACACTTTTTCCTGAAATGTGTTCAAAGAGCATCATTTTATATGACAGAATGGTGTGTGTGCTCACGTAATTTCTGTTGGGTATTTTGGAGTTCAGAGCAAACAGGAGCTGCTTGAGAGCTAAGAATTGTGAAAATGACCAGCATGCTATAATTTCTATTAAAATGATGTATTGGCAGCAGATTTACATTAAAAACTCTGGCAGGAAATTATGCTTAAATCTGGGAAAAACAACAGGCAGTAAGATCTTATTTTTTTTTTATTTGCTTATAAAAATTGAATTAATTCTACTGGTACATGCAAGGCAGTTTTAATCATGTGGTGACAAAAAAGCAGGATTTTTTAAATTAAAATTCAAATAAAATGCTTTTAAATCTGATTGTGGGGGCTACAGAATCTTCTATTTCTATCCACTGCGTTCAGATCCATTAAACTGCAATATTCCCCAACTAGATGTGAAACAATGCTTCTGGCTTTCAAAGCCAAATGAATCATACAGAGATGGCATACCAACCAGGTCTCAAGGGGCTGATGTTCTTTCTTACTTCTAAAGAAAATTAATGATTGCTTTAAATCTTATTCCAGAGATTAATCTGGGTTTGTAATCCATTTCTGTCAGAACAGCAGCAGCAGCATGAGCAGAAGCTCTAACAGTTCTGTGTTAGTACCCTCTATCTCTGAGTACTCATTGAAATACTTAGGATCACAGAATCTCAAGGGCTGGAAGGGACCTTGAAACATCATCTAGTTCAACCTCCCTGCCAGAGCAGGATCACCTAGAGTAGGTCACCCAGGAACTCATCCAGATGAGTTTTGAATATCTCCAGCAAAGGAGACTGCACAACCCACGTGGGCAGCCTGATATGCCATCCATTTTCATAAAAACTAGTCATCTGAAATCTGCTTATAGTTCTTTTCTAGTATAGTCTTCAGATGGTCATTCACAACTATTTTCTGCCAGTTCTATATTGCTCTTAACAGCCTGCCTTTTCTGTTTGGCTACTGCAGAAATAACTGAACTGGTGAAATCTCTCTGGGGGACAGACAACAGAAGCATCTAAAAACCCCACAATTCTGAAATGAGTGTCCTGGAATGAGGAAATCAACAGAATGCCCAGAATCACACCTGAGCCATGCAAAGGTCAACCAAAGGTCTGAAAACTCCTCTGTGATTGAGTTTTACTTGGAGGATCTTTCTTTAAAATTCAGTTTTCATATACATACTGTTACAAATCTATGTTAGTAACCAAGAAACCAAGGCTTCTTGGGCTCAGTTTGTTGGTTTGCCATCTTTGTAAAAAAGAAATTCTTTCATTTTTATTTCTTCAGAACTCATGTTTTCTTACCCAGTGGCACAAGTACTTCTGGCTTTTTAAACCTGCATTGTGGTTTTAACTTATTTTCAAGAAGAAACCAATTTACTTACTAATGATTGAAGACATTTAATAATGCAGGGTTTATTTATGTTTTTCCAGCTTGGACCCTACCAATCCTACTACCTCATATAGGAAGATGTTGTTACAAGTATTATTTTTCATATAAGTGCTGAAAGTGAATCAGTAATCTGAATTTCAAGGTCAACACAAGTTTGTGTACCTAGACACTGTTGGTGTTTGACAGTGCTGATCTCTGCAGGCCAGAATATGGGTTTGAAAAGACAGCAAGCTATGAAACCTAATCATGACTTAATGACATACATAAAGTGACAGAAGATATGGTGCTACTGGAAAACTAGTCCATTCTTTTATTCCTCAAGTAATTAGGTTTTCAGCCTTCAGGGAAGACCTATGGTTAGGAAGGTATAGAACAAGTGCTTCTAGAAGGGAGGGGAAAAAAAGCCAACCTTGTTTCCAAACTGTGGACAAAGGAAAAATAGCCATTAATTTATCAATTTTAATTAGTATCTAAATAAAAATGCCAACTTGGCCTCTCTCTGCAGTCTAAATCCTCACTTGCTGTATTTTGTCTGCTGATAAGAACTGGAGGCCAATGAGGCAGCTGCTAGACAAGCATTTTCATGCAACTGTTTCCTAGTGAGTGCTAGTTTGCCTGGTGGAACCTGAACAAAAGTGCTAAGCCCACTTCCATGTGGAAAAAAGAAAAAGATCTCAGACAAAAATCAGCTCAGAATGTGCCATTTATATGCCTAAAGCAAGACAAACAATGATAAGAGGATGCTGTGGATCCATTACAGAGGTTTCTCTTTACACAGACCAATTTCGAAGGATTTATGCAGCCTAAGGAAAGACCTATTAGCTCAGTATGCAGCACAGAGCAGTATGATTTGTGTTGCTCCAGCAGCCTAAGGTCGGCGGCCTTGCAGGCTTGCCAGACAATATTTTCTTTTCCCAAATTAGAAGTTGTGTGCACCAATAATAGGTTTCCTGGTTAATTCTGTAACTGTAAATTGAGGGAGAGCCAGGTGCCCTGGGCTCATCCAGATTCAAGATAGGGCTAATCAGTGAGCCCTTAGTATCTCACTGAAATCAAATTCAGCTGGAGCTACAAACCCCTGGGTGCTGTACAAGGGGTGTTGGCCAGTCTTTGGTGAGAGTACTCTAGAAGTTAAACCCTCTATTACAGCATCTGGGTTTAAAAAGACAGTTTTGCTTTTCAAAAATCTAGCTGATTACAAAGAATTAAAAAGGAAAAAAAAAACAGCAGTCAGTGTGTGCAATATCAAGAATGGAAGATGTATGCCATAGTTAGAAGTACTTTCTCGCTTTGAGACCTCCTTCAATTGTGAAAAAAGAAGTAAATTAATTCTGATACTCACCTACTTCTGGATTGAAGCATCAGCAAAGTTTCTTTTTCAGTTCTTGATAGTCCTTCAGGACTCATGGGACATATCCTCAGTCACTATCAGACACTTGTTTGTTTTGTACGTTCATGAACCCATGGTTCATGAAGTTTGAGAGTGTGGGATGAATGTTACACGTTACATTGCTGTAGTCTGCTGCTAATATTAGAACAGAATGAACAGCTCACTTCCTGGAGGCACCAGCAAGCTTTATTTGCAATTTTTTTTCAGTAGTATCAGACATGTGGAATAAATTATCATAAATTGCTTGTGATTAAATGTAAAGTACCAGGAGGATTTGCAACAGTTAATCCCTTTATTTCTGGGTTCTGTGAAGAGCAAATTAAGCTGAAGACTGATATGTAACTGGTTTTCATTAAAACTAATGCTCTTATAGTATTGTTTTGTTTCATTATGGAACATAATTTTAGAAATTATAAGCTTTAGGAGTTAGCAATGTGTGTTGGTCTGTAACTGCTGTTGTTCTGCATAAACCACAAGTAGCAAAAGTGATATTAGAAACATTAAGACCTGCTTTGACATTTTGTAATACACTAAATCTTAATTTGTAATGATGTATTTTGTGGCTATGGCCAAAAGCGGAATTTCCCAGTTAATTCTGCTGAAAGGTTATCTTCTATTTCCATGTATTTTTATTTCAATGAAGTTTTCAGAGACAGTTTTGCATTCCGTTTAACTAAAATCAATGCATTTCTGACATCTGAAAGAATTTCCTGAAGCACATCTGAGTCTATGTTGTGTGCCTAGTGTATGGCATAGAGTGAGACAAACATGGAAGAAACCAACAGAACCAGTTTAGTGTGGAGATTCTGTGCTGTAGTGTTCTTGGCTATGCACTAATTAATCCAGATGTCAGGATAATATCTGTTTCCTGAATTTTAATTATCATTTCAGTTATTATTCACTTCCAAAGATAATGAAATAGCAATAGTTTCTCTATGACCATCTCTGTGTATTTTAGTTATTGCCTGTTTTGGGGAGTGGGAGAAACAGAGAATTGCTGTTCAGTGATGTATTACTCTAAATGAGCGCTGTTTTACTGAATAGTGCTACTTATTGGTTTTTCTCTCGCTATTGAGAAGTGAAACCCTGAAGTAATCCTTTATTTAAAGTAAATTTATTTCATTGTTACCACTGCAATGCGGAAATGTGAATTCATGATGAACAAAAAGAGTAAGGAAGCAGAGGAAAGTAGACACACTTAGTCTCTCATTTGATCCCTTTTTTCTTCCTCCTCCTTTTCATTTTAGGTATCTACCAAAGGAACAGTTCTTCTTGATGTCTGGAATGTAAATGCAACCACATCTTGAGATCTAGACAGGAGTGTGCTATCAAGATGGTTTTGATGTTCTCCAGGCATAGAAGAGAGTTCCAATTGACTGGTAAATTCTCGGGGTTCATACAGCAGTCCTTTTGGCTAAGCACATTCTTCCCCCATGACTTAAGCAGATTATCTACATGGCTACAAGAGTTTGGAGGTAAACCTCTAAGCTTGTGGTTCCATTAAGTGAGGTGAGCTGATCTAGTAGTTCACCACTGCTAAACGGATAAGCTTGTTCATTTGCTCCAAGCTAACCACACCCAGAGCTTACTCTGTATCTGGTCCAGCCTTTGACAGACTCCTCTGTGAGCCACTTAAACTTGCCACCCAGCATGAAAAGGGCAGGATTTTCTTAATAAGTGGAATTGTTTCATGGAACTATTTGATTAATGTCATGGTTGATGCAACAGGCAAGGGCAGGACCACAGCAGGGAAGGGAGGAATGGCTTAAGAGAGAGTGGAAACAGAATATTTCCCATTTTTTTTTGTTTGTTTGTTTTGCTCAAATGCTTGTGAAACTGCACCATGAGATACAGCTCTTATTTATCTGGGGTTTTTATTGAGGAGGAAAATAGAAAGGTTAATTCAGATAACCAGAAAATATTTTGTTGTTAAATGGAAAGCTAAAGGTAATGGGAGAGCGTGGGGGATGTTTTGAGGTGGTAAGTGTTCTTCTTGTTTGCTCGGTTCATCGGTAAACATTCTTTTTAAATAGATGCCAAGTTAAATAGGTAAGATCTTTTCTTCAATTCGATTCCATTTCTCTGTGTGTCAAATGTTACCTTTGAAACAGTGATTTCTATATGAAGGATCAAAGACTGGCATAGAAAACATGGAAGATGTGTGTCCACATCCTTCCTAACAAGGGAGGGCACTGGGATTGCAAGGAACCTCTGAATTAGGGCCTGTGTATATTTTCTTTTTCCATCTGGAAATTTGTTTGCTGGAGGAATTTCAGTCCTTTCTACATTTGTCCAGGATTTATGGCTGTTCAGTGGATGAGGCAGGAACACTGTGCAGCTTGGAGATTCCAGATACGTTCACATTACATGTTAAGAGCAAACACAGAGCACATTTGCAGTAAGTCAGATGGGTTTTGGGCAGCATCACAGAAGCCTGCTGTGGGGCTAATATGAATATTTTCAATTATTTCAACATGATTCAGAAGCACTGGGCTTAAGTATTTCATAATAAGCACGCACTTTTCACTCTGTGAAATCTTGCAAAACATGACATGAAACGTGAAACTCTTCTGTATTGTGGGAGTGTGGCACACAGGACGAGGAGAGAGTGGAAACACAACTGGTAGTATCAGTATGTGCAGTGAGCCTGGCCAAAACACAAAAAAGGTCACTTTTTGTAAAACAGAACTTGCCAAGGGTATGTTGGAGGCTGTGAACATCAGTTCCACAGAAAGCAGCTTTTCCTGGAAGGTAGGATTTTTTCCACTTTCCCACAAACGTTGCCTGATTGGCTGTCCCATCTTTTCAGCAGGTGCACCACATTCTCTAGCACTGGCATGCAGTCCAGCATGTCTAAACCCTGAGGGAGCAATATTGCTTGAAGTTTTTGCTGCACAGTTGCTGTTCCAAGGCACTTCACACACCCTTCCCCACAGGACCCACCCTGTCTTACTGTTAAAGGTGGTGCACAATCAGTAGCAGTCTCCTTCAGTAAGATGGGTGTGCTAATAAACTAAAGACAACAGGCAAAGAAAATACTATTCAGAGGCCTTGAAGTCCCTAGGGCTATGACTCAGATTTGGGATAGGGTGCAAGGAATTGCTTTATTTGGTATCTGTTGCCTTCTCAAGTGCGGTGTCATTGTTAAAAGTGAAAGACTGATGTACTTAATCCTTTTCTCCTTGGTTTTAAGGATGAGGTATGTAGATTGTATTGCTGTTAAACAGAGTCATACAAAGTTTTCCATTTTCTAGATGTAACTTGGCAAAGGCCAAGGAATCCAGAATTGAGGCTGCTGTTGCAGACGTGATTAACTCCAGCGCTGTTGCATGTAACACAGCTACAGAGTTGAACATAAGCCATCTGGTTCCTACCCAGTTCTGTATAATATGTTCAAAACACTAGTTTGTGTGTTCTGATTTAACATGGGACAATATAAATACCTCATAATATCTGAAAAATTTCTAGGAATGTGGCATTTGCAAGAGAGCAAAGTAGAAGTGGGTGCCCTAACTCCAACTGCATCAGAAACTACCAGTGTATTATGGCATGAGAGTAATCATAGTAAAACGATAATTATAATCCTCTGACCTGCCACTGATTGGCAGAAGTGTTGTGGCTGTTGTTTCTGAATTCTTGGCAGAGAAATCTGTGCATCTTAAAACCATTCCTTCAGTCAGATACCACATGCTTTAGGTTATTTAAAGACCTCTTTATTTGATTCAGTCTTGGGTTAATTTTATAATGAAGAAAACAGTTCATTAACAAAGTAATGTTTTCATACTCTGTGGTTTTCCAGCTAGAGGCTCTTATGAGAGGTAAATCATTTACATGAATCTGCTGAGATCCACTGTAAAGCTTGTAACCCACAGTGAGCTTTTGCAGTAAGTAAATTTTAGCTTTCCTCTGACTGCAGCCAGGAGTGAATTTGCAAGTATAAGCACAGCACATGTGTTGCTGTACTGTTATTAGTTGTTAGTAGGAGTTCCTGCACAAACTCTAGGCATGGACTTTGTGTTCAGTTTCATACACTGCTCACATGCACTAATGATCAAAGCGGAATACTGGGAATGCTGCACTTAAACTGAGTCTGACAGGAAGGATTAACCAGGGCAAGCACTGAATTACACTTGACCTCGAATGTTTCTGAAATATACAAGTAAGAGGAGGTAAATATTGAACATGAGGGACATCCTGATCCTTTTTTTCTGACCCCACTATATAGCAGGAAGGAAGGGAAGTTACTTTTACTTTTTGTGAATGCCTAAGGATCCGAGCATGCTTTGTCAAGCAGGATACAGAGCAGACTACAGCTCTGTTCTGTGTCTGTTAAGGAAATGAGCCCCACCTCTGCTAAAATGGGCAAAACAACCTTAGTAAACAGAGCGTTGGGCAGAGTTTACACAATTAGCAATTACTCCATGAAACCCACGCTGGCCACTGCCCAACTTTAACTGAACTTTTATCCTCCCACAACATTTTATTTAGAAACTATTTTTGTTTTTAAATAATAATACTTACTAGCAACACCCATCCTGGAGGACATGAACTCCTCTGACAGCTATCCCAATTCCTGATCAAATTTGGAACAGCAGATGCCATATCCTCTAACAGAAACGATGAATAGTCAGTGACTAGCACTTAATGTCCTACACATCTTCATTAATGAAAAGGAAACAAACTGCATCTACTATGCTGTATTGTTAAACTTGGTCCTGCACAAAGGGTTCATTACAGTCATTGTGACAACGCATTCTTCATGATGGAAAGTGAATATGCTGGAAAGCTGTCAATCAGGGAACAGGCTGAAGCCCCTAAAATCATCTCTGTCTTTAGACTGGGTTCAAACTCTGTGCCAGAGACAAAAATTATTGTGCTGATTCTAGTTTATGTGAACAAGATTATGCCTTAGTTTGCTTTCAACAGTGAATCTCATTTTGTAATTTGAGAAAAAATATTTAGCCTTTAGTCCTCTGCTCCTTCTAATGATGGCTCAGAACAGCTCCTGGGAGTGGCCAGAGAGTACTAGCAAAAAATACTTCTTGCTCTGTGACAATTCTGGAGTTCAGAGTAGCTGGGAACATGCCAAGGGTTACTTGAAACAGTATTAAGCAGTATCTCCTTCCTTTCCTACCAGCACAATC
The DNA here is from genome assembly GCA_013401255.1 of Urocolius indicus. Lineage (NCBI taxonomy): Eukaryota > Metazoa > Chordata > Aves > Coliiformes > Coliidae > Urocolius > Urocolius indicus. The sequence goes on from WBNH01001474.1 coordinate 488,883, forward strand.
TGCTCTTCACAATCCACAGGCTTCCCAGCACTACTAACTGGCTAATTATGCCATAAATCTAATTATATTGTGGCCATGGCCACCTCTTTATGAAAATAGAATCGAAAGCGCCACATATCAATAGGAAGTGATGTAAAGAAAATATGAGCACTTGATACTTTTCTTTTGTAATCCAACTGCTTTGGATACACTGAATCAATAGGGCTATTCCAGCTCTGAGAATAAGGCCTGCTCATGTGAATACGTGCTTGGAATCCCAAGCTCTGCCAATTCATGCTGGCATGACTAAAGAGATTCCTGCTTCCAGCTCTCTGCCCATTCTCCTGCTAGATGCTATCGGGCCAGTGGGAGGGGTGGCTTACTGGACGAGGTTTCTGTCCTGAGAAACCACAGTCTGTGGAGCAGAGCAAGCTGACATAAAGTTCAGATTTTACTTTCTAGTGAGCATCAGTTGCTGGGGGCTCTGATTCACAGTCCTTGATGGGTTTTGACTTCAGCTGTTAGAAAAGTTACTATCCCCCTATCATTCATAACTAACAAAAATTGTCATCAGAGCTCCCAATCTAATCACAAGGGGTTAAACTCTGTTCTTCAAAGCTGTGGGCAGTATGGATCTGTCAAAATCATTGCTTACATCCAAGGCCAAGAAAGTCAACTAGCCAATTGTATGTATTTATCCACATACACATAAGTGCTTTTAAAGAAACTGCTGCTAGATAGCCATGATCTCCCAGTGAGTGTTTGATTCCTATATGGTTTTAAAATCAAGTTGGTTTTGTCAGCAGTTTGTCAAATTGTATACTGACAGTTTTTCTCAACAAGAAAAGTAGTAGCAGAGCAGCATTTTGGGAGAAGTGATTTATTGCACACATGTTACAGAGGAAGTTCCTCTGAAGGTTATTAATATTTATGCTTTAAACAAAATATTCTGGGGTCTTTTCCTCAAGAAGGATATAATAAGAAAATTTTGAATGGATGCAGTTCTGTGTCAGTGTGAGGCAATCTTTATTTTTTGTGGGAATATATTTAAAAAATAAGCCATTGGTCTGATTGAGAAAAATAATTTAAGAGCTATTTTGGGAGTAGAGTCTCCAAATTTCTATCCTTTGGGTGTAAAAGAGGCAAATGGCTGTATTTGCTGAATAAAAAGTTATGCCAGTAGATAACTGTTTGGAATTATTTTGACTGTAGTCGGCAAATATATCTCATTGCTATGGTTTCAAAAACAAACACCCACCAAAGAACTGTATCTGACAGAGAGAAAATAATTAAGGGAAATGGAAAAATTTGCAGCTTGTATGAAATTCTTCACATTCTCTCACACAAATCACTAGTTTAAAGAGAGAACTCTGACCTTGGTGTGGCTATTCTGTTTGAGTTCTTGCCACTCTGATAGTAGCAAATAGGGTGAACATTACATATAAATAGAAAGGAACTTGAGATATAACTTCCTACTCAGAACCATTCCATCCCACATTTTTTTTTTATGATAGATGAGAAGAGGTTTAGAATCACACCTCTGGACTTGAATTCAAGAGTCTAGTATTACTATTGAAACCAACTTGAAAAGAATTTGGTCTTTATCTCTGATTTAGATGTAGTTAAAGGCGACAGAGCTTTCCAAAAGTGTCTCAGTCTTAAGAGTTCTGGCAGTTCAAGTTTAATGAGATCAGCACTTACTAAAACAAGTCATGCAGTTCTATACCACTAACATAAATAATCTCCCATAAAATGTGTTCATGGTTTTAGCCCCAAATATTTTAAATTAAAAATAACAATAAAAGGAAGAAAAGAAAGAACTCTAGATCCAGAGATAGATAACCGTAAAAGGAATATAACAGCACAGATTTTAGTATGAGGGGCATAGCTCACACTGAAATGGCTAATGTCCTTCCTCATTGACACATGCTGTAGATACTGAACCATCAGCATTTAGAGCCAGACTGAACATGAAATTGATGATGGTATTTTTTTGAGCACAATTGGTTGTAGAGAGCCATTCAACATCATCTCTTCCAGGACCTGAGGTGACCCTTCTTAGTAGGGCAATCTTGGAGAGAGTAGAAGCAAGGGTAAGAAGTAGTGCAGCTGTCCTAAAATAATACACCAGTTTTCATGAATCCAGGCTCAGAGATGAAGGTGACACCCCTCTCACTTTCAAAACCAACAGGCAAAGAAACCCCTCCAAAAAATATCTGCAGGTAAGAACCTCAATTCCTCAATCTCTTATCTATAGTTTTCTGCTCAAGACTGAGCTCAGTGAATTGTTCACTTTGCCATAAGTGAGTCTGTAAAGACAAGCTGTATCAGCAACTGCAATGTCCCTTCTTCTCCTTTCTCTCTGGAAAGATACAGTTTCTCTTAATAGTTCTGAAAGATGGTGCATATCCAAGGGAAATACATCCTATGATCTGCTAAGAATGTGAGTGTTCCTTACTCACGTGCCATCATTTATTTGGAGAAACTGTATCAGGAAGGCTGAAAGACATGAGAATCTATAGCAGTCAAAGAGTTGACTGTAATTAATTCCTAATACTATGCTTATCACTCCAGACTACTCCATCCAAAGAAAAACACTACCTTCCTTAACAGAGCTCCCAGTGAAACCAAATGATATGTGCATACACAAAGCTATTGTAGAGTGAAGCAATACAATGATGTACTTCCAAAATCTTTTGGGCATCAGCTTAGATCAGATGAAAAGTAGAGTGCCATGTTTAAATTACATTTCATGGATAGTTACAAACTGCAGCAAATATTTCCTGGGACAGGAGTGAGGATGTAGTTCTACCTTACCTCTCCTAACGTATTTTGCACCTGAAAATAGGATAAAATATACCAAAATTAGTTTTCAGATAATTTCTGTACTTGGCCTATATATATGCTAGAAAAGTAAACCATATAAATGCATTCCCCACCCCCAGATCAGCAGTGAGAGTGACATCATGTAAAGGGAATGTACACAATGCCAAAAGTGTCCTGCTGGTTTGTATTAGCTTCCCTGGTCAGGCACATCCTGTATAGCCCTAGTTAGGCTTTACTAGTCTGAAAATAGAGTCTATTTGAGCAAACAGTGAAGAATTCACTGTGGAGAGAAGCTTCTCTGCACTCAGCAAAGAGAAAGCAAAGCTCTAAGGGACATTTCGAAGGTTATTCCTCTTCCGACACAATTAGTCTGAGCATTTTTGGTACAAATTTAACCACTCATCCTCAAAAATAGTAACATAGTAAAGAGCAGAATGGGAGACAGGAGATAAAAGTTATTATAAATAGTCTATCTAAATTACCTCCTTCATCCAGACAAATGTTGCCATGCTTTCCAAAACAGATGGAGAAATTAACCTGGAAACTAAGGATAAAGTGGATCCACAGGCAGGAAGGGGAAAATAAATGTGGCGTGTTTAGAACCAATGGTGAGCCATGTTCAGGCCTGATAACAGATTTCTCACAAGGTTTGTTTCTCAGGGACTTGCTGGTGATTTTCTGCAGCTTCTGTTACACTAATTTGAGCAACAAAACCACCCATTTCTTGTTATTAGTTGAAAAAGTTAACTTTGTGAGGATGGATTTGAAAACCTCTGTACTGAGAAGAGAATGTGGGGTGACATTTCTTTCCTGAAAACAAATTCAGCTTCTGATATTATTAGTAGCAGGTGTATGTTTGTCTCACTGAGCAGCTGCTATAGATGAAATGAAAGGCAACTTCGATATGTTTTCTTTTCCCCTTCCTGAAGTCCAGCAGCTACACTATCTCTTCTGAAATATATGTATGCTATAAGAGTAGCTAGCTTAGTTTTAGTTTCATGAGATACTGTTTGACTTAATGCTGGATACAGCCAAAAGAACTTTTTGTTAAGTCCTATAGAGTATCAATTTTTTACTTCTTTGAAAGATTAACTTTTCAAAAACATAATGTTATCTTCAATTTCTAATTCTTTAGGCAAAATTTTGAGCAACACAGTGTATGTGTATCTGTGGGTAATGAAGGCAACAGCAGTTTAATGGTAACTCATTTAGTGTGTCACTTCTATCTCCACAGATTAAAACTGAGCTGATGCCCTGCTGCTGGTGACATTAATGGTGGTAACATCATTGTAGTTATCAATAGGTGCTTTGAAAAACTGAGGTCCTAAGGAAGATTAGAGAACAGAAAAAAACCAAAACCCAACCTTGTATTTGAACTCTGTATTTAGCAAAAGATCTCAGCCTCCTAGTAGGAGGTATATTGAGCAGATGGGTTGGTAGACACATAGACATCTGGTTTTGACTGTCACACAGATGTTTAACTTGACTGCTTGCAGATTAGCAACTAGATGCCAGATTTTTTCAGACCATCACCTTATTTAAGAAAAAGTGGTTCTTGTCCGTTCCTATACCAAGTTCAGTGGATGAGGCAGAGTGGCTGTTTTTACTTCCTCCCTGCTCACTTCTTTGACATAGTCCCAAAACCCCATGCACCTTCCGCCTGAGTTGGATTTAGACAGGAGAGAAAACAATCTTTGCAGCTATGACACTGTGGTCTTGCATTTTCTTGTGGTAGAAATAGAAGATGGAGCAAGCCCAGATGTTGCTGATGTTCAATAATCAAACTTTGTAATGTTTTGTTATTCTTCAGAGAATGTTTGTTCGGTTTTGATAGACTGAAAAATAATGCATGCCTTTATTTGAAATAATATTTTTCAATAGTTACAAGATGAACTAACACTTGCTTGTAAATATATTAGGATTCAGTGCTGCAAAATTTGGGGAGTTGACCAAAAGTTAAACTACAGAAATTGTAATATAACAGATTGTCCTTTTCCAAGTTGTAGTGAACCATAAAGTAGAAGTACTTTATGCTCTGGTAATAGATGTCATCTGAGAATCTTCAACAACAGTGTCAGTTACATATGAATAACAAAATGCTGAGACTGAGTGTGAAATGCAGACTTGGTATAAGTAGGTTAAATAAATTTGCTCTGAGCATAATATTGTCATTGGTGTACTTTTCTTCTGATGCTGTGGGATTGCAGCTGGAATGATCTGAGACTGCTGTTGTAGCCAAAGTTCTCATGTTTTATTTTTGTCTGGTATTGCAACCTGACTGCCCTGTCGAGAGCAATCACTTGATTCCTTTTGCAACATCTTTCTTTCCTGTATGGAATCAGATGTGTAAGAAGCTGAGTAATCTCACCTAAATTAAAACATAAATTTATAACCATTGTAGAAAGACAATAGTCAAATGTTGATATGATGTTATCTTTAATCAATCAATGTGAGTACATGCAGAATGTAATATTTTGTTCTTGCTGTACAACACAGTCTGGTTTTCATTACTTAAAGTTATAAACAGTCAAAATGATATTAGAAAGCTCTTTCTAATACTGTGTTTTATGAACACAAGCTGTGCAGTCAACTTACTGAACTGTGCATTGAAAATGCGATGTCTACTGTTAAGGTGTACTTGCCCTGAAGAATTTATCATAGGCATCTGTATTTTGTGTTAAAGAAACCCATGTGAAGACTCTGAATTTTTCAATTTAATTTTTTATATATATAGAAAGTTAATTCTTCCTTAACATTGTCAGACATTACAATTAAAATGAAGCTACTCCTAAGTGCTTTATTTCTATGTGTATGCTTGTTTTTTAGAGGGATTATCTTTTTTTTCTTCATTTCTTTTTTTTTTTATAAAGGAAGGAGAAGGTGTCAGATAACTGTAGGAAAAGGAATGTGTTTATATTTGAGATGAGCAATCCTGTCATGCTATTTCTAAGTCCGGTTTAATGCAGCATGTTTTCATATGTTTCAGAGAGATGGCAAAAAAGAGGGGGAAAAAAAATCAATGAAAACACAGACAGAGCCAAGTAAATGAAATAAAAAATGAATCAAGAGAAGCCTGTGTGTAAAGAAGCAAAGTGGGAAAATAAAAATTTTAATGCAAATAAGTGTCTGTGCCAGTCTGCATTTTAGAGACTGCTCTGTTTCAATGGAAGTTCAGTTAGTAGAAAGCCAGAATTATTAAAACTAAGAAAAGAGAGTCATTCTTTGAAAGTAATTTAACTGATGGAAGAAACAGGTCCATAAACTGTAGCAAGTTTTACGAACACTAAATATAGTTTGAGAAGTCTGAACTGCTCTTTTAACTCTTAAAATATCTTGGTTTCTTCTGTATACTTGTAAATCATGACAGTGCTTCAGTTATGAAATGTGTAACTTAGTGGATTTCTCCCAAAATGACAGTGCTGAGTTTTTTTAAGTGTTCTGCATATTCATATTCCTTCCCATGTGGTATGATTAAAACCTTACCGCTTAATGATGTGTCTCAAGAAATGTTGTGGCATCTCTTGACAACCATCCAGTAGTGTCATCATATTTAGCTATGACCTATTTGAGGTATTTCACCATCTCCCTTTAAAGCTGACATGTAGCTGTAAATGAAATATGGAGTTTGAGTTGCATTTTAGACATCCCCAGTGCTTTGCCTGAGTTAATCAATCTGCCTCTAAGACACACTTAGTTACAGCCATGTTACTGGTTTTTATAGGTGTGGTAGGTGTGAAGCTGTTGGGTCCAACCCAATCATTGGAATACCATATGGAACCTGGACAGAGCGGTACAAGTATTATACAAATGTGTTGGGTATTTTTGTGTGGAAGTATTGATTTTTATTTAGTGGGTGGCTATAAGAAATGAAAATTTGGTGACTAATACTGTAGGTCCACATAAATGATCTCCCAAGTGAGCAGTGCTGCTGTTAGGACAGTGGCCTGCCTCCATCCTGAATCTGCATGAGTGGAGTCAGCAGACCAGAGGCTCAAAACAATCAAAGGGTCATTTGAAAAGCAAAATGGTTGTCCTGGTCTTTTCATAGCTGGACCTGGAGAATTATTGCAGTGAAGCCTCTCAGAAGACCAGGGTGCTGGAAAATGTTCAGCTCTGGGAGAGGATAAGGAGAAACAGCTTGTCACCACAGTCCTGCACCTTGCAGGAGTTTGAAAGGGTCTATCACAGCCAGAGCTTGTACTCTCAGCTTGAGGTAAATTATGAAATCTTTCTCCTGAACAGTCATTTTGCTGAGTGCCTCTAAACCCATTTTTGCAGTCATTTCAGTTAACAAGTTGACAGTCAGTCAGCTTCACTTGAAGCCGTGAGTTCAAGCTTCACTGTTCTCAATCCTATGAGGCTGTCTGGAAGAGATGGCATCAGGTCCATCTTCCCTCCCTGGTATACTACAACTCCCCATAGACCCCTAACTGATGGCTGAATGCCACAAGTTACACTTCTGAATGTGTAATTACTGCTATTTTACTGTAATGACTGATTTACTATGCAAGTTTGTGGTTGCACTGTAATCAAAAATCCATATGGCTTGAGGGAGACAGGATAGGGTAACCAACATTAGTGTAGGGTGAATTTGAACCCTCAGATGTTGAATTGTCACCAAAAAAATATTTGTCTTTCTTTTAATATGCTAGACAGTAGATTGCCTTCTTGTTCTAAGCAGAAAAACTGATATTGTATTGTTGTGTGTTAAAGACCTTGTTTGTTGAAGAAACTCAAATGACTAAAAGAGAGGAATGAAAGGGCAGTCATATAGAAGGGATATCTGAAACAAGAACCAAATTAAAAAATGATTAGCTGTTTACTGGCCAAAGAAAACAGGTTTCTTTTAGACCTAACCTGCCTACTCCTCTCCTAAGGCTCATATACCAACACATGGGAGCTCTATGGTGGAAACTTACATTTCATTCTGTTTTGTTTTACTTGGCAATTGTGTTCTTCCAACCTTATTGATTTTGGTATTCAATATTTTAATGCTACATCTCAAAAAAAAAAACAAAACCTAATAGCACAGTCAATCAGTCCTGCAAAATAATACAAATATCACTTCCACTTTAATGATGCGTATGCAATATTTCCAGTGACTGGCCCAGAAGAAAAGTCTCCTTTGCAATGTACTTGACCCATGAAGATCTGAATTCATATCTCCACAGTAGATACTTGACAAATGAGCAAAGTTAAACTGACTTGTACAACTATAATGCTAATTCTTGTTTTGCAATCCAGTCATTATTGATCTTGTGATAATACATCATTTTTGTGTTTGCACTTTTTTGGGGTAAAGTGGCACCTGATATAGTTTTCTTAGAAAATGAGAAATGGGTCCATCTAGTTGAATATCCTGTCTCCAAAACTGAACCATTATAGACAAATCTGCCATGATTCCTGGATATGGAAAACAACAATATCAAAAGCTGGCATAAAATCATTTTTTCATCCAAAGTGGTGGGCCGCCAGACACATATGTTACTGAGGAAAAAAGATTGGCCTTAGCAAGAGAGCAGAGAGCATATTTTCACAAGCAGGCAGAACTCCCAGCAGCACAGGATCCCTAGTTTGTGGCTCATCAGGCAGAAGGATGGCAGAGACAGCAAGACCATGGCCAGCAAGCTAGATAATAAATTATGTGAAGAGTTTAAGCAACTGGAGAAAATCCAGGTGTGTTGCAAACATTACTACTACAGGATCTAGGTCACTGAATATCAGTGTGTTCAGTGTCAACAAGAGAAATCTATTTTAAAAAAGGTAACAGGGAAGGATAAGAACAGAAGGAGAATATATGATGCTTCTGCCATGTACTCTCCTGTGTTTCAGCTTTTTTTAGGTCAGAGGATTTCCTGAACCTGTGGTGGTTTGTCTGTAGAGGAACCTTGAAGGATTTATTTTCCAGGTGCTTGTTCATACTTGTCACAAATTTTGAACCTGGCTCCTTGTGTCTTCATTTGTTTGTAACTGGTTCTCGTGCTGAAAGAGATAGCAGTCATTCTTAATCTAACTCCTTTATGTCATTAATGGTTTGTAGCCTTCCCCTCTGAAAATTCCCAGACTGCCTAATAATCTTCTATATGAAACTTCTTACAAATCTTTGATTGTCCTTGTTACCTTTCTCAGAATCTTTGCTAGTTCTAACATAACTTTCTTAAGATGAAAGGATCAGAACTGCACATAGTGTTCAGGATGAAGATGATACATGTATTTATATGGTGACAAAAATATGTCTTGTTTTGTTCTCTATTCATTCCTGGTTCTTCTTTCTTAGGCTTCTCTATATAAATTCATTTTAAGAGATGTGATTTGAGTGTTTTGCAAAGAAAAAGGTGAAAAAAAAGGTATTTTGGGCCTATGTTGAAAAGCTTGGAGCATAATAAGACTTGGATACCCTTATTATCCATGTGTTCTTTAGAAACCACACAGCTTTCTTTCTGGAGTATATCATGTATTTGGAATCATAGGTCCAATTTTCAAATGAGCATTTGTACTTGAATATATGTATTTCCAAGGTTTGCCCACTGATACAGGCATTTTTTTTTAACTAAATACTCTCCAATTTCAGCTGAATATCTCCCTTAAAAAATATCACGTACCTTTTAAATCTCTAGCAATAAATCTGTATAAATTGTGCTTCAGAAATCTGTGTACTTAATACTGGCTAACATGTGGCTTTTGCAGCTCTTTTAACTCCCTCCAGCAATGCCAAAAAACAAACAAACAAACAAACAAAAAAACCCAAAAGATCTGTTAACCTGTTTGTTTTGTTCTACATGATGTTTGTGAATCAGAAAACAATGTATTATTCTAATCACTTCTATAGATTTTCTTCCATAATCTCATTGCTGCTATTGGACCCTCTTGGTGAAATCGTACCTATTACCACTTTCTGTGGTTTTTTATGTTCTTTTTTCTTGTCCCTGATTCTCTCAGACAAACCTAAATTTTATCATGTTAATCACTTAAATTATATTGTCTTCACTACTGTAATTTCTTCAGGGTAGAAACAGTTAAGCTAGGTTTATCTAGATAGCATATGTAAGAGTAACAGTTTTGAGACAGACTAAAGGGTTTGTTAGGGTAGTTTATGGAATTTCCACAGCAAATCACAGCTTTGACCACACCTTGACCAACTCTTAGCAAGCCAACTTAGGAGTGGTTTGGGCTTTGTCTGCTTTATGCTATGAACGTATACTTGGATAGATTTTCTGTAGTTCTTTGGAAGTCTAGCCTCTGTTTTATAAAGTTCACATTTCTTTCAGTTGTGAAAACAGAAGAAAATGATCTAGTATTTACCTTGCTCCTTCACATGCCAAACATCTCAAATCGAAATAATTTCTGTATTGTAGTGACTCATTCAGTCACAGAAACTTCATTTACTTTACTTACATGAATGTTTTAGCCATTGTAATACTTCTTTGAACTAGTTAAGTGTTATTAACCCCATTTTACAGCTGAAAAACACAGAGATACAAGAGACTGGCAATCACACTTTCAAAAATTGCCTCTAAATCATGTAAGTGCAAGAATTCAGGAGCCACTTTTTGAATGTTAGTGTTGGTCATTTTGCCAGCGTCACTTAGGAAATTTAGCAATTTTGGCAATGTATCTTCTGAATCTTGCTTTTCAATTTTGTTTCTACCTTAAACATATTGTTTCAAAATGAAAATAAAGGTATGTTTTACTTCACTAACAGTCAGACCTACCAGGGATAAATAATACAATACTGACTTCATTGTGCTAGCAAGTGCTATGCTTCAGCCATCTATTTAATAGTGATGTTATTTATAGAAAGCTCCTTCACGTGATGTTGTTGCCAGTAACACAGATGTCCCTCAAACTCATTCTCTTTTAAATAAAGGTGAAAGGCTAAGGAAACTATAAAATAACCCACCTTTAATATTTGAATTCAACAATAACAAGCAGGGTGTGGCTACTCTGAAAAGCATGGCTTGTCAGATGCTTGGGAGAGGGGAAGGGTGGGAAAGCTCTCTGCTTACCAGTTCCACAGTCTTGTTAGTAAAAACACATCTGACACCAGCGATTGTGGCCTGAAAGATGCAATTCGAATGGGTGGTGTTCTCAGTGCCATGAATAGTGTCTTGCTAGTACTTGGAATGTAGCCATGGAATAAATGGTTTTACTGGCATTAATGTACTTAATGTTTGAGAAGTTGTGAATGAGAACTCAAGAACTGTCACCCACATGTTTAAAAAATAGAGTTACTTTCTTTAGACTGCTTTTTTTTCCCCACAAGGCAACTGTGAGGTTCTTCACAAAAAAACCTACCCTGAAAGTTTCTTCCTCATGCTCAGTTTTCTGTACTTTAACTGGACACTGTGATATTTTCAGTGTTTCAAATCAGATTTACAGGCTGCAACTTGCAGAAAATGTCTGTCTCTCCCATTCAACAGTGGCTTGATAGTAAATGAAATTCACAGGAAAGTGGACAGGGACAGAAAAAATGCACATTTTACACATGGATAATCCTCCCTGGAATAATGTGAAGGTTTTGTTGTCTGTTTGGTTTTTGTTGTTACTGTTTTTCAATTAGAAAGTAACACTGAAGTTTCTGTGAGCTGAAACTTGCAGGCTTAAATAATATGTATTTAACTGAAATCAACTTAGTCAAAGCTAGAGGCATCCTAGCCCTGGAAAGAAAAAAATCACATATACTTTTACCCAGAATAGACTTCCAGTAACCCACAATCACCCAGAAAGTGCTCTCCAACATATGAGGTCACCTGGAACAGGCACTTGATTTTTTGAATTCTCCTTTTATTGGGGTTTATTCATTTAGTTCTGAATCAAGAGAAGTTAGAACATAAGAAAAAAATATTAGTGCTGTATAAAATCACGGCCAATGTGCTTTGCTGTTCCAGGAGACTCTACCAAATAATTTCCATTCTGTCTTATCTAGCTATGAAGATTTTTATTCTGAGAAAAGGGAGTATTTTTCAGAGTGTGTAGCATGGTTGAGTGTCTGCCATAAAACAGACTGTTCACTCCTCCAAACATGATACAAGCAAGTTGTAGTGAGCCTAGTATCTAGACAGATTTTGTCTGGGCTCATTCAGCACATGGAAAAAATATTTCATCTCATTTCTTCACCAGCTGACACCACAAAGCCATTCCATTTATTTTTCCTGACATGTTGTTTTGTTGTTCAATACTGCATTAAATCTCCCCTGAATTTGGAACAAGCTGGTAGGATTGAGCAAAAGTCTTTCATGTTCTCAGTTACAGGAAAAAATGAGATAATGAAAGAGAAAGTTAATTACCAAACAATGATTAGCCTCCCTGTACAGCAACATCAAGAACACCTGAGGTAATGGCTTGCTAACCAGATACTATATAGCTTTTTCTCTCACTTAGTTGTGGGCTATCAGCTTCAGAAAAGTAGCAACACTGCTAATGGTACAAATAACACTACTTCCAGTCTGTGTCATCTTCAAATCAAAGCTGGAAGATCAAACCTCTTTCCAGAGATAAGCACCACTTAGGAAAATAATAATAATAAAAAAAGCTCTTCAGACATCTTACAGAAGTTTGTAGTGGTTCTGGATGGTGAGTGCAGGAGTATAAAACTTACTGCTGTCTTAGACAGGAGCCAGGCTTTTCTTGATGGAGAGACCTATTTCAGAGATAAAAAGGTGAAAGGAGAAAAAGCTGCATTTCAAAGATGTTCAAAAGGTGCAAAAAGCTTGAGCTACCACTACTTTTTTGTCTCTGTGGCTCTCTTCAATCTGCCACCCATGTCAGCAGCTAGGAATTAAGCAAACCTTTTTTCACACTGATCCAGCAAATGTTTGCTAATCAGTTTATCAAAATGCTGCATAAGCAGCACCTGAGAAAAGAAGTAGGGGTACATCTGAACAAAAAAGTAAATAAATGCTGGGAAACTTCAGGAAATGCACCGATGATAGAGGATCCAGATAACTTGAGAGCAGAAAATGTGCAAGCAGAAGAAAGTCCGTCATAAACATAGTACCACAGGTGTTCCCCCTTCCAATGGATTCTATCTTGAAGGCGTGGGCAAAGAACTTATTGTAAGATTATAGCTCCTACTCTTATCAAGGAGTAACTGAAGAGCCATCACAGTTCCCCTGAATCCAAAAATAGCAAATCAAAGGTCTTTTCCAATGTATCTTATCAGGACTGCTGCTTGCTTGCAACTGAATTAGATGGAATGGCATGGAATCACAGACCTTCTCTTGAATCTTTTATCATCTTTTGTGAACCAAGATGTCTGCAAAAGATATAAGTATCTGGTCCTCAAAGTTAATTTTACACAAAAGAGTGCCAGTAAAATATGATCACTTACACAATCCTGGAAACTAATGCAAAAAGGGAGAAGAGGTGGGTAATCTCTGATGACTGAAATCTAAACCATCCTTAATCAACCATGAGTTAGTTGTGAGTCACAGCATATCAGGAGTGCAACCATGGGCCTCAGGAGATCTGAGCTTAGTTTCCTGTCCTACCACAGGTTTCATTCTCTGAAGCTGGGCAAGTAATTGAATCACTTTTGGCCATCTCCAAAGGGGGAGGATTTTTTCCTACATTTTTTCTTTGTTGTCTTTCCAGACTAAAGGCTCCTGAAAGGCGGCGATCTGTCACTACAGTGCCTAAGCTCTGTGCAGCCTGATTAGACATGGGGCCCCTTGCACACCGTCATCTGGCAAACACCATAACACAGTTCATAAATAATTATGTTTTACAATAGCCCTTTTCTTCAATTCCAAAGGAAAAGACATAACACACTGTGTTAAAGGAACAACTCTCATCTGGTAATATTAAAAAATGCTCTGAACTGCTCTTTAATCACCCCAGAAGTCAGATGAAGTTGTAAACTCCCTTTCAGCAAGTTGGTGTGATTTTTATCCTGAGTTCAGGTCTGAGCTCAGAAATGCTTCCCCTGAAGAAAGTTACTTTGAACAACTATGGTGTGAAACTAACTTCTTAAAATGATCATGGGTCTTCCACGGTTTTGGGTTTTGTTCCAGTATTTTTCAGTGCCTTTTAGCTTGCTAAAGCTTTTATCATGTGAATTCTTAATTTAAGAGGGGAGGGACAATTCAGCCATTTGCAAGCCCATTAAAGCAAGGTGATTTATTGCACATGCACAGTGGAATGACAGCAATGACTCTCCCAACTGTCCAAGCACAGAGAGCTGTTTCTTTCAAATACTTATGGTATGACTGGACACATGTTCAAACTAAGATCTTTGTTTAGTAAATATTGAATATTCCTTAGTCCTTTATATCCTGTCGTCATTTCCTTTGCACAGCTTGCAGCTGCAGTTTCAAGCCAATGTACAAAAGTCACTGGTGAGGCAGCTTCCTAAGTGTGTTTAACTGTGTAACAGAGATCTTTTTTTATTGTTTTTTTCCTCTCAGCGAAGTTCTTGGAGTTCTATAGCCTTCATCCAACATCATCTGTGTATAACTTGTAATCAGTAGATTCCTTCATTATCCATTGAAGAATTGTGAATATACTGTAATATACAAGTAAAGTAGGGAATTTGGCTTTCATGTAGTCAGTTTGTGGTTCTGGAAAACCACTAGCTCTAGGGTGCAGAGAGACATTGTATTAGAAAAGCTGTTTTCTCTCAGTTTAAGAAGCAGCAGCTCAAAACACTGTGGTCTAGACTGTAGAATACCCAACAGCAAAGAAATTCCTCTGTGTAGGCCCACGTGCCTCACCCAGGCCTCTTAAAAGTGGTGGGTAGAAGGGGATGTTAGCTGGCTCATGAGTGGTCACAGGCTCCTGTGTGTTGGACAGGAATGGGAAAAGGGGGAAATTGTGTAGTGGTGGAGCCTTGTGATAAGGAATGTAAGCTGAGCTGTGTGAAACAGGTGGAGGGTAGGAGAGCTGTTAACTCTGGGTCTTCACAGGCAGTCCTTCATAGGTAATGCCTATGTATGTGCTGGTTTTCAGTGCAAAGGGGGAAACCAGTTGTGGGCAGAGCACACAAGTTTGGATTGAAATGTTCTTTTTTTTGCCTCCTAACTCCTATTGAAATGGATTTTTTTGTGTGATTTTTTTTTTCCATTATATTGTCCTCCTGTATGTTTCAGCTGAGTTCAATGTGCAAATGATTAGCACCAAACCAGAGTTAATTAAT
>WBNH01001474.1:505701-537253 GCA_013401255.1 Urocolius indicus
ATTTAAAAGGGTTTTTTTTTGTGATTTTTTTTTTTTCCATTATATTGTCCTCCTGTATGTTTCAGCTGAGTTCAATGTGCAAATGATTAGCACCAAACCAGAGTTAATTAATTGAATAGTAAACATCTGTGGTAGGGCTGCTGCTCCTCTCAATTCTCACTCTCTTTTTAAGCCTCTGCCAGAGGCTGTGTAGGGCTAGGCAAGAGAGGCTCTAAGTTGAGAAGTGTATTGAAACTGTAAGCACCTCTCAGGTATGCTACAGAATGACTCTTACAAAGTAGAATGACTCAGCTCAGTGCCCTGGAGCTGGAAGGTAAGCCACTATTTTCACGTTTCTGCCTTTTAGAATTTATATGCTTCAAAGCCATAGGATGAAACCTGCAAATTTTTAAAATATTTGAACTCAGCATCTTCTGGGACTTGTTTTATAAGAGGTGCCAGAAAGGCCCCAGAAAAAAATACAACAAAGCCCCAACAGCTAACCAATCAAAACTTTAGATGAGGTAAGAATTCCTGCTCACTTTTCTAGAAAGACTCCCAGGGTAAGCACAACAATGAATGGTAGAACAAGAGGAAATGGGCTCAAGTTGTGCCAGGAGAGGTTTAGATTGAACATGAGAAAGAACTTTTTCATCAAGAGGATTGTTAAGCATCGGAATGGGCTGCTCAGAGAGGTGGTGGAGTCCCCATTCCTGGAAATATTCAAAAGATGAAGAGCTGAGGTGCTGAGGGACGTGGTTTAGTGAAGAGCTTGGCAGTGTGAGGTTAGTGTTTGGACTTGATGATCTTAAAGGTCTTTTCCAACTGAAACAATCCTGTATTCAGCACGCAGCATCCTAATTTCCAACATTACCAACTCAAATCATTGTGATCCTTCCAGAGATGATTTTTTTTCCCCCAGTGTTAAGCCTAAGGAGCACTACATGCTTTCATGGATATAGAAGTCAAAGCCTCTGAAAGTGAAGTGAAAATCATTCTTTTGACAGAGTAGCAAAACAAAGAAGATAAATAACATTAGCACAGCAAGAGAAGCAATACGTTTGAAGTATCCAGGCTATCAAACAAATCTTTACCTCATTCAGTTTCAAATTACCCTAATTAGATTTTGTAAATGTAAAACTTCTTTTGAAAAATTACTTCAATTCCTTATTCCAGAAAATTGGCTGGAATTTGATCTCTTTCTAATAGCTTTAATTTTTTTCCCCTTTTACTTGAATTCATTATGATGTCATCAGAAAGTACAATAATCTGTGTCTTCTGCCAAATACCTTATAAAGTGGTATTTGTCTTCCAGGGAGTGTGGAGGGGAGTTCTGTTTGTTTAAAAATGAATTTAATTTAAAAAGTAAAATGAAGATTATGTAGAATATGCATTTTGATTAGACAATCTTAGAGGCTATGTTAATAATTAAGAATTACTTTATTGGTCGTTCGTGCAAAATGGTTCTTGCCAATTCATTTACATCACTAGTTGTCTCCCTGAAATAAAACTGCTTGATGAAGCCTCTGATCCTAGATCACACCCTGCAGCTTCACAGCAATATCTACTCATGGGAATTTTAGCAAAGTATTCCCCCAGGTGCTACAGTTGGGTCAGCAGCTCTCCTGGGAGCTCAAGTGCAGACCAGGCTCTGTGGGAGTTGGACAACTTTGGCACTGCTCACAGCAGATACCATCCAGGTTACAAGAAGGGAATATCCATTTACTTTCTCCAGGCAGATTATGGAGTAGGAGCAGATCAGTACAATGCCTTTTCTTCTCCATAGTTCCCCAAGGCTGTAGCTCAGCTGGAAGTGAGGGTGTGTGAGTCAGCAGTCTGTCTCTGTCCTTAATGTGTCTGTATCATGTGCACCATTTGGGCAATAGAACTGTAAAACTTTTGCATTCAGCTTCTACGTGATGGTGAACATTCTTCACTGCCATTTCCAGAACAAAACGTTGTCAGTGTAGGAAGAAGGGTAGCTCAAACAAACAGCACAGAGTTTGAGGAGTAATTCTCTTCTTGTTTTTATTTTTTCTCAAGAAACTGTAGCTAGAGCTTTCTGTGTTATCTGGCTCTCCCACCTGTTCCAGCTGCACTAGCAAGGTTTTATTTAGTTTGCAAGGTTCAAGGTTAGTCTGAGGTTGGGCTCAGACCATGGTCAAGAAATGTAAACACGCAAAAGGCATGTGATATGAACACACTTGGGAAATGCCATATGGTGTTCTTCCTCCCTATCCTTGCTAGTGAAAGCTCACTGACAGTGAATCCTGTAGGAGAAGACAGATAAGCACTTAGACAAAACTATAAAGGCTCAAGCTCAGATGAGAGTTTATCCCTTATCTGAAAGCCTTACTCAGGCAAAACTTAAATGGAACCGGTGTTGGCAGACTTATTGCTTCTGCCCATCGTTTATGAATCATGCCAAAAAAACATTGTCTCAGTTCTCTGAGATGCATCCAGGCTGCTTTGACCTGTTTATAGCGGCTCTTAGGCTATGTCTGCATTGCATAGTAGAGATACCTGTTCTGGCTACATGAAAGTCTTCTCCAGAGCCAAAAGCAATACAGCTGTGTGCTGCTTTGCATAAGACTAATTGTCATGTGCTGATATGTCTGTGTGGTCATGCTCTGGGCAGCACAGTCCTACTGCCTTGCTCAGGCAAAGGGGAGTTAACTTTTCTGCCTTGGGGAGCACAAAGCATTCTAAGGATTTCTCTTATAAGAATGCAAATGCTTCAGCTAATTGTTGTCTTTCAATTCAACAGGAGACAAACTTACATCCTTCCCATCAGAAAAATCAGCCTTCACTGCTTCTAGCAGTGCTGAGCTAAGGTCCGATAAGGACAACATTCCAGTCAAGTATGGTCCAAGAATATGGCTCGTATTCTTACTCTAGAGGTCCTATTTTGAAAGCCCAAAAAGCCCAGCATCATGTAGGATTGCCCTGGAAGCCCCAGCATTTACTGAGAATGGCTGCTCTCAGTCGTTTTCTCCTCAGATACCCTACTAACTCAGAACTTCCTCCTTCCTGCCTTATCACTTTCCAGACAGCACCTGCTCTCCACCAACAGTGTGTTGTATAGGCTCAAAAAAGGGCAAAAATTCACAGGGCAACTTTTATTTTTCTGCATCTTCCACGGAATTCCACAAGAGTTGAATTGCAGTGCCCATTTTCCTGAGCTGATGTTAGGGGACTCAGTCCCACCATCAAGTCTCCCGGGCAGTGTGTGACTGGCTAGATGGTACCTCATACATTTTCCTTTTCAGAACTAGGCACCCATTTGTAAATTCTTAAAGTTTAAATTTAGTTTGCTCTTTTTTATTTGGTTTCTCTTGCCTGAAAATTCTCATGGTAAAAACTCTTCTTGCTCTTATCTCCTTACCTGCTTCCTCCACTGCAGTGTGGACACACAGGCCCTTCACTGCTCCCAGCTTTCCCTGGACCATTTGTGTTGTACCTCTTGCCACCCCGGTGGATAAATCACAGAGGTGACCTGTAGCCATCTAAGTCAAGATTAAAATTTCTGTTTGTAGTCAGTCAGTGTCTAAGGTAAAGCTCACCAACGTGTTTTCCTTCATTCCTTCCCAGCTTTTCTTTTGACACTTTGAGGTATGGCTCTGTGAGAACTTGGTCTGCATTTGGTCCCACATGCATTCTGCATTTCTGTTTCTTTAGCTGTGATCTGACAACTGTGTGTGGGTTTTGTTAGAAACTGAATCATTCACATGATACAACAGCTACATAGGTGGGGATGGGAGAAGGAAGAAAAAGAGCAGAAAGCTGTTAAATTTGCTTCACCAAGTTCTTTTGAAGGATATACTTTCCATCTTTTTATGTATGGCTTTTTCTCTTTCTTTCTCTGTCTTTGCCTACGTGACTAGTCCCACTGTCACATTACTTGTAGATCATGTTTCTTGTAATCGGCTCTTCACATTGTGTGTGTACAGATGTAACTATCTCACATTAACAGAGCAAAGTTTTCAGTCTTTGTCTTGTACACCTCTTGACCAATAAAGAGAAATGTGCTACTGGAGCATGCAAGGCACAGAAAATGAGCAGCAGGTGAGGTTAAACCAGTCACAGTTCTGAATTGTAAGGATGATGTGTTAACAGGGCTTTTCAGGTGAGTGACTTAGCCTCTGACTGCTCATGGGGATGCTGGGTGGTGGAATGATAGAATTTTCACATGACCAGAATTTCATTACATCATTTGTTAGTATCTAGAATATCACAAGGGAGTTCTATTTTATTTAACATAGTAAGAATGAACAGCTGGCTGCATTACAGTCCTCTGTCAGCGGGGATATAGTCAAAATATATTAGTCTAGTTTAAAAGTCAAATTACATTTTTGTAGGTTAGCCAGTACACACCATGAACGAGCAAAACATGAAAAGACAATTCAATAGTGGAAATAAAATGTCAAACATAATGAGAGGCTGAGCACTATGTAGAAGAAATGCTGGCATGAAAGATGTTAGAGGGATCTAACCTATTTAAGGGGCATAGCTAATAAAGGTATCTAGTTTCCAGGACCGCTCTGTTGCCTAATGGGACTGTAGGCCAAGAGTTATATATGATACAATGTTTAAAAAACTATTCTGATAAAACTATGATTTTTTTACTTGCCTGAAAATTCCTGTGCTAAAGCTGTCAGCTGTTGGCTCCTTTTGTGCCTCTGTGAGTTTAGTTTCACAGGGACACTTGATCATTCCCAGCTACTGGCATTGCTGTTCCTCACCACCTCTCCTACCCTTTCCTCCAGCTGTATCAGACCATCATGGCTGCTGCTGCAGTGAGGACTTCTCTGCCAATTTTGATAAGCATAACACAGAGAAGTCTAGAACCATCTGCACACCAGCACTGTGAGGTGTGTGGCAGAAGCTAGTGAGTGCAGTTACAGCCTCTCTAATGGCAAACAGACTATACTACATCAGCCTCTTCTTTCTCATTCCATCCTGTGTGGCCTTCATCGAGTTTCCTAATTTTTCTGAGTCTCATCAGCTCATCAACTTAAGAATTACATTTAAGCATGATTTCCTCATATTTTGACAGAGTTCTGTGATCTGTTCCATAGCAAAATATAAATACTCTGCACAAACTCCCATTCTCATGGGATTTTTAGTGAAATGTATGGAAACACACACAGCATTATACAAGTCAATAATAGGAGGAAGGAGACTCAGGTGTCACTTCTTACCAGTTTGTGGCATTACCCACAGACCCTTTCAGAGCACTTTGCAAATGTAGTTTTACAAAGGACATTGTGTTCCCAGCATTGCTATAAAAGATCTCTCTGTGGTATTAAAACATGGGGTTGACAGGAAGCTTTGATGATTTGCCTGATTTTTTTTTCCCACTTAAGTATACATGTTTCTATGTTGCCATTTGTATTTCTCTAACAGTCAACAGAATAACTCTGTCATTAGCTTTTTTTTTGCCATTAGGCACAACTAGACATATTCAGCACACCCAGTCTTACTCCAGCTGATTTCTTTGGGCTTCAGTTGTTTGCATGGCTTTTCTCAGAACATCCTCCAGCTCACCTGTCAATGTGCTTTGGAGACAGATGGCCAGCATGAAGTAAGAGTTTCCAGATTTGGCCTTACAAAACATGGAATGAACAACCAGTTGTGGTTTTGTTACACATTTAAATGTAACTTAGTCATACTCAAATGCCCAGATGAAAGGGGATTCAAAGTTGGGAAAGGAAAAAATAGGAAAGTAAGATGCAACAATAGCCTAGGGGGAAATGTTCTCCTCGGCCCCAATCAAAGTGAAACAAAATTCATTTTTAATGTTCCTTCAAAACAAATAGAGACTGATGTTTTCTCATAGTCACTGATGGGGAAAGGGAGGTCTGAAGGTGATGTGGATGGGTGAAATCTGCATGGTGCACAGACTCTGCTGCTTGGATCTATAACTGACAAATGCACTTCTGGAAATGCAAAGGTTCTGCTCTCCTTCAGCAAGAAAATCACATCTCTGCCTTTCAAGCGAGAGACCTTGAAACACATAGCTGCTATTCTTAAACACAGCTTCTAGTGGAGAGGTGTTAAAATGGTTTATTTAAGTAACGAGAACATGACTAGAATCTATCTCAAATGCCAACTACCTGTAGTGTCCTAGCTGGGAAGGCAGCAGGAAATGCATGTGATGGCTATTAAAGGAGAGAAGAGAATAGTAAGTTGACTCTGCAGTGCCTCTTGATTGGAATGATGCCCTATTGCATGTTGGCTTGAACATTTCAGATTATGAACACTCAGAGGACACAAACGCAATAAAAATGTTTATTGTCTTCAGAATAATGGAGAGAGAGATTTAGAATGGGTTTTGGGTGACAGCAAATGATGTAACTAAGGCTGCACTATAATAACAATTGAGATGAGCTACTTTTAGAGTCCCCGAACTCTTTAACAAATTCTTCTTTCAAGCTTTCTTGCCTCTTGCAACAGGTGATTAAAACCACAATGTATTCACAAAAGCCCTTATTAAGCTTGTTTTTAAAAAAAAAAAAAAATAGAAAAATACCTAAACCACATATCTTGATTCCAGGTTGCATTATTTAACAAAAATAAGTTAGGCAACACCATGGTAGAGTGGTAAACGTAGCTCATATGTAGCAATTTCTATGCCTACTTTGTTTGGATAAAGCATAGCTTAACATATTTTTTTTGCCTAAAATTATGCATCCTAAATATTCCAGCACTGAAGAGCTAACATATATTGCTCGATAATTCCCTTTTCAACAATTTGGCATTGCCATTACATTAAGGCTTTGATTTAGTGCATCACTTTTTTAACGTCTTTTGTCAGTATTTGCTGAAGTAAACATTTTGCTGTAGAGGGATAAAGTTAAGCATGAGCTTAATAGATGTGTTGAGTCAGTGCCTGAAACAGTTTATCTACCTACAGGATTCCTGTAAAATGCAGTGCCATGATGGACATTTTGGCCTGGGACACTCTGATGCTCACAAGAATTGATAACTCAGTAAGCTGTCCTATCTGAGAGGGATACCCAGTAGCTAGAGTGATAGTGCGAACTAACTTGCAAGTAAATATTTAATAAACCAGACAGTCTTTCAGCCTTTATGTTTTCATTATATTTTCCAGACCCCAACAGCTTAGTTTTACTTTTTTTGCAAGAGGCACCACAAGTATAAACTAGAACATAACTTTCTTTATTCTTTGTAAATGTTACATGTTCCGTTGCTGAAAAGCAGTGTCAAAACTTTACGCAGGATATTGAATTTCATGCTGTTAAGGGAAAATGATCCATCTTCCCTATGCAGCAAGCATTACATCACAAAGGGATGGAAACAAAGAGCTCTGAGGGGATAGGCAAACTTCCCTCCTTTCACAGGAAATGGGTGAAGCCTTGCTTGAAATTATTATTCAGACATTTTGTGCTGTGAAGGAAATGTCTCCTGATAGCACAAGCTATTGGTTTCCTGTTGTGAACTAACAGTTTTGGCATAACCAAGAATGGACAGGAAGGGCAAGTGATTGGGGGTCATTTGAAGAACTTGTTCTAATGAAAAGACCAGCCCAAGCAAGCAGGAAGAAATTGGACCTGAAAAAAAAAAAACCCACTGAAATGAAAAGGGAGAGAGGGGGAAGAAAGAGACTTAATTGCTGATTGCTACATTACTATTTTAGTGGGAACAAATAACAACAAAAATAATCCCACATCATATTTTAGTAGGATTAACAGAAAACATGAAGGAACAGTGTTGTTGAGCAGGAAGTACCATGGTGGAAGAAAGTCCTTTGTATCCTACCTAATTAAGAGCCTGATTCAACAAATATATATCCGGCTTCTGCACTGAGGAAAGCAATTTTTGGAAGTTTTCAGAGATGCGGAATTGGCTTTTTTTCAGCCAGGACCTTATAACAGGCACTTTCAAGTGTTATTTTTCAACTACAGTGTATAAATAGCACTGCCAGCAGGTCTCTGAAACATTGGCCCATCTGACTGCTCGTCCTGCATTCGAAGCAAATGCACACAAAGGGAAAGGCACATGTGACATTTTCCTATCTTGGGCCTTCTCCCCTGCAAGAGCAGCGAGGAGGTAGCTGCCCCTTGTCTTTTCCTGAGGTCTCTGGGGATCTGTGTCATCTTCCTGGGCTGGCTAAGGCAATGCCAGGACTACCCTTACGTTTGCACAATTGCCTTAGTTTGACTCTTGTGGGGACTATACAATACAGGCTGGTGCCTGATGCCTTCTTACAGCTCCAGAGGCGGTTTAGACCCTTTCCCTTGAAACACGTAAGGATGACTGCATTGCAGGTTCTTTCTTACAGGATTTCTTTTCCAGAGGAAGCAAGTAAATTTCAAACTCTTTATTCAGTGTTGTAGACTTCTTTTTAAGACTGTAGCATCTATTTCATTTTAAGCATTCAAAATATTTAAAAGCTATTTCTAAAACAAATGAAATCTGATGGGTTTTTGTGTTCTGTGCTTTTGGCAGCAAGCATTAGCGACCCTGGAAAGATGAATTTGATTGTATGGAAACTGAAGTTGTAGAAAACTGGTTCCTACTTCAGAAAACAAAACATGAAAGGATTCACTTTGTGTTTGCTGATTCCTAAAAGGCCTTCCATAAAGTGTTTTTTATTATGCCAAACCCACAACAGTTTGTAAAAATGGGCCTGGATTTGGATTTAATTTAGATAGAATTTTTAAAACCATATACAACAACATTTCAGCTTTCTACTCTTAGAAAAATACAAACTGCAGTCACATTTAGATCACACTTTTAAAGAACATCTTCTTTTAAATATTTTTGTTTCCATTTAAGGCTGCCAACATTACCATGGAAACCCCCAAAAATAAAGCCTTTCCCAGCCTTGTGAGAGCACACCTGCAAGAGCAAGAATTGCCTGTCAAAAGCAACTCTTTTCCATTATTGGTGTTACCTAAGGATGTTTTGGTATTTTTGTCCTCAGTATGATTTGATATCTCCAAATTTATTTAAAGTATACTTTTAGAATTGATACAATTTGGACTCTTGCCATGCACCAGTAACAAATGTCTGTTGCTATTCAGTAGCACTCTCTTTAGTATACTATCTCAGTTTCAAGAAGGAAAAATAACTCTTTACAGGCTGCAGGGCTGAGATTGGAAGCTCTGAAATAACAATGAAATAAGCACTCATCTCAGTGACATAAATGCATATAAAATGAAATCCTAATAATCTGTCTTAATATAAATTTTTCCACTGGTTTTATAAGGCCTTGGATCAGACTTATAAAGAGAATTACAAGAATTCATCTGCTGGTTCCTAGCAGAGAGGTGGAGCATGTTTACTAGTGAACATTTAGCTGCTATGAGAACTGATGTCTTTAGACTCTTCAACATTTCTAACTTTATACACATATATTTTTTTAGTTATAGAATTAAATTTTAAGCAGATTGAGTTTAAATTTTATAGTAGCAACTCATTCTGTGCAGCTTTGCAATTAAAAAAAATGTATTTAGATAATTACAAAGGTTTAACATGTATTTTTTTTTTTCCAAGCAGATGGCAGCTACAGTAGCAGAACTGAATTCATATAATGTGGAAGTACATATGAATACTATTTCAAGACAATATTCTTAAATGATAATTAAACCCCCTCAAACTGACATGATATTTCCTTTTGTGTGTGTGCCTACTTTCTGTTCTTAGCTATAAAAATTGTATATTCTGCTTGCTAAATTGTTAATTTTCCAGTCTAAGAAGGCTTTTGATTTGTGGAGTTTTCTTCAGTGTGGTGGCAATCTGACAGCAAGTCTGCATCAGTAATAAGCACCAATGGGAAAACAGAGATTATTGTGTGTTTTGCTTTACTAAGGAAAGACTTTCCACAGATCCCAAGCTCAATGAAAAACTGAACTTTAAATAATGTGAGAAACTCTCTTTTGTGTTATTAACAATAATGCAGGAAAAAATCAACTTTTTTGTTGTTATTTAAGTATGCTGAAAAGCTTCATTTAAATGCATTCAGGTCTTGCCTAGATTCACTTTTCAGTGTTTTAATGAGCAAACTCCTTGGCAGAACTGTTTGTCAGCACAAACAAGCCTCAGAAATGCTAACTGTAATACCTGCATGGTGTGTCTAATACCAAATGATCCCTTTCAAATCAATAGGATGTTTTGAGAAGTTAGATGCTATTCCACATGAACAGGAGTGTCAGACTTCGCCTCTCCATGAATATTAAAGAACAAACAGAAGGAACAATTTCAAACCTTAAACAAAGCATTTTCATTACAGAGCTGATGAATCAGTGCCATGACTGTTGCACTGTCTCAAGACTAGAATTTCACCAGAATACCTGTATTTTGCAGGGCTGAAGCTTCCTGTTGTATACATGAACAAATGTCACAGAGAACTGGTCTGATGTTTACGAGAAGAAATCTTCCTGGAACTGTACAGGTGCTACCAGCAGGAACAATGGTCATTCTCATGTGGCCAGCTAACCCTAGCTATTAACAAAATCTCTGTCCTAACCACAATGCTGAAGTCAACCTTTGCTGAATTTTAACTACAGTATTATCAGAGTTCTGGATATTTGCAGTCAATGAAGCTTCTATGTCACAAGATAAATGTTTTCCCAACAAATGCTGATTTAAATATTGTACATTCCCACTGCTTCAGTTCTTGCTCTGGGCGATGGAGATGATTATTTAGTGTTGCTACAAGCTGTCATATCACTTATGGTGCTCACAAAGGAGGTGGTTGTGTTTCAGCATTAGTATTTTGGTGTGTATGTTCACTGACGCCCTTTAAGGTGTGTTGGTGTTGCAGATGGGAGTAAAAGTGAAGAACTTGCCTGTGAAGGTGGTGTGTAGGAGCAATCAGATTAAACTGGAAAAGGGTTATAAACTGTTTGAGTTCTGCAGTGGCAAACACTGTAGAAACTGCAGATAGATTAAATGCCTGAGGCATTTCCATGCAGGGTTAATTTTTCAGGAATGAAGTGGAGAAACAAAATTAATTGTAGTGGAAGTTGTAAACTGGCACAAATTTGAGCTCAGTCATTGTAAAATTATTCCCGTTCCTTTGGCTGGATGCTCTGTGCAAGCTGCAATTCCCCCTCCTAAAATGCTAAAATCACTTCATTTGTGTGTGCTTTCTGGAACTGATGAGAATAAAACAGCATAATACTATTCCAACTCAGTAGGGAATGATTGCAACTGAAAAGCATTTATTTATTTGGTGTGAATCATTCTGTAGTACATTCGGTTTTATACTGAAGGGGAGGTTTGTCTTTTAATGGTTTACTTAAATAAGAGAGGAATCAAGTAGTCTCTGGCACCTTTACTTTGCTAATGCAGCTGACTCATAGCTCAGTTTATAGTGCTGATGTACTGCAAAAGGGCATCTAGGACAGTTTCAGCTATTCTAGTGTTTATTGTTACCACATCAAGTCTTTGCAGTTGGCTATCAGGAATGACGGTCAGTGTAAACAACAAATAATATTGCAATACTGGTATCATAGAAGTTTACAAATAAGAAAAAAGGTGGGTTTTCCTGTAAAGTCAGTGTCTATTGATTCTGCTTGCTAGTGGTTTTTAGTATGAGCTAGACATTAAATAGCCACAGTTTTGTCTAAAAATAAAGCAGATACTCTATGAAGAAAGCCATCTCTTTAAGAAGACTGACCAGTTGTGGAGAGGTTAACTTAATATTATGGTAACCACATGGATTTAATTTTAACTATATTAAAAAATAGTGTCAGATTTATGAAAACTTTCAGAAAAAGAACTTAAAAACTGTAGCTGTTACAAAAGTTTAAAAAGCAACAGTTTTATCATTAATTTCTATCTCTGCCTCTTAATCTCAGACTAAAAAGATGTGTTGAGAAGTAGAAACTTCATTTTTCTCTGTTTATTGCATTTCCTTCTCCTACTCCTTAATTTGAATTTCCTCTATCAATTTGGCCTATGTCAGTGTGAAGTGGTCATTTGTGTATTATGACTGCAGGACCCCTTCCAATCCTTTGAAAGGTAGAAGCTTTCCAGGTTCTACCTGGAAAGTAGAACTGGGTTTGCTTCTGTGCCACAAGGGTCAGGCACTGCTCCTGATGCTGGTCTGAGGAGTAGAGCTGGAATTCCATTACAGTTATAGCTAACCTATGAGAAAGGACTCATGCTCGGTGTGCCCTTATATCCTCTGTGTGACAGTGACTTCAAGCTCCCAGTCCTACTGCTCAGTTACTGGAGAGAAGGTTTCTTCCTCAGCTGGCTAGGGGCTCTTACACTTAAGTACAATAGCTTTGCCTTTTGGGGTTTTTTTTGAACTAACAGTTCAGGTCAGATTCCTTTATTCTGATTCACACACATACCAATCAATCTCAAATAGAACTAATAACTGTATTGTAGCTAGAGAGGAGCAGAGTTTGCAGGAAGAAAACATATACATAAATCAGATCAATTAATATAATTAGAAAGAATATGCAGGCTTTTGGGCTTAAAAGTCCTTTCACTGAGTCTGAAAGGAGTGGCAGAATCCAAGGTAGAGACCAAGTTAGGCTCAGTTCCTCTTAGTTAAATCTAATTATGTTATTCAGGCCACTTGAGAGATAATGGTACTAAGCATGTGTAGAGCAAAGCTCCCACCCATATTGCAGCAATCATATTCTGCTGGGAAAAGTTACACTGCAAGGCAAGCTACATGAGCCTGTGCATCAGTTTCCAGAGAAACTTCCTGGGGTCTTCGATTACTGACGTGCATTTAGTCACACTGGCAGCCTACACAGCACTTATACTCAGCCACATGGAATACAGGATCTGCAGTGTTCAGAAACACCCCGTGTGATGTTTGCACATTGGGCTCCATGGAACCTGTGGCTTCATCAGTGGCTGTCTTAACTGCTGAGGAAGCAGAGTCCTTCTCGGAGGCTGAGAGGAGCCCAGTGTCTGTGATTTAAGGAGCCCTTTTGGGACTACTCTGGAGTCCCTCCCTGAGCTAGTGGGTGGATGAGATTCCAATCAGGCAAATGGATAGATTACCAATAGTTCTTGTTGTTTGGCCATCTGGATGTGCTGCTGCTGCCAGGCTCATTTTCCAACTTGATGACTGTAATGAGTTTGGCAATGGCTGTGGCTGTTCCCATTCATTCTTTTAACAATTTCCATTACCCTGGCCAATTATTTTTGGGGTCTTGGCCTTTTCTTTCAGAGCTATGTGTTTTTATGTTTCAAGATCTCCGAACAGTGATTTGTATGAGTGTGTCCCTTTGGGGCTGCTCCTCATCTTCCTGAAGCAGTTTTACATACAGCACATGCCTTTTGAACTAGCTTGTGACAAAGTGACTCAGACAATGCTGCTCTAAATAACCTTCCCCCAGACAGTGAATAAAAGTAGACAAGTATCAGCTCTTCATTTTGCTGGACAGGGCATGCACACTAAGCATACAGTCAGATGGGGAAAAAAAAGTGGGTTCAGTAGTGTTGTCAGTAGCAGAACCCAGCTGTTCCCTCTCATAATAGCAGACAGGGACTCCCCATACAGGACTGGTTTCAGCTGCATTTTACACTCTGGTTTGGTCTATCTTTAGTATTTTGTCAGCCCCAACAGGCTGAAACAGGCATCTTCTTGTGTATTTTAAAGAGAAAGAAAAGTTAACAAACACTGAGTCTACACAGGCACTTGGAAACAAAGCCAGCATTATAGGATACGCAGTTGCCTTTTCTGAAACCACTGTTAATTCTTATTCTCTGAGATCCTTACACACTTCCAGGCTCACAGCCCACTGGGGGAAGAAAGAAAAGTCCCCAAACGTACTTGAAATACTAAACTAGTCCCAGGAGGGGAAACCTAAACAAACACTGTCCCCCTTGCTGAACACACCCGATCCTGCCCTAATCTAAACACCCACTGACATTCTTATCACCTTCTGCCAGCAACTCTAACTGTTCTATTGTTAGGAAGTGAGGCTTGTACAGGTTTTTACCACCTCTGTACATTGCATGCCTCACATACTCAGCCAGCTGTGTGCTGCTGATTCTTAGAAGGGCTCTCAGACACAGAAAGAGGTTCTGTTTAGAACTGCTGCTGTACCAGGACTAGGTGGTGACTAGTGGTGACTGGTCATTAGGTCATCACCGGTGACTTGTGGTGACTGGTGACATCTGTTACACAAGGGGCCAAACAGCAGACAGAGATTCTGGCAGAATGTATCTTCAATTACATGCTTCCTATTATCAACAGATACTGCTGTATGCATGTACCATAAGGCACCTCTAATTACCATTGCTGCCTCACAAAGGCAGGGTCAGGTAGTTTCTTGATACGAGAAATCATAGTAAGAATCAAAGTTTTACTTGGTGGAAATCATCAGTTACCACTAGAGATAAAAGCATTTCAGATGTCATTTCCTTTGAATATATGCTTAAGACTTTCAAATCTTTGAAAAGCATGTACCAGCTCCTCCCCATGACACAGCTGCACTGTCTCCAGAGTCTTTGGATTCAGATCAAATCTTGTTTTCAGTATGATAAGATTTTTTGTTGACACTATAGTTAAGCAATAAGAAGAATGCCAGTAACAAGACAGACAAACAAAAATACCTTAGAAAATAGGTAAGAATGTGAAGTCTCAGGAAAGGCTGGGTAAGTTTTCAGCACAAACAGGACCATAGCTATAGCCCCAGAGGTTTGCTTGAATTGTACCTGAGAGGGACACTCCTAGAAACAGTCTTTGAGACACAGCTCAACTTCCCTTTTCTAGGTGGCCTTTGCAGACAACTTGGATCCAGACTGTCTACAAGTGCTATGTGTCCTTACATGTCAGCCTGTATCAGAAAGGCCACAGGTCTGTCCAAACTCAAATGTATGGTATCCTCACCAGGGCAATGGGACAAAGGGAAGTGACAGGGTCAGGTAATGCTCAGAGCCTGCTAGCAGGATAAGGGTGAGATGCTTGCAGCAAACTTGAGTTTCTCTGAGTACACCAGTTAGCTCATCAGTCCCAAATTTGATCCTAGGACCTGAAAGAGAGTTTAACTCAAAGCAGTTCTTTAGGGTGTACTCATCTCATGAGCTTCCCTATCCACTGGCTCAAGGAGACTCCAAAAAGTCACACATCAGGTATGCACAATTTCACAGAAAATGCAAATAGACACTTTAAACACTGCATCAGTACTGTGGGCTGCATTCATAACATGCTGGCAGCCTACTTAAATACTAGCATTTTCTTTTCTTAAATGTCTATGTAACTTACAATGGCCAGCTAACTTCTTGAAGATTTTCATCTTCCAAGGCTGAAATATTTGTATATACATCAATATTTCCAAAGACTAATAGCAGAAGAAAATAGGAAAAATCACTCCCTCTAGAGAAGGCTTCTCTAGGCTTTAAGGATACATAACTTCCAATTAAATACATGGAATGTGATTAAAACTCAATACTACCACAATATATGTCTGTCTGATGAGGTGCCTACAGCACTGCTGTAGCACTACAAACAAGCACCAGTAAATCCACCTCTGAATGCAGTTCATCTGTCTTGGGAATGAAGTTCATCTTTCACAGTACAACATGATTCTCTCTAGACAGAAGGAGAAAGGAAAAAAAAAATCATTTTTGTGCCAGGCAGAGTTGAAAGAAACCGGATGAAATGTGTATCATTCATCTAAGGAACAAATCCACACTACAGATTTGTCTGGGAGACAAGTGAATGCAATCCAAAAAAGCTATCAGTTTCAGAACAGGAGGCTTGAATTCAGTCCAAGCAGAAAATGGACACTGAGTAGTATCCATTTATTCAGGGTAGTAATGGCTTCTTTTAAAAAGCACGTGTCCTTGATCATTTGTGTTAATCGTGGCATCTACACCAACCAAACATTCCCATCTTTGTGAGTGCACTGTCTGCCAGCTCCACAAAGGGTGGTTGTTGTTTTTTTTTTTTTTTAATAGCTACTGCACTAGGGCTGTTGCCTGCAGAGCAGGTTTTGTATGTTAAGCCTACTGCAGTCATCAGGTCCGAGTGCACAGTAAATGGAATTCACAAGCCTTTCCAAGACACCTCCTGTGTAAAGCCCTGAACAGACAGTCCCAGAAGTGAAGTAAGGAACAACTTCTCTCTCCGCCCCTTTGGCCAGCTCACATAAATGCTTTTAGCAATACCTAAAACAAGAAAAACACCTAGATCCCCTTCACTGGGATTGACAGAACGGAAATGAGAAACTGATTAAGTGGTGAGTTAGCTTCACATGCAGAGAAACTTCCAACTTTCTTTCCTAATGACTTGTTTTCAAGTGCTTCGTTTTTGCTTGTATTCCATTAAAAAAAAATTTAAAAAAAATCTTGGCCCATGAGTTCTCAGTGCCTACACAGATGAAAGCTGTGAGAGGCCTTAAATGACTTCAGCAGGAAACTACTGGGAAGGGGAGTGGTCTGTTTTTTGACAGTCCCATTACACATTTCTAGGAAAAATCTTTTCAAGTTCTGCATACGAAAATGAAACAGGATTACAGCACTGCCTCTCTCTTGGAGACAATCGTAACAGTGCTGTGCGTGCTCCCATGCTGGAGTCCTGCAAAGTAAACCCCTTCATTTTCCTTGCTCCTCCTCTCTATCTCAGGATCTTGGGCTCAAGAATAGCTCTTTAGATTGAAGATATTTTTAGCATCAATGCATTTAAAGTCTGCTCAAATAGGACCCATGTTTATTTCGAGTCACCTTGATGAATACTTTGTTCTGCAGTTGCATTCATAAATCCATCTGCCATTACCCAAACCCCTCACAAACTGTTTAGTGAGCTCAGGAGTTTTCCACTTAGTAGCGATGACAAAGCACTGGACTACTGCAAAACCCATGATGGAGAAGCTGAGCAATAACAGACGCCAGCCAAATAGATCACTGGGGTGGAAGGTCATCCTTGAACAGCATTTCCATTTTTCCCCTCTTGGTAAATTGCTCTGGGAACAATCCTCTTTTCTAGCATAATGTAATCAAGAATTAGAAAGTCACCACCACTTACCCAGAGCTGTAATTCCTGGCCTGACTGGCCGTGTTGGGAATTTTAACTGATGTCTCCACCCAAGCAGCATGTGGAACCAATGTAATGGCTAACACAATTCAGGGCTTAAAATGGAGTGATGCTGCAGTTCCAGCTGTTTTTGTAAGTCAGAACAAGAGATTTTTGGAAGCATTAGAGGAGAAATAGAAACAGAGGTGAGGAATGGCTCCTAGTCTGATGATATACACTCAGGAATATGTGAATGACAAAGCAAAAAGCAAGACAAAAGTAATGTGTCACTAGGCAGTGTGATGCACTGCCATGTTCAGGACCAAGACAGTAACAAGAATGTGGTGATTGGTAGAACATACTTCAAGGGAAAAAGGTGCATTATTTTTAATCTCTGTTTTTAGAAAAGGCACAGCCCTTTACATATGGAAAGGTGAAGATAAATAACAACCTATGGGTAGACAATAAAGCTTTCATTCTAACAGAGAAGAAAAGTTCACTTTAAATATACTTGGCCCAAGTGCCCTTAAAAGGTACTCAGAGTGCTCTACAAATCCCTTCTTTATCAGACAGCTTCATCTTTCTTTCTATTAGCTTAATCCAAGCAAACTCTGGAGGGGCCTTTTTATTTCCTCACAACTTATGTATACTTTTTGACCAAACAAGTTTCCACCTTCTTCCCTCATCCTGAAAAGCAGAGACCTGAAACAATAACAAGCATTTATTACTGAATGTATTTCCATGTAGGTCCCTGCTTATAAGCAATAGTTCTCAACTATCTGATAATTCTGATGCAGATTTTTAGCAATTTAATAATTTAGGAGTAATTTGGAAAATCTGCTGCCTATCCATGGCCCCTGTTTAATGGTTAACTGCCCTTCCAGCAGACTTCATCTTCACAACAGTACTTATTGTTCTTTGAGGGCAAGAAACATACTATTTTGTGAACAAGCACAAGGGGAAGAAAGATCAAGACTTAGGAAGGAGTCCCCTTTGTGTGTGTGTGTGTTTATACCTCTATACCTCATACCTGCATCCACCACACCTGATCTTTATCTGTCTGAAAGAGTCCTCATGGCTGTGCCATTTACTGAGATCAAGGCAAAGTTCCTTGTTTTCAGAGTTTACCCATCCAAACTAACAGGACAGACAGGATGCTAGAGACAAAGAATTTACCCAAGTGAGAGGATATAAACTCTGCCCCTGCTAAAAACAGGAGCTGATTTGCTACCAACATCAGTGGGTCATATTTGCACAGGGTACTTGCTTTGTATTTGGAACATAAATTAAAAGAGCAAAGGAAGATATTTGAGAAGGACTAAAGAGAGGTGAGATCATCATAAAAAGATTCCGGGGACTTCACTCACAAAAACAAATTTAAAAGGCTGTTTATAAAAATAAATAACCAAAAATCTGTGTTTCTTTGAAAAACCCCAGATATCCCAGCTTTAGCTAATGCAGTTCTTAACCAGCATTGCAAGTAATCACCTCACAACATGCTGGACCTGCACATCCCAGTTTCCTACCCACAGGTAGGACTCACCCTGCCAACTAGATCTAGCCAAGGCCATTTTTGCTAAGCATGTTCTAGAAGTCTTTAATTCCCAACTAACCTAGTATAAGAGAGATAATTTTGCATTCTCTGGAATGATGATAAAATTAAACATTTGGAAAATCAAAAGCTTCAGGCTTGCAAGAGTCCTCAAACACGATACTACAAATGCAACAGCCTTTAAAATTACTAGGTTGGACTCATCATCGGAATGATGCAAAGCACTAGCTCTTCTCCTAAGAAATACATTTATTATCCTTGCACTCCCTGATCAACCAGGATTATTTCATTCCAAGGAAGAATTCATATACAGTCAGTATGACTGAAGCACATAAACAAGCTGAGCCCTCTTCTAAATGAAATACCTTGTTTACTGTTGATTTGCATTCCCATCCTACAGTGTTATTTTAGAAACCATGCAATAAGCAGTGCAATAACTTAGTTACACAGCATCTAAAGAGCAAAAGGGATATTGCTTGTTTTGCAGTCCACTTCTGAAAACCAAAACAGAGGCTTTCATTTTGTTTCACCGATTAAAAAAAAACCTACCCAAAACCAAAACTGCTATTTTTTGGCATAAAAATACGTTTAAACTGTTATTTTTAGCTAGATCTTGAAGAGGAGGAAGGAAGGCCTTCACGCATCATGTAGGTTATAAATTCTTTTGGCAGATCATATTCTTTAAATAGCCTCATTCATTTTTAAAGTAATATTCTTGAGAAAGAGGGACTAGTTCAGATAGAGTTATTGAAAAAGAGTTGTCTTACAGAATATTCCTATAGATGTGCTCTGAACATTCCTTGTGCTTTATTCTCTTGACAGGAGAGATTTTCCCTGGATGTTAGTGATTTGTGGGAACTCCAGATCAATCCAGTCCAAGGCTGTCTTAAAAGGAAGGATGTGCAACATCTCACAGATCACAGCCTTTAAAAGGATCTCAAACCACTCAGCAACTGCATCTTCTGTAAGTGAAATCAGTCCATCATGTAAACTTGTCTCACAGGAGATGAAATGTCCAACAGTAATATTAAATGAATGTTAACAACAAAACCTGGTAAAGCTATGGGTAAAACAATACTTTGGGGAAAAGCTTTGAAAAGGTACTTTTCAAAGTACCCAAAAAGTTGGGGTTTGGTGTTTTGGGTTTTTTTTATAATGTCATATTAGACACGTTTACTAGTTTTAGAAGTCTCTTTCACTCAAGCTTCTGAGTACCATTGTACATTTCCAAAGCATATTTATAATCCATGGAAAGTCTTCTACAGCCCACCTTTATTTTCAAATGAAAAGGGAAAAATACAGCAAAGGCTTCAAAGATGTGAATGAATTATTTCCTCTCCTTACAAGTGCAGCTTGTGCTCTCTCTTCTGTAATGACACAGTACAGAAAACAAGATGTAATTAATGCAATTCCTTTGCCAAATGAGTGGGATCTTATAAAGAATTGGCACATAATTCTGATTTGAGCTTTCTTGTCTTAAACAAAACCAAATGTAATACAGAGCATTATAATGCACTAACAAGGTCCTTCAACAGATTCTTTTTATTTCTCCCAATTTAAATGACTGCAAAGCGCTGGGTCTATAATCAAAAGAATACTAAGTGTTCCAAACAGCAATATTGATGCAACCAGGCATTTTTGTGTGCTAAGATACAGTCATGTAAGTGAACCAAAGAAGAACATTTGGCTTTTTGTTATCTTATGTACCAAGACAGAAAAGCGTGCCTTTTCCTCTGTTCTATCCCAATGAACAGATGTAGTTTTAATCACCAAAATGCTCACAAGTCTCAGGCTAAGACTTTGATATTTAGTAGTAAAGATATTTTTCAAAGAAAGTGTTTTTCAACTTAATGATTTTGAAACTGTTCATAAAAGGCAGGGAATTGGAAAAAGTTGGGATTTATTTGTTTGGTTGTTTTGTTTTCAGTTGGAGAGAAATTTAAAGTAATTTTGGATAAATAAAAAACCCGTGGCAAGAAATTTTAAAAGAAGCCTCAAGATCCAGTACAGAAAAGTTATAGGAGATGCATCATAGAATCATAGAATGGTGGGGGTTGGAAGGGACCTTTAGAGATCATGTAGTCGAACTTCCCTGCAGAAATAGGTCCACCTAGATCAGGTCACTCAGGAACACATCCAGGCAGGTCTTGAAGACCTCCAAGGAAGGAGACTCCACACCCTTCCTAGGCAGCCTGTGCCAGGGCTCCATCACCCTCAATCTATAGATTTTACACAGCAGTGTAAATTCAGATGCCGCTTCTCTGTTATTGAACTCAAAGTTGCAGAATAACTCAATACACAATGTTAGCAGAACAGTACAGGTAGGGAAATGCCACACAAAGCCCAAGTGCTCCTCTGTTGGGAAACTAGCACCTGGAGTTGCTGCAACTTTAGGCTAGCCACTAACATGCATCTTATGATATCCAGCTCACTCACCACTCCCTGAGCTAAAAAACAGCTCATAAATACCTAAAGTCAGATTCTCCTTTTTTCTGAATAGCATTACAGCTCCTTGACAAACTGTGTGTGAAACACAGTTCCACGGAATGTGCATTATAGGCAGCTCTTCCAGACCTATTTTGAAAGGATGTATGTAGTAGAAGTAGCTGGAATTCTCATACAGAGAGAACAGGAATGTTCCTAATGCGATCTGGACCTCGATGGCATGAGCTATCTTTTATGTATATGGACTGTATGAGGACAAAATGCAGAGAGTACAAAGGGATCTCTGTTCCACATCTGGGTGTTGCACTAGGAGTAGAGGGACGGAGGTAAAATCCATGATTCTGAAGTGAAGGTAAGATGCCATCTGGCAATGCTAAGAGACAAGGTAGAGTTGGGCCTCTGGCTGTTTGCCAGGCAGGGTGTGTGCAAGGATAACAAGAGCTTTTAGCCCAGGCAGAAAGGTCAGGATGGTAAGAACAGAATTATGGCCCGTCTTTGTACTTCAACTGCAAATTTCCCAGCTTTAGAGAGTTCAGTGAAACTCCACGACAACATCCTGTAATTAATTTTAACACCATGGCCATTCAAAGTTCATCACAAATGACCAAGTCCACAGGACATCCAGACATGTAACTCCAACTGAAAATCAGTAAGAGTTAAGCCCCTAAATACACTTAAGAGTTCTGACCATGTTTGGGTTTTTTTTTCCTTAAAAACTATAAATTGCACCCTCACTTAGAAACAAATCTCTCTTGCTCATAGCTTTTTTCAGTCCTGTATCTCACTGTAACTCTTCATGACTATTACAACCTGCAGTGCCTGTGTATCTGAAGTTCCAAAGATAGTACTTGTGTGTCTCTGGAGCTTGCGTTACTCACTTCAACAATTGCTCTTCAGCCTGTTCGG
Source organism: Urocolius indicus (assembly GCA_013401255.1). Classification (NCBI taxonomy): domain Eukaryota; kingdom Metazoa; phylum Chordata; class Aves; order Coliiformes; family Coliidae; genus Urocolius; species Urocolius indicus. The sequence continues at coordinate 527,544 of WBNH01001474.1, forward strand.
ATGCTCTCAGCTCCATGTACAGGCTGTTGAGACAAGCTCCTCTAATATGACAATCACCAATCAGAAGAGGAAACAAGATTACAGATTCTGAATGAGTTCATGCCTAAAGTCAGCATCAAGGAAGTTTCATGCAGATAGTTTTGCTCAGGGATTTTTCTCTCAATGCCTAGGACCCATCTGAGCTTCAAAAAAGTGAGTTTTCAATTAGAAGCAGAGAAACAATAGCTCGCTTGAACATGAAAAGAATACACCCACTATTTTTCCATGCTCTGTAATTTAAAAATAGGTTAACCCCCATTAGCTTTAAAGCTTTCAAAAATATTAAACCTGAACTATAGACCTCAAAATATCCTTTTTGTTTTTTAAGCCAGACCCAGAGATTGAAAGTTTCAGACTAATGGTTACTTTAAGATGATAAAAGGGGATAAAGTTTTTGAACTATGAATCCAACATTGCCAGAACAGATTGATTCCGTAGTAAATTTTTAAACAGAAACTAAATTTTTAAAATCAACTAAATTTGAAGCCTTTAAGTAAGACTGGAGCTTTAACTGCATGCCAATTCAGAAGTGCTACAGGGCCTACAATTTGTCATACTGCACATGTAGACCTCCCTGACTTCTCTCCTTTTTTTTCTCATAATATGCATGTTGCGAATGCAAACAGGAGCCCACGTACATCTGAACAGCATGCCTACCAATTCAAGAGACTCATTCTATTTAACATGAACCAGACAAAATCAATACATACTGAAAAACTTGACTAGGAAATAGCTTTAATTTTTTTACTCCTTTAAAAACATAATCCTGGAGGCCAGAGTACTGTCTTGACTATTTGGCAATTGATGACAACAGAATTATATTTGTGGGACATTGACTCCCAGCGTGTTTCCAAGCACCTTCTGCATGAACTGGAGAAATACCTTGTATACATTGAGCAGGAAACAGCAGGTCCTTCAGTTCATCAACACCACAGTGCTTAACAGGCACTACTCTTTTGAGAAACACAGAATGGTAGGAGTTGGAAGGGACCTCTAGAGATCATCCAGTCCTATTCCTTGCTAAAGCAAGTTCCCCTTGGACAGGTCACACAGGAACATGTCCAGGTGGCTTTGGAAAACTCCAGGGGAGACTCCACCTTCATAGGAAAAAAGTTTCTGCTCATGTTCAAGTGGAATTTCCTGTGTTCCAACTTGTGGCCATTATCCCTTGTTCTGTCACTGGGCACTTCTGAAAAAAGGCTGGCCCCATCCTCTTGACACCAGCTCTTTATTTATAAGCATAGATAAGACCCTAGAGTGCTGATAACTCTCCTAGACTCCTTGGTTTGCTTCAATTTCAACCAAATGAAGATTCACACTTGCTAAAATACAGACCAAGGCCATCCAGAACTTTTCTGGCTCTGCTGCTGATGCTCGTCTGCACTACAGCAGACCCTGTAAACTCAACTGACTGAATGGGCTGAAGAGTGAAGCACTCCAAAGTTCAGGGGAGTATTAGCAGTTTTAAACCACCCTTGCACCAGGTGCCAATGGTATGACTTGTGAACAAACTTGAGGATCCATGTTGGCGACTGAGAACCTAATGTCAAACCTCTCCCCCTCATTGGCTTACTTAAATGTTCAGAGCAAGGAGGGGAAAGACACAGAAGCTACCACAGAGACTCTGGCTCATCCGCAAGCTGGTTAAACTTCAGGGACACAAGCAGCTCATGGCAGCCCAGCAGACCACAGAACCACACACTCCAAGTTATTTCCAGCAATCTTAACGGCTACTGAAGTCTGAGTCTGTTATGGGGTTTCCGTTTTCCAGATCCTGTAAGAAACGTTACTGTGGGATTCAAGGCCATCTTCTCTGCTTTTCAGGATTCTCTATCCTTAGACTAAAGTTCAGGTTCCTAAACTGCCCAAACAAACCTGGAGAAAAACTGTTGGTTAAAAATCTTGGTAGTTAAGTCAAACCTTGCCAAAACCTGACTACTCTGAGGTATCTCATACTTGCAGTCACTTTACCTCAAACTAATTTGATTTTAAAACTGAATTTAAGCAACTTGTTAGTAATCACTTTTCAAGTATTTATTTATTTTGTTGAGAAAGGAAGGGAGGGAGGAGAAAAAAATCAAGCTATTTAGCTTTCCAAGTATTTAACATAAAACCCAAAAGAGCTCCATCTGGCAACCAGCAGGATTTCTAAACAATCTAAATAGTATCTACATAAGAACCAGGCTGTCTAAGGAGTAAGACAACTTCAACTTTTACAGCCACAAGAAGCCTTTATTAACATAAAAGAAAATTATAAAAAATTAAGTTAGAACAGGAACAAGAGTCTGGCAAGCTGACAAAAAGACCCCAGGAATCTGTGCATTAATCTTAAAATGCTGCTTTTGACTTTGTCAGAATATAGCATCATTCACTGTGTGGTTAAAAAAAAAAAACAAAACAAAACAAAAACTCTGAGGTTCAAAGGATTCTAGTACAATAAAACCAGTTCTAGGAAAAGATTCAGATTAATTAAAGTCAATATAGAAGTCCTCACTTTGTAACACAAAATAACCTCCAACATTTTAACGTAGTCTGTGGAAAGTATTTTTAATTACAGACTTCATTGAGTCATGGATGAGGCCATTCATGTCCACAGATGTCTATCTTCATTAAAGAAGTGGTTCAGAATACAGCTCCTAATTATGTTAATTAAATATACCTTTGAACTATTCTTCTATTAAAAAAAAAAGATAATCAGTAATTCCTAAGTACATAAACACCTCTCAGAGTATTTAATTTTCCAAGTCTGTCATGTGAAGGATCTGGCCTTGTACTTTATACCTGGCCTCTGTATTTTTTGGGTCATTTGTGAATGATCCAAATCTGGTGTTGGTTGTTTGGTGTCTTGTGTGAAATATTTGAATGATCTTGATGCTTCTGTCGAGTTGCCACTGGAGTATTCTTTCAGTTTCTTGGCAAAAAGTCAGACTGAAACTCAAACGTTCTCAAAAACTCCCTGTTATGGTGATCCTGTGAGGACAGGGAAGCCTTGAAACCCTGCATTTTTGCTATCTCTGGGCTACAGGAAGAGAATTTCTATCTTTATCATTGCCCATCTGGCACCTTTCACAGGCAGCAAGAACAAAGAAGTAAAATGTACTGGTCCCTGCCATCTGCCTCTGCTTGTAAAGTCTATAAAGAGCCTGTCAGGGAAGAAAATTCTCAAACCACTTCATTTCCCACCAAACTCTTCTGGCAGGTACACAGTTTTGCCTGTATTTCTTTATATATCTTACAGCAACCCTAGAGATCCATGGTTCCCTACAGGAGCTACTCGACGCAGAGCATCCCAAACATTCCCAGCCCCACATCTTCATCCACAACCATCTAACAGCCCTGAAAGAAAGGCTGTGTTGTTTGAGATTTACTTTATTGGATCAGCCTCTGTTTTATCTAGAATAGGAAAATTCCTGTGGGTTTAATAGGAGGTATTACCCTACAGATTTTCTCTGGTTCCACCTCCTTTCCCATCAGCCACATCCCCTCTTGCTGCAAGGCTTCATACACCATGTGTTGGCTTGACCCCTTCTGTCTCTGACAGAAGTTTGGCCAAAAAGAGCAGATTTTCTGCTACTTTGATCATTTCCTGTGGTAAAAAGTGAAGGGAATTATCTGACCCATGGTCTTTTTTCTTTTTTTCCCTTAGTTTTGAAAAATAACATGGATTTATATTTGCAAATTCCCTTAAATAGTGTACTTGCTTTTCAATAACATTTTTGCTGCTAGTTTACTGGTTGCCTTAAAGAACTTTTTTTGGTTTTTAGAATCAGAAAACACATTGCTCCCAGCTCAAATTCAGAGATTCAGCTGCTGCTGTAAATCACTACCCAACTTTACTGTGAAGAAGCAGCAACCAAAAGGTAACATCTAATTCACAGACAATTCAAAAGTGACAATTTCTTCCCTTTTAAAAAAATCTTACTTTTAAAAAATAAGCTTACTTCTGTTTTGGTGGGGACAGTGTTATTTTTGGCTACAAATGTGCATTGCATAATGTATTCAGAAATAAGTTAACCCTTTTATTAAATGCACTGTTAGAGGACATGTGATATAAGCACCATGAAATATTGTTTTCCTTTGTCAGAATCACCACAGTTTCAGATCAGAAAACACTTCTCACACTTGTCTGAGCCTATGTCGCAATAGTGACGCTACCTGTTGACCTAAATGGTGTAAGCACTTGGGCAACAAGGGCCTAGAGCACAATGCCAAGTGATAATCCTGCACCCTGTAAACTAGTCCATTATGTATTTATTCTGTCCCAAAGAGTACTACGTAAATGAACAACATGAACATACCTACTGAAATAATGTCTTACATGGGATTTTCTACAGGAATACATTCCAAAGAAGTGATGGTAATATGAATTTCAGTCTTTATAAACATGGCATTACAGCATTTAAAATACATGGTGTGTCACGCTTAGTAGTGAAACCCCACTCTCTTAGCTCAGCAAATGCCACAATGTGGATAGGTATACACAGAATTTTTCCTGTTCATTTACTCAGAGTACATAAAAAGAGTTGTACATGTTTGCATCAAAAGCCCTTTTTTTTTTTTTCCCTGAACTTTGCTGTGCTAATTATATGTCTAGCACAGATTTTGACAGGTACTCTCTTGAGCTCAGTCCAGGAAGCACATGGCTCCCTTTGTGTGTTCTACTCTGGAAAGAAATTATGGAACATTTTGAAGTGTTAAAATTCAATGTTACAGTAAGTTACTTTGGTGAATTTACAATTTGTGTATAGCTTTTTCTTTTAATCAGACTTTAATTAAATCATGGCCTGGCTAAATGTCATGTTTCATTTTATAAAACTGAACCCCTCAAAAACCTCCCCACCTCAAAGGCAAAGGGAGACCTAGGGCAGTTCTTTTTCCTTTTCTAACTCTGAAAGAAAACAAAAATACATAGTTACATATGTGTGTATTCATGTACTTCAAAATGTAATCAGAAAGAAAGATTCTGTAGTATACTTGTTAAAACAAAAACTGCACTAAACCACTAAAATCAATGCCTTACCACAACAAAAATCAGCATTACCATCATTAACATACTGCCTTTCATATGCAGAGGTAATAAGGAGACTGCCCTGCGATCCATATAACCTCAATAACGTATAAATGAATCAAAAAGAATCTAATTAGTTCAACAGCACAAAAAAATTAAGTAGAAACATCAAAAGAGCCAGTGGGACACTACTTTTTTTTTTTTTTGTCAGACATGCTGCAGAGCTGCCCTTCAGAATCCTCTGGTTTATATCTGGAAGCAAGCCTCACAAATGTAGGTCACGGTAACTGAAAAGAACTGGAGCTAAAGGATGCTGCCCGCACCCTGCCCGAGCAGCGCTGCCCCGTAGCCTCAGCACCACCTCCCCAGCCCCACGCCAGGTTCTGCACCATCACAGATTCCTGCAAAGGAAGGGTGGAGCCAGCTCCTCACTCCTGTCTGCGGCCTCAGAAGATAGCACATCCTGAAAGCATTATGTTTGCTACAATCCTTTTCCCCTCCTTCCCCCTCAGTGCAGCTGCGGAAAAGAAGGGTAGATTGGGGCGGTATCTGGGCTCCCACAGACATGCTACCAGGGAGGGAGATACAAAGGACAGACGACCACAGAAGCACAGCGCCTCCCTGGAGACAAGCCTTGGCCTCCCATGAATCCCTCCAGAGACCTACAGTTGTTCCTGCCATCCAGATGGGAAACCATGTGCATGTGCACATGTGAGAGCCTCTGAGGAAATACCTGTGGAGGCACCCGAGTCCCAGTTACAACGGCATGCGTATGTATTTATTTATTTATGAACAAAGTGGGAGAGAACTTTTATACTACACCACAGAGATGCGAGCAACCATGCCTCTGCAGCATACACTGCTAGGCTTATATTGCACCAGAGATAACGCAGAGAGAAAAATGACACCCCACAGGAGCACAGCTTGGACCTCACAGAGCAAAGTCTTAATCACACAATTCACTGAAGTCAGAGAAGTTTCATTTAAAAATAAACAAAAGCTAACACTGGGGTCTGCTGTACTTCATTCAAGGAATTATTTTTTTCTAACCTTGAAGATATGGATAAATAAGCTTAGCTTGTATCTCCTTCCAAAGGATGTATTCGTCACTACCCAGTAATATTTTACTCCCCTTTGAAATTAAGCAAAAGCATCACATACAAGAGAAACAAATAATGCTATAAAATGAAGGCCGTTCACTACTCCAGGACTGTTCAATATCCAAAACCCAATGGTTTACTTCTCCAAAGGACTAAATATGACAGTACTTGTACAGTAAAAGGCTTAAACCGTGGTAACAACTTTTTTAAGGTATGCTCTCTAATAGCTTTCAATACTGTTTGGCTTACAGGCATATAAAAAACAATATCCAATTGTACAATGGAGCTGGGCAGACAAACAAAGCCTCCTTGCCAGAAAACTTGTTCTTCTGTTTACTTTCACGGAACATATAGAAGGATCTCACAGGTCCACAAAGACTAGGCTGAAAAACAAAACACTCATCATTGCAATGATGGGAACTACAGAAGCATCCCTCAAGGTCCACTCACAATTCCCAAGGAATTAAAACGGAGGTGGACCAAGCCTTAAAAGTTAGGTCACTTTTCCTGTTACTGACAACATCAAACTTGGAAGTACTTTGACATAAATCTTTACTGAGGAGCTCCAACACAAGGCTCTGAGGAATCCAAGGGCCCACTTCAGCAAACCTTCACCCTCCTCAGCAAACACAGGGAACAAGCTGGGCAAAGTTTTTCAGGAAATAAATTAACATGGAAACTCACAAATCTGACACAGATGGTCCGCAACATCTGCAAGGAGTGAAACACAAAAACTCCTCAAAAGATAACACATAATACTGATCAAGACAAACAAAGCCAGGCTATGCCCCACTGCTGCCAGCACCAGCACACTGCAGAGCCGTCCCCACACACACACACACACACTGTCCAGCTCCCCATCAACACCAGAGCAGCTCTGTCAGAGGCATCCTCCTCAGGACGGGCAGTACTGGGGGAGGGAGGGACAGCCTCTAAGAAAAGAAAAGAACTGAATTGAGGCCTGTATGCTGCTGTCTAGAACTACAGTTACATTTGTACCACCCATTCCCTGGGGGAAATGACATACAATGCAAACAGGCCTAGTTGTTCAATTATTCAAGTATTAAAGAGATTCACGGAAAGACATCTGAGAAACATAACATTTTAATAGATGAAATAAATACTCCAGTACATGCAAGATAAAAACTGACATTGGAAAAAAAAAATTAAAAATCACTTTTGTTATAGTGTAATTTTTGTTTGTTTGTTTGTTTAAACACTCACAGTAGCTTTTCCCCCAGTTTGGAAATCAACACATGGAAAACATAATCACAACCTCCAGTCCTTCCACTCCTACACACCAAATGCACTTCTAACCTAACACTTGATGCAAAATAAAAAAGAAGTCATACAAAACAAAAACAAACAAAATAGTAGCTACATCCATCATCTATGTGTTGTTGGGTTTTTTTTTCTTCTTCTTCTTTTTTAAAATGAGAACTGAGGTAACCTTTTTCCTGCACAACTGAACAGCAAAATTTAGAAGGGAAATTTCAGAAGACGAGACAAGACAAACTTTAAAAACCGCACCCAGCGCGATTAAAGCTTTTTTTTTTTTTTTCTCCTTTTTTTAAGATACCCCCACCTCCCCAAATATAAAAAAAACCACCAAGTCCTTTTAAACAGCTGTTATTACCATCTGTGTGAAAACCTTGCTGAAATAAGGACAATTTATCTGCAGATACTTGCTTGACTTGAAAGTAAAAATAAGAAGCCAAAAGGGGCCACCTTTATTAGTACGTGTAGTTTAAATATGTTCTGCTTCTTCACCACATGAAATCAAAGGATTGGGCTCATCCAAGCAAATTCTTTGGTATACAAAAAAAGGGGGGAGGAGGTGGGATATTATTTTCCTTTAGCAATGACTGGGATCTAAACCGAAGACGTGGGGGTTAATTCACAGAATTGGAGTTCACTGGCGGTAAAGTCCTGGGTGAAGATCGTTCTCTTAGTGCCTGAGATAACAGGTTGCAACCATCTGAGACGGCGCAAGCTGAGTTCCTCAACCTTTCCCTGTAATCGCTCATTTTGGTGCTACTTTCGGGGTGTTGGGCTATATCCCTGAGGCATTGGGTCAGGAGCACACAAGCGGATACCACGCTCATGGCTCCTCCTAGGATGGCAGTTTGCACAGCTTTGCCCTCTGGATTAATGGTGGCAGCTTTACCCAAAAACTGGGGCTCAGTGGCAAAGCCCACCAGAGCGTAGACAGACTGCACCAAAGGTCCACTGAACAATACGCATCGGTTCCTGGTCAGTTCGCTGGGTGAAGTCTTGACCTCCTTGACACATGCCAAGAGGGCTGAGGCGCTGGTGCTCATACATTTGACACTGAGTTTGAACTGCTCCTTAGCAAACTTATCCTTGGATTTCTCACTGGCCAGCACGCAGGCGTCTGTCAGGAATTTCAAGTTCTTGGACATGTTCTGAGAAACCTCCAGCAGGAGCTGAGGGCTCATATCTGCCAAAGGGGTGGTCTTCAAGACCCCGCAGCCATGCTCCACCTCATGCCTACATCGGGTCACCTTGTAGCGATCCACCAAGCCAGGCATGGCAGGTTGGGCTCCCGGAGTCTCCACTGCAGCCAGGTAGGCAGCGTGGGCAGAGCATTCAGTAAGGGAGACCACCAGCTCCCCCATCTCCATCAGGCTTTCCCCTACCTCCCCGAAGCGTCCCATATTGAGCTGGCTCTGGATGTCATGGGTCAAGATGGAGAGTCCTTTGGTCCTGGCAATGATCGTGTCCCTGCACTTCTCGAAGGACTCGCCGAAGACAGACAGGCTCTCGGTGTTCACCGGCCTGGTCTCGCTCGACAGCAGAAGCAGATCGGCCACCAGTTGCATCTTGATCTTGCAGTGGTCGCAGACAGAGACGAGCTTCTTCCTCTGCAAGGAGCTGCTGCTGGGGATGCCGCCGCCAGACACCTCGCTGCTGGAGTCGCCAGAGCCACCGCTAGCCATAGCGCCGGGAGGGCACTCGCATGCCGCTCGCGACCCTGCTGCCACCGCCTCCGCCGCCGCCCGCGCAGTCCCGACTGAGCCCGGCAGGATCGCTCTGCCTTTTCCGCAACATCATTCCATTAAACGCCGGGAGGCAAGAAAGGGCTCTGGGCGCCGAGGCTGCCGCTGCTGCGGGGAGCGCGCTCGGCCGGGGCGCCCGACCCGCTCCGGCGCCAGCCCTCGCTCCTACGGCGCTCTCGCGGCGGGCCGGCGGTCGCCAGGAGCCCCCGGGCCCCGCTCCGGCATCCTTTAGATGAAATAGATATTTCTCTTTTTGTTCGTTTTGTTTCTTCCTTTTCGCACGTCGGCTTCCCTCCCTCCCAACCACCTCCTCCGGCTCCCCGGCTGCGGGATCCTGCGCAAAGTTCCCTTTACGAGACGGAATACCTCAGAGACGCCCAGCAGTCGCTCGGAGTCGGGGCAGGGGCGCAGCCTTCCAACTCGCTACCGCGCCGCCGGCTCCTCGGCTCGGGCAGCGCCGGCGGGGCGCAGCTCGCAAGGGCCGGAGGGGCGGCGGCTGCGCACCATGTGCCGCCCCCGGCGCGCCCGCCGCGGCCCCGCGCC
>WBNH01001474.1:537288-557839 GCA_013401255.1 Urocolius indicus
GGAAAAAAAAAAATTAAAGGAAAAAAAAAAAGCTCCACCGGATCCGGGTGCTGGGGGCGGGCGGGCGGGATCTGTTCCCCTTCCTTCTGCCGCTGCCTCACGCCTTCCTGCCGCGATCATTCACGCGGCCGCCGCGATCTCGCTCCCCGCCGCCGCGGTCCATGCCCCTTCGCACAGGGCCCCGCAGAGTCGGCGCCGCCGGCCTGTCCTCGCCCGGTTCCCGCTGTGGCCGCTGCCGCACCAACTTAGGCTCTTCCCGCAAACAAGGGTGGTGGCTCCGGGCTGCAGCCGCGGATGCTGCGACCCGCCCGGCCTTGCGCTCCTCCTGCCATGTTTCCTGGCTGAGTCGCCAACTCCCAGGAAGAAAAGAAAAAAAAAAAAAAAAAAAGAAAAAAAATAAAGAAGTGTGGGGGAGGAAATCTTCTTTTAAATTCCCTTTCTCAGGCTTTCAGACAAACTATCGGGAAGAGGCGGCTGCGGCAGATCTGCCAGGCAGCCGCTGCATGGCTCTGAGGGAGGCTCCCCCCTCCCCGTTGCCTTTGCTGTAACCTCACTTAAGCCTATCGAAATCTTTTGTGCGGTGTCACCGCCCTTCGTTCAAATCCTGCCCTCCCCCCGCCGCCCGCTCCACGCCCGCCGCCGCACGCTCCTCCCCGGCGGAGGGGGCGGCAGCGCCGGGGGCCGCGCCCGCACCGCCCGCACCGCGCCGCTACCGGCACCGCGCGGGCGCGCGTGANAGCGCCGGGGCCGCGGCGCCGGGCGCCCGTTGCGGCTGTCACGCCCGGGGTGGAAGAACCCCTTTCCTCTCTCTCGGCCGGTTAGGTCGCGGATCAAAGACGGTTTCGCGGTGCTAAAGACAGTGGGACCTTCCGAACAGCGGCGGGGCTTAGGTTGGCTTTGCTGTGGTGTAGTTCAGAAGCCCAACCTCCCGCTAGTCATAGCGGGTTCTGTGAGTATGGGACGGGACATTGCTACGTCTTTATTTACATAGAAATATTTCCCTCAGTGCTGGCCTTGACTCGTTTTTTTAAACCAATGAAAACGAACTCGGTACATTTCCCTCGTGTTTCTGCCCTTGTTTTTGAAGACTAGTTACCGTCTGTGAGAATTTAGCCTGGCGGGTTGTAAACTCACTGATGCTGTGCATGGAAAGCCTCTGCAGAGGAGGCGTTCTCCTCTGGCCTGTGCCCATTCTGCAGCACACCAAGAATTCATTAGGTGATTCCTGTCAAAAGGAAGATGTTGTGCTCAGTAAATCTGAGGCATTCAAGTAAATGCCTCAAAACAACAATAAAATTAACTAATTTGGCTGGAGCAAGTTATAAGAAGATATGTTTAATGCTGCCTGGGATGCTTCCAAAGGTAATATATAGTTTGGAAAATGATGGTGATAAGAATATTTATGTCTCCCCTGTTACACAGCATCTCCATCAACATAATCCCAAATAATCAGAGTCCGTGTTGAAACCACATCTTACATTTGCCACGTATTTTACTGCAGCTTAAGCTGCGGCTTGGTAATAACATTCTTTTGCTCCTTTCAATCAAGCTTTCCTTTTTAAGTTAGCCTCTTAATTCTAGGCGTGTACAGTGCATTTAGCAGGCTACAGAAATACATTTGTCCTAGTTCACAGTGACGTTAATGTTGTGACGTTGCTACATTTATACTACTGCAGGGGTGTAAGTGACCTTGAAATAAATGAAAATTGGACCAGTCTGCTCGCTCGCAGGCCAGATCCAGCAATGTCCTGTCCCAAACAGCCCATCTGCAGACTGCAGACGTTTAAAGAGCTTCAGACAAGTCTTATTTGTACATAGTCCCATCCACTAGCTAGAGGAACTCTCGGCCTTTTGTAGAGAGGGATGTGAGCAGGATGGACAACAGACAGATGTGAAAGTGGAGGGTTAACAGGATGCATGCTTTTGGGGGGGTGAGGGGAAACTCTTGACCCTAGAGCCAGGCTTGAGGAAAGGGGCAGATACTCCTGTTTGGGTGTGTCGAAAATATGGCAGTTCTCCACCCATCCTCCTCACAGAAACTGTGAGAGAAATTCTGTTTACTTGAGTCAAATTGTAGAAGTTTAAAGGAAGGTCATGAGTTGGGCCTAAACAATTTTGGCCTACTGCCAGCATCTCGTTTCCAAAACTATAAATAGGAATGATTTCAGTGTGCTCTGAAAAAAATAAAAATTAATGGGCAGTAGAAGCCAGCTGAATTGTATTTCAACATATTTCTGGATACGTCTATAAATAAGGCATATTATGTAGCACGAGGAATGCCTCATAAATATTAACCTAGATTATTTTTAATGAAGACTGACTACATTTAATTAGGGCTTGAAAGATTTCATTCTAGAAAAACGTTAGGTCTCACCCCTGGCTAGAAGAGGTGTTAAATGACCTAATAATCTTTTCCATTTTTAGAGGCTGCTACCCGCTGTGGTGCTCCCTATGGTTTGTGCCATTCCCCAAGGACAAAGCAGAGAGATCCTTGGTTTGGACAGTTCCTACTGTGACTCCTCCACCAGCCATCCTCCCAGCTGCCCATACCACAAACACAACTAGGCCTTAACCCATGGCAGTTCCCTGCAGCTGGCAAGGCCACCAAAGCTCTTAGTTAACTGCTGTAGCATAAAGCAAATAGCCTTGGAGCTCCTTTAATCCATCTACAGGACTGACCTGGTGCTTATCAGCTTCAGTATTAGCAAGGGTAATTATTGTCATGTAGTAGGTGTTGCTTGTGGACAGTCTCTGAGGCAGTCTTGCCAAATGTTCTTTTCTTCCGGTAGTAGCTTCTGGTGTTGAGCTCCTCTGCATAAGAAAACTGTTTCTTGGAGCAGCTGCCTGTTAGAGCCTTCCCACAGACTGCGTTGCTGCTTCATAAGTATATCTGGCCTGGCTGAGTTCAGGATCACTCAGTGTTTTCCCTTCTTGTTATCTGACCAGAAACACATAGTCTTACCCTAAAAGGATGCCTTGAAGACAGATTATTTTGGGTCCAGTAATTTAAGTAGGATTGAGGATCAGCTAGTTACATGCTTTAAAGATGTTTCTGTGTGTTTTAGGAGGAAACTTACTCAGTGGTGGATATTTCCTTCATAAGCCTGACGCACATCTCTTTCAAAGAGAATGTGTGCATACCCATTTATTTCATGGCTGCTGAGTCCAAAGGTGACCCGCAGGACTTGGACAGCTCTCTGCATTGCTGTAAAGACTTAGAAGACGTGAAAATCAGGTGGCCGTGCTTGTCTTTAAAAAGGTTTCACTGGCAGAGTCTGAATGAAATAACTCTCTGGGTTTCAAAACAGCAGGCATTGTCAGATACATGGGATTAAAAGGCTTTTTAATGTGGCTTAGTAGTGTACAGAAGATTGGCTTACTTGTATGAGCTCTTCTTTTGTCACATTGATCTTTATTTTGCATTGTGCTTAGTACAACAGAAACTGGAGGCTGAAGTGTTCTTTGCTGAATCATCTGACAGGACATGGCCTTTTAGTGCTTAGTAAAATCTTTTCTCTCTTTTTTTTTTTTTTTGTGAAGGAGGAATTGATTTTTGCCAGTGTAGCCAGTGTTGAGTAATAGCTGAAGAATACCAAGTCGTAATAATTTTATGAACACTGCATGTGGCCAGGTTGGTGAGAGGAAGTTACTATACAATGCTTTATATTACTTTCCTGTATAGATGTATTGATCTAACTTAATAGGGAGCTAGCTGATGAAGCAATAAAAGGTAATTCAGTGGTTCCCCTGTGTCAGCTCTGTGGGACTAAAGCCATGAGGTGGTAATTACAAGAATGATACCTCCAGTTCTGAGGGATGCAGCTGGTTTGTCAGGCTGAGAACTGCAAATCAGAAGAGGATACAGATGGCAGAGGTTGATTTAAACACAGAGGCAGGTTTTGCAGAGGAGGCTGGAAGAAGCTCTGCAGCAATGGAATGGTAAGTCATACAGAAGGAAAGGCAAGTGCATTGACTGGTTTGTTGTTTTTAAGATGTACTTTGTCTGAAATGTTTTGGTACTAAGTAAATGTTTTGTGGTCAGTACTTACAGTCATTGCTTCACGAGAAACTAAAACTGTGAGGTCTGGGTCTGTCTCGGGTCTGCAGAGGTAATCATGGTAGATACGCTCCAGATGCAACGTGAGAACTGGTGTGTGTTTAGCAAAAACAGACAGCTGGAGGTGTGGAGGAAGAGTTAACTGGTCACTTGGCAACAGCAAAATGCAAACACAGCCACGAGTCTTGGGTTTTCCTCTTTGAAAATGATTTTGTGTATTAATAAGTAGCTTTTAGAATAATAGATTTTTTTTTTTTCAGACAGGCTTAACCTCTGTGATTTGAGGTAGGTTTGGGTTTTTTTTAATATAGCAGTTGAAAAACATTGTCAAAGGTAAGAAAAATACCATGTAGATACCAGTAATGTAAGTATCTCAGTGGTGTCTAAAATACTGGTCAGCTCCTGATGCTTAACTGAAAGACAATACAGCAAAAGTGAGGGGTTTTGTTTTGTTTTCCTTTTATTCACCATTTATTGTACTGACGTTTTCACCACTTACTGTGTATAATCAATTGGTTGTCCCCTGCTGCTACAGTGGATATTTAATACATTGACATGGAAAAGAGACACGTTTATTACAAAAAGGAAAATGCAGCTACAAAATCCCTCTTGCATGGAACGGAAGGCTCTGCCATATTTTATGTTGATACAGTCAGTAATGGCTTTCGGCTTCATGTTCTCATCTACCATCTACACATATGGATCTCCATCCTATAGCTCGTGTTCGGTGAGGCCAGTGCCCGGGAGAGCCTTAGGTGCAACATAGCTCTTTCTCTCCATCCTCCCTCCCTGAAGCAGGACCAGTTTTGTAGGTCATTTGGCTTGAAATTCAAAGCACGCAGCGGAAGAGTGGTAAATGCTGTTGGTTAGAGCTGGTCCAGCATAAACAGGCATCCAAACCCCTCCCTTCAGACTCTTAGGTCTGGGGTGTTTTTGAGATCAAAGGTGAATGCAGTATTTTTGACAAAATGTGTAAGGGCCCACCCTTCCTGAACTGCACTTTTGGTAGCATGTTCTGTCCTGCAGCTGTAATCCTCTACAGCAGCATTTGGCTTCTTCTTCCTCCTTTTTTTTTTAATACATGAGAGAAATTTCACAGATGTTTTCATATCAATCTGATCCTATAATTTTCTTGCTGTCCCTGTGTTTTCTATGAGGAGGGCTGTTGATCATGACCAGTTCAAGTCTAGCACCTTTAACTCATCCAAAGTTCATGCAGTGTTTTACTTACATTAGATACAGGTGACAAAACTGATCCGTAAACCTAAAATTAAACTGGAACTACAAAATTAATTTCACTTAGGTTATAGAAATTAGACTATAAATGGAATTCCTGTGAGAACTGTGTTAACCTTCTTTGACATTGATTTAATGTAATTCTTGTCAGAGTAGGGTAACTTTAAATTGTGTAACCAGCACACAGTTTTAACCAGCACAGGTTTGTAGCAAATCTAGCAGTAGGATGGGTATTAATGGAAACATTCTGTGGTGTTTCTGAATGTAAGGATTGGAGTGTATAGCTTTATTGCAGCTGACTAGACAGTCCCCAAACTTGATTAGATAGGTAGTGATTAAAAAGCTAACGTGTCATTTGTCAGACAGGTCCATTCAGTCAATAAGTTTTCATTTATGAAAAGCATGAGCAGAGGATAACATACAGTTAGGAAAAATATTTCTCTTTTTTTGTGGTCAAAACTGAATTCAGAATCTGAATTTCAAGGGTAGTACCTGAATCAGAATTTTGTGTCCAAATCACAATAATTAAACCCTAATTTGAGATACTTTTGAATTAAAGACCTTCTTTTTTCAAATTGGACCCAGAAATTCAAAGTCTGACTAAGTCTGGAACAAAAACCTGCTTTCTCTTAATAGATGGCAAGTGAATGTGCTTGTTCTAGGCATGAAATTGAGGACTGAAATGATTGTGAATCATTCAAATCTTCATGCTCTGGGTCACAGCCTATTTTGTGTGCTGTGCCACTAGTAATGCAATTAAAAAGCCTATTTCCTTTTCTTTCTTGAGATTTAGTTCCAAAAATGCAGGTTATATTTAAAAAAAAATAATAATAAAAGAATCCCAAACTTCATTAACAGAAATTTAAGAAGTCCAGAATCCTCTCATGTTACAACTTGACCCAACCCTACTCAATAATGAAAACAGTTTACATCAATAGAGGAGGTAGATTTGCCTTTCGGGTGGAACTCTGTAACTGAAAGTACTACTAATAGAATGTGCATGTTGCAGAGGGAAAAATGGCAGCCACAGCTTGAGACATTCCCAGTCATGACTAGATGGGAAGCTACAACATAAAGCTTTCAACACTGTATTTGTGCAATCTACAATGAAAGTAGCCAGCTGTTATGGGATATATTCTGTATTGTAATCATAATAGTGTTAGTTGCTAGGACTGTACAACCTGTTAAGGAATCTGAAGATGCTTAAGCTATATAAGTATGTTTGTATAGATACTCTGAACAAAACACAGTGTGCTTCAATAAAAGGAAAATGCACTTCAATTTGCCCCAGTCAGTGATGTGTCTTTCAAGCTGCATTGCTTTTGTTTCTTGCATGGGAAAGAAGAGCTGAGTACAGAGGCTGAAAAGGTGTTTGTCCTGCAGCTGACTCCACAAAGAATATACTTTAATTAGTTCTTCCTGGACACAGAATGCTGCCTGAACAGAGGCAGTTGCAAGGTTGGAGACAAGCAGGAGAAATGTCTCCCTTTGAAATGAAAGCTTTTGTACGCACAAGGAAATGTACAGTAGTTTTTGGTGCAGTGCTGGATATACCAAATGATCCGTTCACTTACCAAAAGGAATTGCATTATTTTTGAGATCTCGGTGTCATACCAGATATTAGAGAAAGTCAAAGTTGGCTTGCTTTGTTCTAGTAAGAGAAAACAGAACCAAAGGAAATATTTCCCAGTAGAAATTCAGTGAGAGTATTTTATGCTGTCAGTCCAGCATACCAAAACTGAATCCTTAATTTTTTTTTTCCAGTGAATGTACACATGATCCAGTAATAACAAAACTTACCAGAAACATATTTTAATAAAACCTCATTAACCAGGGCAATCTGATATAGTATACCTGATGTTCATTACATTTAATGTGCTCATTAGTGACTTACTGGACAGCTTTGTGAAAGGTAACTCGGCTACACCCCCATTTCAGTTAGTGCACGTTTAACAAGCTCCATGAATAGCTCTGGTCTAACTGCTTCCTGTTTCTCAGGCACACTGGCAGTATGTCTGAAATGTCGTAGAACGATAACCCTCAGCATGGAGGCTGCAGACCAGGCTGGTTGTTTTTATCAGGGTGCTGAAATCTTGGATCCCACATCCTCTGCTGTTTCTCATGCTATGCGTGCCCTTGGCAAGTGACTGCTTCATGTGGCACATCTCCCTGGGAAAGCCAGAGCCCTTTAGCATCTTACCATTTCCAGAGTTAGTCCAGGCTTTGGAAAGCCTCCTGAAACTCATGTTCCTGCCCACTGACTGCTTTTGGTTTGTATTCACACGCTGTGGCTGTAAGGGCAGTGGGCTCTTGGTTCACTATAGGGCTATAGGCAGTAACAGAACTGGGGTTGAAGAGTTATTGTATAGAATTAGTTCCCCTGCTCTGAGCCTGCTCTCCCTTCAATGTGAAATGGAAATGAATGGAAAAGCATCCTCTTAACAGCCTGACCACAACTAATAGCTAACAGTACCAGTTACTGTGATGCTTCCTTGAATTCCCAAGTTTCCCAAGTCTCGGAGTTTAACTTGAAAAGGCAAAAGAAATGATGGTTCTATTTATAATGAAACCAGCCTTCATAAGGGAAAAAAGAATGAAAAGTGAAATAAGGCTATGCAGACATCAATCTGCATTACTTGATTTGGATAATGGAAAAGTAGTCTCTGCAAAGAAAAAACAGTATCTTCTCTCTTTTTTTTTGGTGGTGTTCTGGACACTCTGGAGCTGTATTTCAGTAACAAACAGCTTTCAGTCTTTTCTTTCTAAAAACCTACCGTTGCTGAGATACTACTTAAAATTACAAGAGACAGCGCATCACAGTGAGCGCAGCTACTTTGCCAACGTGCTTTAAAAGAGGCAACAAAAAGAAACCACGTAACTAATATTCCAGGAGCTTTTCCAACATCCATGTTTCGTTAGCTCGTCTGTGCCAGGATCTGCTGGGCTTACACCCGGCACGGCCGCTGACCGCAGGGACCGGGGCTGCGCGGGAGCCGCCTGAAACGGCCCGTTGTACCAGGACGGGGTGCGACATCGCGGCGGAGGAGGAAGAGGAGGACAAGGAGGAAGAGGAGGAGACGGCTGTCGGCGGTGCAGGGGCACGCCTCGGGGCGCAGCGCCCGCCCCGTAAGCCCAGCCCCTGCCCCCGCCACGCCCAGCCCGCCTGTCACGGCCCTCTCGCCCCTTCTCCCTTCCCAGCTCCTCCTCCTCGTCCTTCCTCCCGTCGGGCCGAGCCGCCTCTGCCCCCGCCCCTTAAAGCAGCCGTGGCCGCCTTCCCGCAGCGCTGAGCTCCGGGAGAAGATGGCGGCGGCCGCGGCTTGGGCCGCGCTGGGCCTGGCGCTGTGGCTGTGCGCGGCGGCTGCGGCCGGCGACGCGGAGGGGAAGCGGCGAGCCCCGGCCAAGAAGAAGGACATTCGGGACTACAACGACGCGGACATGGCTCGGCTGCTGGAGCAGTGGGAGGTGCGGGGGGGGGGGAGGCCGGGGATGCGCGGCCCGGAGCGCGCGGCGGGGACTCCGCAGGGGCCGCTCCTGTCTCGGGGCAGCCCCGCGACCCCTGCGGCGGGGAAGGCATAAGGCTGGCCCCTTGCTGGGCTCCTGGCCGGGAGCGGGTCGCGGGGAGCCCCGAAGCGTGTTGGCGTTAGAGTGCGGGTCCCCGTTTCCTTCCCCTGAGGCTCCGGGTACGAGCCCAGTTTGCCTTAAATGTCTGCTGTTTGGGGGAATTGAGTGATACACACTTATTGACCAGAGAATAATCATTTCACACGAGGAAATATTCGTTTCACTTAATATCCATTTCGCACTTACAGAGTAGATCTATAGTTGGCTTTTTTTGCTTGTTTGATGTTTTATTCCTTGCCCCTTCTCATGGTATCCACTTCTTCCGATTCCAGCTCTCTCTTGTCACCCTTTGTCAGCCCGCTGCCTTAAGTTTCTTTGGTAGTTACTCATCGCTCTTTTCTCCATGTGTTTGTCGTACCTGTTTGAGTCTTTTCCACTATTTTTGTCTTCCATTATGTTCTGATAAATGCCAGAGCACTCATCCGTGTCTTTTACCCTTTCCCATGAGGCTGTTCCCCAGAATGTTTGGCAGAGAAAATGAAGGAAATAATAGAGGGAAAACGTCTGTCTCCTGTAACACCAGTTACAGCTATAACTCAAAGTGGAGAAGGAGGTTTTGTATGTGTAATATAAAGTAGCTTCTGTGAGAAGTAACAATGTCTGCCTTGGGCCTGCTTGGCAGCTTATGAACTTGTCCATTCCCGTGTTACTGTATATCTCCCTTAGGAAGAGAGATTCTTAGAAAATTGAGTTAAAAGTTTTGAATAAAATTCTGTAAAAAGCTCCAAGTTCACCTTTCTGTTAGTGGTATCAGCCAAGGATCAGACAGCCCCAGCTGTGAAATGATGAAGGCTTAAATGATAATAGTGGCCAGCTTCAAGTAAACTTGGCACTGTAGGAAAAAAATCTGGGAAGAGGAGCATCTATGGAATTTATGAATTAGATACCTGGATGAAAGAGAGACTCAAGTCAATGTTGCTGTGACTCTGGCTGTTCTAGCCATGTGGCAGGCAGGGTCAGGAGGCTGCTCAGGGGTTTTTCCTCTTTAGTTGGAGTAAGTCTCTGCTTAAGTTGACCATGTGCCACACAAATGCTTGTGGCCATGTCGCGTGCAGCTGGGCAGTTGGCTGCTGGGTTTGGCATTGCTGCTGAGGAGACAGAATCCTAGAAGAAAAAAACGTTCCCAAAGCAGAGCCTCAACAATTAATGGTTGGTTGGTCTTTGAGATGGTCAGCTCTGTGGCATTTTTGCGTAATGGTAGTTGAGACACATACAAGGAACATGAAAGACTTGAGGGGGTGGTGGCTGGAGGATAGAGAAGAAAGGGCATGACTGGCCTGGGTGAGATGGGAAACAAAGGGGCCATTATGAATTTGGATAAGAGCAGGAATTATGCTCTGGAGTGAGGGTCACAGGGCATGGATCTGTACAGAATCAAGTGTTGTTAATTTTAGCAGAGGGAGATGGCTCCTAATACTTTCTGTTTCCCTGGCAATTTGTCTAAAAGCATTGGAGGATAGTGTTCATAACATTCTGGGTGTCAACCACAGGCCTGAAGACTGACATCAGCAGCCTTCCCAGAATAAGCAGCTGCTTCTGTTCAGGCTCCTGTGCTGCCCTTTACATTGTGCTGGTGCAAATGCCTGGTGAGCTGTGAGAGTGATCAGGTGGAAAATGAGCATGAAGAACAAGGAAAAGAGACAGAAATTGCTTCAGCAGCTCAGTTGCAGAAGTAGGCTGTGAAGGAAGGCACAAAGGGATTTCCCTTGTGGAGAGGGACTCTCCAGCAGCTGTGAGTGCAGAGGAGCTGGGAAAAGAATGGGGAATCTGGTCCAGAGGTCTTTTACTGAAGTAGCTCTTTAAGTAGCTCATTATTGTTACAAGCTCAGGGTTTCTTAGGTTTGACTCTTGGCTAAGATTATTGAATAAGCTGAGGAATTAGGTGACACATCAGTAAACTGGATTTTTATTTTTAAAAAATATTATCAGTGTGAGAATTGGAGCTGAGAGGAGGAGAAAGAGAAGGAATATATCATTGTTACTGTGGCTATAATGCCTTCCCTTTGAAGCCTCATGTTACTGTTTAAATGAATGAAACTGCTAGGTGTTTCAAAAGGAAAAGCTTACACTTTCCATGCAGTCTTTTACTTGGTACAAACTGCATGGTAGTTTGTACAGGGTCAAGAAATGTCATGTGTGGGAGCTTTTGACCACTTATATTTCTGTTCAATACAGCTTTATGAGCGTTTAGTTGAATGGTTAAGGGAAAAATAGGTAATATATATTAGTAGGTTGTGATGTCACTAAATCCAAAGTCAGTTTCTGTGCTGTGTAAGGAGTATTTGGAAACACTTTTTTCTGTGTTTTCCCTTTCAAAACCGTGAAGCTGGTTTTGTGCTAGCCAAACCTAAAATTAAGATGATTTGCTTTTACTTCTGAAGAGTGTTTTCCATTCAGCCATGTTAAGATTTTTGTATTGTCACTATACTTTACCCATATGAGCATAAGGTCAGTATTGTTACCACTTAGCAAGGGCAACAGGACTTTCCTGGGACTCCCTTTTGTGCTCAGTTCACTTAATATGGAACTGTCAGAGGTACATGAGCTACTTGAAAGCACGCTTCAGGCTTGCAAAAGTGAGACAGATCTGTAATTAGTAAGGAAACAAAGGATAAAATCTGCACCTTCTAAAACTTGATTCTGTAGTAACTGAATTTTAACCTCTCTTACCAGAACAACAGCGAAATCTATGAAATTGAGACAGGAAAAGAGCACAGGGCACCTTTAATGGGTGTGGGATGTCGTAAGTGGATGGTGTTGGGTTTGTATATGTGCGTGTGCAGAGATGAGATGGTAATTCACACTTAAATCTAGAAATCAAGCTCAGCTCCTGAAGGGAATATCTTTAGGTATTGCTACAATTCATGTCCCTAATAGGTCAATGTGTATTTCCACTTAATGTTTGAAGTCAGAACAACACCTAAATTATGTGCCTCAGTTCCTACCGATTTACCAGTGCTTGGGTGAATGCCAGTGTAAGACTTCTGTGTTTTTCTGTTCTTTTTATGTTTTTTAATTCTATGATATAAATACTGCATAAGAAATAGAGTCTGGCCTAATATAAGTTGTCACCATATTCACTCCTCTCTATTGCGAGGGACAGCAGTTTGAATTCTGCCTTTCCAAATATTTAAATGCCTGTCAGCCTCAGCAGAGGCAGCAAGAGGATTTCTTTTCTGCTTTCCAAGAGCAATTTACTCTCGGTGATTATGTTGTCAGAATGTGAACTGCCTTTCATCTGTGCATTGGAAAAGTCACAAAACAATACAAGTTTTCCTGTGGCATGAGCATTGAAATTTGAATCCGTGCCTTTTTTATTTACTTAAAGACACAAAGTAAAGAAAATGGATTTCTCAAGTGATCTCACAATTCCCAGAAGTGAGTTTTCACCTCTGAAAGTGAAACTCGGGTGGATGTCACTTTTTATTTGTGCATGTATGAAGTCTTTTAGTGCAACTTTATTGGTTCATCTTATGTACTTAGTAAATGTCTGTGAAACTGAAGTAAAAAAGTGTTATTTTATCATTTACCTAGGAATTGTATTGAATTAGTCTTGAGACTGAAAACGTGGATCATTTTTAGGGGAGAGTTCTAAATGGAAAGAACGCCCTTGGTGAGGTATCCTGAAACAAAACAAAACTCACAATTTTTTATGGTTTAAGAATCATTAAAGAATTTTTTTTTTTAATTTATTGAAGCAGAGGTATTTGCTGAACAGTGAGAAACTTCCAAAGAACAGTTTTATGGCACACCTGAGCTTAAAGACTTTTCCTTTTTCAAACAGAAAGATGATGACATTGAAGAGGGAGATCTTCCTGAACACAAGAGGCCTCCAGCACCAATAGATTTCTCAAAAATTGATCCAGGCAAGCCTGAAAGTATCCTGAAGCTGACAAAAAAGGGGAAGACTTTGATGATGTTTGTCACGGTGTCGGGAAATCCCACGGAAAAGGAGACTGAAGAAATCACTAGCTTGTGGCAGGGCGGTCTCTTCAATGCCAACTACGATGTGCAAAGGTGAGCTGCTGAACACAAGTTCTTGCCTCTGCAGTTGTTTCTGTCTTCCTGAAAATCTTTTCAGGTATTCATCCTGTGCCTTTTGCCACCATCATTGTTTCTTTGTTTCTGTTTATATGCTGATTTAAGTTGTGCTACAATTCTTTGTAAGGCACACATCAGATGTATGTATCACCTAATTTCTTTTCATCTCATTATATTGCAGCTATTTATCAGTTTTAATGGCAGCACTTTGCCTTTATGTGCTTTATGGA
Source organism: Urocolius indicus (assembly GCA_013401255.1). Taxonomy (NCBI): domain Eukaryota; kingdom Metazoa; phylum Chordata; class Aves; order Coliiformes; family Coliidae; genus Urocolius; species Urocolius indicus. The sequence goes on from WBNH01001474.1 coordinate 550,474, forward strand.
AGACATCACACTTGGAAGACTTGTCTCTACAGAAGGCTTTTTGTTCCCCTGGCTAACAAAATGTGACTTTTCTCTCTCTCCAAGAGAGGATCATTTTGAAACAGAGGAATGTTATGCTTTTGAATGGAGGCTGAGAAGGGTTGCAGCAAGTGCACAAATCAAATTTAATGCCTGTTAGTGGATTTTACATAGTTGTTTTCATGTTCTTATTCCTCCTTGGTTATTTGTAAACCAAATATGTTGTTGTTATTACTTGTGCTAGAAAATTGTTCTCTTGTCCAACAACACTAAGACCAACTCCTTGCTCTTAAACATGTGCCTCAGTCATGGAGGTGCACTTAATGAAGCAAAATGTTGTAGCACTCAAAAAGCACATAGCTGACTGCAGAAATGTGTCTTTCTTTCCTTCAGGTTTATCGTTGGCTCGAATCGTGCCATCTTTATGTTACGTGATGGCGGTTATGCCTGGGAGATCAAAGACTTCCTGATAAGTCAAGAAAGGTGTGCGGATGTTACCCTGGAAGGTCAGGTTTATCCTGGCAAAGGAGCAGAAGAAAGTGAGAAAACAAAAAACAAAACCAAACCTGAAAAAGCAAAGAAGAAAAAAGATGCAGACAAGAAATCCAATAGCATCAAAGAGGACAACCGAGCAACCAAACAGAGAGAGGATCTATGATGGATGCGTTAACCAGACTGAATGCTGCTCTGCTCTTCCTTGAAGGGAAACTAGTTTTCCATAGAATTCCTGGCTTTACTGGGGTGGATGAGGGGGAAGGAAGGAAGGAAGCAGAGATTACTGAGGTTAAAAGACTTCTGTATTGAAATACACCAGTTTACTGATTAATATTGTCCATTTGTTTAGTTCCAGGAAAGGTAATGTCTAGTACCAACCATTGAATGCTTTAGCTTGTCACTTTTTATGCTTTTGTTTAAAATTAACATACAGATCTGTGTGTCTAACATTGCAAACTTCAAGTGGAAAAGAAGAAATACAGCCACTTCCATCTTTGTTATGCAAGTTGGGGATTGATTCATAGCTGCTGTTAATTAGCAGAGGACAGTGTTAAAAGACTCTTGGAAGCCAGTTTGCTAGACTCAGTTATTCAAACTGCCTCAGATTGCAAAGAATAATGTTACAGTGGCCAAAGATGCCTGAAATTATGATGACTAGGACATGTCTGGTTAGACTGCCAGTTTCTTTTAAAATAAACAAACCCCATTCTGTATGTCCCCATAAATACACAGAAGTGCTTGGTAGAAGCTAAGGCAGATAGTTGGCTAACAGTGTCCAAATCAGAGCAGAAAGGAAGCTCTGTGATGCTGGGATGTTAGTGGAATGGCAGAACCCACAGGAGCCCTGTGGGGTGAAAGGAAAAGTCAGATTCATGCCATTCAGGTTGCCGCTCCTGCTGCCAAACAACTGTGCCTGTGGAAATGCATGTTATATGTGCCCCATTATTGAGACAGTGAGGTGAAAGATGTCGCTTTAACTCTGAAATTAATTTGTTTTCAGGCTTAAGAGTTTAAGTCTTTGGTAAAAATACTGGTTATGCTACAGAGCTGAACTTCGAGTTAGACATATCACTGATGCTTAATAACCATGTGTTATTTTTGGGTACAGATCCCAGACTGATGTGGTTGATTGTAAATGAACATTTGGTTTAAATACTATGGAGTTTGATGTATAAGAGCAAAACCAATTTCTACTTGAAAGACTCTGTAATTGAGGTTTGATTATTGTCCAGATTGTATTCAGTCAAATGCATTGCTTAGAATTGTTTCTCTGCTGCCTTACTTTCTGTTAAAGACTAAATGCACCTAGTATGTATGGTCCACATCATTTTCCAGAGGATGAGCACAGTCTTAACTGTTCTCATTCAGTACTACTACGATGTTACTTTGACTCTTTATCTAAGGTGCTAAAATCCAAGAGTTTTGGATAAAAGGTCCTAATTGAACCATAATGGTTGATTCTTGTGGAATACTTCAGTATCAAAAGTGGAAAACTGTGACTTACAGAGTGGTTGTTCAAAAATAAAAGATGTCCCTAAACTTATTCTTTCATTGAGTAGTAAAACCTATTAAATAATTACATGTTTAGTTGTGTATTTTGGAAACAGACAAGGACTAAATGATGTTAATGAAGGTTCCAGGTAATTAGTTGTATTTAAGTTAAATTATATTTTAATGAGTTTAGGATTAAAGACACTTTTTCCAGCCACTCTTCATTAAACAGGTCTGTGCCTGTTTGAGTGGACAAATGAAAGTCGTGTTTCTTCAGGGTTAACTGAATTGCTTTTATATTCCCCTGTTAATTCAGAGGTGGAGTGGAGAAGAGTCTCTGTAGGTGTTGGGAGGTGCAGTCCTTTTCTTGTTCAAGACTAGTTTATCATTCACTCAAGTGTCCTGGATTTTGCACCTCCCCTTTTTCTTAAGTATGTTGCTTCATCTCAAAGGGATGAACAGAGGCCAGATAAAACTATGCATATGAAGTATTGATTTACAACTTGAGTTAGGATATAGCAATGACAATTCAGACGGTGATGAGAAATGTGTGGAAATGGAGTTTCTGTAGTTCTCCTTATGTTATGAAACACAAACTTGGCTTTTTTTTTTTCTTTTTTTTTTTTTTTTTGAGTTGAATTCTGCCTGACCTAAATAATAAAGCAATGCAAAAGGGTATACAAATAATCCAAAAGGGAATTAGGCAAGGAGGAAGAACAATTACTACATCTGGCCCAGCTTCTGAGAACAGATATTAATTTTAGCCCTTCAGAAGTCTATATATACAGTAGTTGACTCTTGTCCTTTTCAGAGTTAAAAGGATGGGACAGCCTTGCCGAAGTTCAGACAGCTGACTGGGGTTTTTGTTGTTTTTGAGTCATTAAGTTGTCTATGCCAAGCACATGCATGTCTACACAGCTTATTTGGATTTTGGGTTGTTTTTTTAATGTTTCTTAATAGCTTGAGGATTACTTTTTGATATAAAATACAAAGCACTGCCTCCAAGGACCTGTTTTCTTTGGTTTTTTTCTTTGATTTTTCTTCTTCTTCATGCTTTATACTCCGACTTCCAATAACAGATTTTTGGCTTTACATACAAGCAATTCAGATGCAGCCTTTAAAACCAATTTTACCAAGTAGGTTCCATTGGTACTCTTAGGATGATGATAGCTCCTATCATTTCCTTATTTTTTCAGCAGCATGCAGAGGTACGTGGAAAATCATCTGAATTCATGACAACTAAACATCTGTTGCCTTAGTTTCTCTGTTCTAGAGCCATAACTAAGTTTTTTAAGCTGTCCTTTCCAGAAAAACAGTTTGTCAATGATGCTACACAAGATGTTGCACTCTGTGAAACATTTCCAATGGACAATCAACTTCTTATGTAATAAAATACCGAAACAAATCTCTATTTTTTTGGTCTTTTTTTTGTTTTTTAAAGATAAGGCACACAGGATACATGAGGATTATCTTGTTTTCCTGAAAAAAAAAAAAACAAACAAAACCTTCAAATTATTCCTACCTAGAACAGTAGAAGTGCAGCCCCTTGTTTTTGAGGACTTGATTAAAACATCTCATTTCATCAAATAAGAATGAATGCTGGCACTTCAATGTATAAGAAAACATAAAGTATGTGTTATTAATTAATTTATAAATCAATTTGCTCTGTTGCTGCACTTGTTATGAGGTCAAGTGCCCACTTCTAACATTTTATCTTTAAGTCTGTTACGACATACAAACTACAGCAGGTTTTCTGATTTGTACTTGAGTGCTCAAAGCATTTATCTTCTCTGAACAGTCAGATCATCCCTGACTTCAAGAAGGCTCTGTGTTCCTGTCACTGTTTCTCAACTCTTTCCATTTGCTCACAAAAAAAGAAATGGTAAAGTAGAACACCTTTCCATTAAGATATGGAGCAGCCTGCTCTTCTCTGGTATTTGGCCACTGTTGTGTTGGGGTTTATAATAAGCCTTGGAAATTATTTATAGTCTTTATCTCTGGCTCTTTTTTATTCAAGAAGTAACAATGGCTTTTCCAGAGGGTTGGGGTTTTTTTAATTGCATGGGACATTTACAGAAATTGAAAGAGCTGTGCCTGAGTAATCGGGGTGCCTTGTTTTAAGAAATGCCTATTTCACTGGTGTTATCTTGTTTCTCATCCTTAAGATTACCATCCCACTATGTCTATTGATATGATTTATTTGTTGATTCTTAACTGTGGGATAAAAATGAACTATTTTTGTATATCATTGTTTTGTGTCTTTCATACAGTGTCATTTTAACAGGGGCAAACCCCACAGGATTGAGAGAACACCAGATTGCCAGGAAGGTAAGAGCTGCTTGGATTCATGAAGGAAAAAACACTCCTCTTTTGGTATTGGTGATTTTTCTCTGTTACACAAGTCAAGTAGCAGGAGGAGGTAGGATGCACCAGGCAGCTTAGGCAGAAAAGTCTGTGCAGGGTAGTTTCTGATTAATATGTAGGAGTTTGGTGTAACAGGTTACAGTCCTGCATTAAATGGCATACCGGGCTTTATCCAGAGAGCTGATAAACACTTTGTTTGTTTCTCTTGTTATGCTATTTATTAGACTAGGATTTTCACTGTCAATACTGGTGTCAGTGAGGTTATCAGTATCATTCTATCAATGGATTTCTGTATTATGAAAAACAGATCAGTTAATCATTGTTTGAACTAACACTCATAATCAAGAATTTAATTTAAAATGGGCTTTAAAAAATGATTAGTATTACACAGACATTGGTGTTTTGGGAGGGAGAAGTAGGACACTTAAAGGAGCTTCAGCTTCTTCCCAGTCTTCCTGGTGAAGGCCAGCAAATGCATGTTCCTGCAGTACATGGTCTTGCAACGCAGCCTCTGTTCAGAAGAGGCTGGCCTTCTTGCCACAGGCCCTCCTGCTGCTCCCTCACACTTCTCATTACATGATGGAAAGTGCTGGAATTCAGCCCATTGGGATGGCTGGGGTCACCTGAGCTCTGAAACAGCAGCATGGAGGTGACCTGTGTTGGAGTTTCTAATGTTCAGGTGGCTAAGTGCCTGCTGAGGCTGTAATAATCTTATTAGCAACATCCTAGGCCTGGACATGGAAGAAATTGACGAAAGAATGTGTTGCTTTTTGACACTTCACAGAAGCAATAACTTTTTCATTCTTATTCCAGAATCTCTGTGCTTCTGCTCTGTTACAGCTGGACAGAGGCTCTAATTTTTCACTAAATAGGGACTAGAACGTTCTAATCCACAAGACTATAACCAAACCCTTTTTCTGTAGAAGCCAGTGACCAGACCATTGAGCTCCCACTAAATTGTTAATATTTAAATGGGTTCAGGTGTCTTTGCTGACAGCAGTTTAACATGTGTTGGAAAGAGGTGAACAGAGAGGCACTCGCAAAGTTATTAGCAGTGAGAACTAGTTGTTTATTGACCAGCACCATGAAATAACCTGGATCTTGCTGAAACATGAAAAAAAAAAGTCTTTGTGATGAGGAAGGCTGAGTTATATAGGAATAATTGTATTGCAAGGCTGCATTGTAAAAGATTTTGGAAAACTAACTTTCTTTCATGTAATGTGGGAGAGCAGGTATTTTATTGGGATCTAATGAGCTGTGTAACCTAACCAGGGAAAGGCCACTTCTCCCTAGCCCTTGTTCTCACTTATTACCACCAGTTAAGATAAATTTCTCAGTTCTTAAATAGCCTGAAATATATTCTTACAAGGCCTGAAATATATTTCAGCCATGTTATTATTGCTGTCAGTAGACATAACCCAGGACAAATTCACTTTCTGGGATGATAAAATCAACTTTAGATTAGTAACAGGGAAGATCATGCTCAAGAGAGAATATCCAAATGATGTAGCAGTGCTAGGTGAATGCTGGAGACGGACTACAGGAAAGCAGATACAGAAGTCCAATAATCTGCATTAATTTCCTGAGATGTCACTGTCAACTGACAGACATTTGGGGTTTAGCTGAGGCATCTGGACTCTAAGAATCCTTATCCTGTGCTACTTATTCAACTCAAAGAGGACATGAGATGAGGTTACGGTTGTTCTGGGACTTTTGTCACGATCTCACACTACGCCCTTTGCCAAAAGAGGAAAGACACTTATTTGCAAACAGGGCTTTCTCCAGAACAATTTCCTGTTCAACTCTTGTTACTGCTTCCTTGTCCCAGGCCACTCACTGTGTCCTGACTGCTGAGATGCTGCAGCTGAGACCCAGATTCAGATGTCACAAATTATTCTATTTCCAAAGCGACGGAGCTCTCCCTTGAGTTTTGTTCCTGAGGTTACACAGTGAGTGTACGTGTTGGATTCAGTGCCATGGTGAAGGGATGACCGCAGGAGCTTTCAGAGGTGTGTTTTGTGAGGAACATATGCAAGAGGAAGGAAGGGTGTAGCTGCAGTGGTGGTTTCTACACACATCATTCTGCTGTCCTTTAAGAAGAGAGAAGGTGGTGTGACAAAACAAGCTCTGCTGCTGGAGTGGCCCTTTGGGGATGAAAAGTCACGGACACATCACAGGGTCTTCAGCTTCCAGTGGAGGTGATGGTCCAAAGATCTGCAAGGGCTGCATAGAATGCACTTCTCAGGAAACTGTACAAACAGTGTTTCTCCTTGTCCAGTGGATTTGGGAGAATCAAAGCTCTGTGAAGCACAGGAGAGAACATCCATCCCTACACTTCGCAGCATCAAGCCAAAACTGACACAGCTCCGTTACTTGTTAAGAAGAGACTAAATGTGTGTGACATTCCGCTGGGGATATTGCTGTCATGCTGGGGTAAGGTGGTGCTTCTTATGTAAGAGCCAAAAATCTCCAGGTTTTTCTTGGTTTGTGATTCAGCCCACGGCCTCTTTTTCCATTATGCAAAGCAGCATAAAAAGAAGGGGAAAAAAAAAAAAAAAAAGCAAACTCAAACCAGCACCAAAACCCAACAAAACCTCGCCTCAAATGCTCTCGCTGCACTTCCCTTTAAAAGGCAGAAGCTGCAGCGAGCAATGCACGACTGATTTCCAGCTTTTTGCAAGATAACGCCCTGACAGGTTGGAAACGTTTGGCGAAAGGTTTGCCACACACAACGCTGCGTGAGAGCGGGCAGAGGCTCTGCGGGCTGCTGAAACGCCGCGGAGCTCCCCTCGTGGCCCCATCCCTGACAGCAGCATCAGCGGTAGCCCTGCCAGAGCACACCCTGCAAAGCAGCCCGGAGCCCTCCCGCCCGCGGCACCGTCCCGCGCACCGGCTGCGCGCACGGCCACGGGGGGCGGCGCCGAGCCCTGCCGCGGCCACCAGGGGGCGCGCGTGGACAGGGAACGGCCGCTGCCGCGGGAGGGGAGGGGAGGGGATG
>WBNH01001474.1:558038-673483 GCA_013401255.1 Urocolius indicus
GGGGAGGGGGGAGGCCTGGCCGTGACGGGACCCGGGCGGGACATGGAGCGGTCATCCGCACGTTACAGCACCTTGCACGCTATGTACGTGTTACAGGTCTGATGAGGAGCGGCTGAGGGAGCTGGGGGTGTTTAGCCTGGAGAAGAGGAGGTGGAGGGGAGACGTGATCACTCTCTGCAACTACCTGGAAGGAGTTTGTAGTGGTGTGGGAGTCGGTCTCTCTTCTCCCCAGTAAGGAGTGATAGGACAAGTCGCACCAGGGGAGGTTTAGATTGGTGAGCAGGAAGAACTTTTTCCCTGAGAGGGTTGTTAGACACTGGCACAGGCTGCCCAGGGAGGTGGTGGAGTCCCCATCCCTGGAGATATTTGACACATATGTGAGGTGCTGAGAAAAACGGCTTAGTGATGGGCTTGGCAGTGGGAGGTGAGTGGCTGGACTTGATGATCTTAAAGGTCTTTTCCAACCTAAATGAATCTATGGTTCTATTTAACACCATATTACTTAAATATATACAAATATTTTCTACATGTGTATGTTTAATGCTTTCAATAGCAGCAAATTAAGCATATTGTCATACAGAAGATAATCTGTTTAAAGTGTTTTGCATACTCATGAATATAATGTACCTGGTCTATGTCTAAATATGTACACATAACAACTAAGAAATATGTGATAGTTTGTTAAAAGGCTGTGTATATACACACACACACACACACACCCCTTTGTACACACAAATACAGGTGTACTTATCTATACACACAGACATACACAAACACACTCTCAGAACTATTCATAGAATTACAGAATGGTAGGGTTGGAACGGACCTTTAGAGATCATCTAGTCCACCCCCACCCCTGCAGAAGCAGGTTCACCTAGATCAGGTCACATAGGAATGTGTCCAGGCAAGTCTTGAAGACCTCCAAGGAAGGAGCCTCCACACTCTCCCTGAGCAGCCAGGACCAGGGCTCCCTCACCCTCACAGTGAAATAGGTTTTTTTCTTATGTTTAAATGGAACTTTTTGTGTTCCAGCTTCATCCCATGTCCTGTTGTTAGATATTCACCCACACACTCCACCCCCTCCCGGCAGAAAAATACAGTCCTACAAATACACCCCTTTTACACACAAACACACACACACATCCTCCTCTCACACAGAACTGCACAGACATAGGTATTGACACAGAGACACCCTCCATACACATGTACATATCCACACACTCCCTTTATACACACATATGCATGTGTGCACATGCCTGTAGAGCAAGGGCGGCACAGTGGGAATATCTACTAGGTTGAAGAGAGGTCTGTTGCTGCCACCAAAAAAATCCCATTGCAGCTTTGGAGCCTCCAAAAAGGTTTATAGCAGAGTTTGCCCAGCTGGCACTATCCCAGGGTGGAAAATTTGTAGTCAAAGTCATGCTTGATTTGATAGTGAGATTCTCATAAGCCTTAATAAGCTGCCCGTTACAAAAGCTTCATATGTTTTATATATCATTTCCACATGTATTTTTACTCCATTTTGTGAAGAAGATTTTTGTTTTAATCTACCAATAGTCACCTACCTGCCCCAAATACAGCCAGCCCCCTTTCACCTGTCTGCCCACTGCAATATCCCCTTTCCTGCTTCCACCTCTTTCACTTTTCATCCTCCTGCCTTGATCCTGCAAGTGTGACTGGACAGGCAGCGAAACCTGATGCATTCTGTGATGTTCAGGCAGCAAATGCACACAGAGCTGGTTTGGCTCCTTGGTTTTGGCCTTCTGAAACAAGTGTGGAGCCGTGAACCTTTGTCTCAGGTTGCTCTAAGTGCGTGGGGTGTGTGTCTGCAGCAAAGCTGGATTCATTGTTAAAGAGAGACACTGAAGAGACAAAAATAAAAGAAGAACTTTGCATTGAATATTTATTTTGATAAACATTGTGTTCTCCCAACAACTACATGTTATTTCAGTTGTAAGCCACGATTCTGTTGGAACTGACGTCCCAAGAGCTCTTGTCATCATAAAGCAGACAGTCGACGCACTACCACGGTCTGCGGACATAGAGAGCTTTCGAGTGCAAAGCAGATTCTCAGAAAAGACATATTGCTGACCTCCTCACCAACCTGGACAATGCTAAACTCGGGTAAAAACGTTTCATATGTCTGCAATTTCTTTGTCTTAGTGCCACTGTAATAAATTAATAGAAAATATATTTTTTTTTTCCTTTTTTCCTTTCTTTTCATTGGAAAGTCTAGAAGAAAAAGTACAAACATCTAACTCCGAAAAAGGACCAGCTGTTTCGGCGACAGATAAACAAGCATTCCAACCAGAGGCAAAAACCCCAGACATCCAAACAAACAAGTACACAAACAAACAAAATGCAGTCAACCCCTCCCCAACCCCACCCCCCCCCACACACCTCACTCTACCAATGGCCATCATGTAGGCAAATATGGAAACATTTGCAGTAAGAAAAACTTACAAAGACGGTAACTGCAGCTTGTGCAAGGGACTGTACAGGGTGTACAAAGAACAGGCGGTCAGGTAATTCACTAGTCAAAATGTGCTCGTGCGATTTCTAGAGCAGTCAAAGATTAGAAAGTAATCCTGTGGCACAAAACTATTGCTGACTGGCAATTAGGCTTCGTTCTGTCTCCAGAACAACGTACTGACTTCATCCCACGGAGGTGGATGGGAGCTCTTTGCACCTTCCCGGCGCAGCTGCCCCGCTATGCTGTCACCATGCTCTGTTATCCCTCTGGCTTACAGGCCCCCTGCTCCCTTTTCACAGTGTGAAGCCCACCTGAGCTCCAAAACAGGTCCCCTGTGACACGCTTTGCATGGAAATTAACAGCTTTCTTAATGAAATTTTTTTAGGAAAGGGGAGAAAAAAACCCAAAGATTTTCCTAGAGATAAGCCTTACAATTTCACCCTGAGAATTCCCAAACTAGTAAAATCAGAAGCTACATTTTTTCATGAAGGCAGCGTGCTAGTAGATGCTGAACAGTTGAGGGGCTAGACCCACCTCCCCCCAGGAGGAGTGCTCCTCCTGGGCATTTACACGGTCACAGAGGGCAGGAGAAGAGAAATGGCTGGTGGCCCAGTGAAGCAGTGCACCAGAGAGGGCAAACCCTGCCCCAGAGGTTGTACAAAGCCAAATCCCAAACCAGGTACACTCTGAGCCCAGCTTTCCTACCTACTGCTTGTTAAGTGCTCATGAAATAAATACTACTGCTTTGGTTCATCTCTTGGAAGCAAGTGTGTTCCACCAACTCCAGTGCAATGATGTCAACAGAATTGCCTCTGGACAGTGAAGAGGTTTAGATAACCCAGATTAGAGTATTCAGGATCTGGCTCTGTTTTGGCTATCAGAGAATGTCAGATGAACAGCATTTGGATGGTCATAGTTGAACCACAAGACTGATTTTTTTCAAGGAATAGTTTGTGAAATCACCAAACCATCATAAGCCAGTGGGGGGAAAACTCGACCCACATTACATGTGTTGTCCATTCATTCCATTAGTGGCACAAATGCCTAAAGAGCTTCCATTAACAGACTTTTGATGAGAAATAAGAGGGAAAGCTTGGCTCTTGTGTTTGGTTGGGTTTTTTAAATACAAGACACATGACATTCAGAGAGTTTAAAAAAACTACATAATAACACTGAAAAGAACATTTCCAGTTTCAAAACCCAGGAGAGGCTTGAGGGGAATGTAACCTGCAGTACTTTCTCAATTTTGCTCATGGTTGCTTTGACTTTCAGAGCAACTAATCTAAACCAGGCTTATAGAGTGCAAAACCTGCCCAGACTTTGGAATGACACACAAAATCCTCGCCCTTTCATTCTACCTGCAAGATAGAATTTTGGATACTGTGGAAAAATAAGCAAGTTAATCACATGAGTTTTAATTAAAACAGAGCAAAACAAAGTAACCATCAGCAACGAGAATAATTTCTGTAGCAATGAAGACAGGCAGAGACAAAGTGGGGAAACAAATCCTGATATTATTATCAAAATTGACATTCTATGTGCTTTGAAAAGCTTGCCATCCTGTCTCTGAACATCCACCCCAGATTTCTTAGAATAGCCACAGCATCCAGAGATGCCTTCAAGGCATTTCTGAGCAACAGACAGAACTCTTGCTGAAGGCTAGAAGTGCTTACAATGTTTTATGAGATCATGTTTCATTTCCCAGCTTTGGGAGATGTCCCTGTAGGAGTCCTAATTCACACTAAACTGCCTTCATTATCCAGATACTGCTTTGAAGAAAGGGGAAAGGAGGTACAAGACATCCAACAAGTGTATGAGGGTTCCCTCTCTAACTCTTCAGCTACCCAGTAAGACCTCTGTCACCTTCCATCCAGATCTCATGTAACTCCTCCAGGAGGTCCAAGACACTCCTGCCCTTAAGCTTCAGGACAGGATAAGAAAGCAACAGACAGCAGTCTGTTCCCATTCTCTTTCACCTGGAAAGAGCAGCCTGATCCCGTCCTCTCACCTGGAAAGGTGACGGCTGCTTACCCTATTTGAGAGTGAATAAGGTATGCCCCAGTATTCCCAGTTAAAAACTGGAAGCCTTGAATAGAATGACTGCCTGGCTACTATAAACCTTCTAGACTGATCTGGAACATTATTACATGCAGTGACTGCTTGGAAAAGGCTGAGAAAATATGTGCTAATTGACATTGCTTTTCTTCTAGCCTCCAACTGCTCATTGAAGGAAAACTATCTGAGTAACCTATCTGAGTAACCATTATTAAAAACCTGTACCCACAGGAGAAATGCAGTTTTCTGAGCAAGCAGAAATGCATGGTTTCATCAGTCTCTGCTGGTATGTTTTGTTTGCTCCTCTCATTTCTTCCCCATCTCTGTGCCTTGGGTTAGCACATACAACATTGATCCCAAAGAGCTCAATCAAACATCACAGAAGCTGCAGGATAAATTCTTACTGACCAGTTATTTTTACCAGCATCCAGGGAATCATTCACACATACTTTTTCCATCTTATATACCACAAGGAAAAACAAAAGTGGACAACTTAGAGGCTGGTAAAAGCAATAATCCTCAATGGCCTTCAGATCTAGAACTCCCCTTCAAGAGGCAGCACATAAGTCACACAGTCTGTCACAGGGGTGCTGCTAAAACCAGCACTTTGTAAAACAGATCAAACCTTGCATAGTAACACAAGAGTCAACATGGCATCAGTGAGCGAGTCAGCCGCTGAGGAGCTGGTGATCACAGAACATCACATGATCACAGAGGAAGGCTTTTCTGTCACATGTGGCCACTCTAGCTACTTACAGTAAGATTTCTTTTTGAACAACAACAACAACAAAATGCTACACCTCTGGAGCAGGCTGGCAAGGTGCCTGCGGTGAGCAGTCAGTAGTCCATCCCACGGGGCAGTGCTGGCAGCCAGAAGGCAGAGCAGTATGTCCTCATAATTTCATTTTCTTCACCACAGGAATTGGCAGTGCTTGATAGATTTTAGCTGAGTCCTCATTAGTGACCAGCTTCACCCAGACAGGGAGGAAGCTGCCTTTGAAGCCAACAAAAGCCATTTTTTCTGCAAATCAAAGCAAATACATTAAGAGTGCATCAGGGCTGCACCAGAAAACCACCTGTAACACTCCACTCAATGGCTGGATGGATGCAGCTGCACAAAAGCACACATGCACAGAAACTTTGCCAGTTATATATTCTCCAGGTATCAAATAAATAATCTCCTAATGAAGCTTAATTAAAATTTTATTTACTTGTTGTACTCTTCCATCAATTAACAATGTGTGATACATAGGAGAAAGGGAGAAGGAAAACTCTTTCCCAACAGGCAGCCCAAGCTCTCTGTTGAAACTATCATTATTCGCATGGTGGTTATACTCAAACCCTTTTTCTGCTTGGGAAAGATGAGAGGATGACCTGTATCAGTGAGCACAGCACACATGGAAGAGGAAAGCATGCCCAAAGCTCACAGTTAGAGCTGATCAGACAACGTGCATAATAGAGCAATGTGCTAGTGCTGTATGTGATGCTTCGAAATCCATATGCTTTGTATCACAGAATTACAGAATGTTAAAGGTTGGAAAGGACCTCAAAAGATCATGTAGTCCAAGTCCCCTGCTAGAGCAGGAACATCTGGAGTAGGTCACATAGGAACTCATCCAGGTGGGTTTTGAATGTCTCGAGAGAAGGCGACTCAACAACCCATCTGGACAGCCTGTTCCAGTGCTCCATATTATCAGGAGAGAATTTTGTTTCAAGAGAAAACCAGTTAAAAATAAGTCCAGGCAAGTAAAAAAATCTGGTTTAGGGCATTTGGTGGGGAAAAAGATTCTGATATTCCTTTTTGCTTAAAACTAATCTGGAAAATCAAACCCTCTGAATTCTTTACTTCTACAAACAACTACCAGAGCACTTTTTCCATCTACAGTATTAAACTGAGCATTGCTACCCAAAGCTGCAGTGGACACAGCCTTACTGAATAAAAGAATGACTGGTCCTAGAGGTTTGAGCACATGCTGATAGAGATGAGCAAAGCAAAGATTGGAAGACTAAAAAAGGTCCCTTTGCTGGATCCATGGAATGGGAATAGATCAAAAGGGGTTTAGAATTGCATTTTTACAAAGTAGTTACCTTTTAACCTAAAATCCTCTTTAGCTCCAAGCTTCTCCAGTACTTTAGTCCATGGTCCTCTTGAAACGAATCTTCCTTTAGATGTCACCAGCACTATGGAGCTAAAGGAAACAAAGCCATTTATAAACAGATGAAGACCCAGAACACATGCTTCACTTGAGCACTGGTAACCTGCCTGTGTGACTCAAAGACACCCACAAACTACAGTGGTTTCTGCTTTAATGGCTTTTGTCACTTACCCAATCATGCAAAAACCATTAGAAAGCAAACTTATTTAAAATAAAACCAAACCCAACACTGTTTTCTAGGATGATTTAAACATTTCCAACCAGCAGTTCCATTCTGCTTTGCTCAGAAGTGAACATGCTCTCCCTGGGATGCTCTTAGCAAATCTCAAGTAAATTCTTGTTCTTTCATCATTAGCAGATTCAACCTGAAGAAATTAACTTCAGGGTTTTTTCTGGACTGACATTTTTCCTTCATTTTCATTTTGCTTTTGCTTAAAGACTTGTTTATTGTTATTATTATTATTATTGTCTTGCATGTACCATATTTCACCTCAAAATTCTTGAGATCCTCTCTGAATGTTAAGCAATAAACAAAAGGCACGAGGTAAGTGTATTAAGCTAATGCAAATCTGAAAATGTTTGGGTAAAACTCAATAACTGCCCAGGCTTGATTCTAGATGTGTAGAATAAAAACCCAAATTAAACATGAAGAGATAATCATGTAGTGAGAATTTTCTGGGGAGCAGCACAGGACACTCAGTGAAGTTAAGCTCCTCGCTTCCTACAAGACGCATGAACACTTTCAATGGTTATCTCAAGGCAGGTCAAAGAAGAGCTACATTCCAGTGAGGTCAGGAGAAGTTTTGCTATTCAGCTCAGTGGGACTGGGATGTCATCTTTGTTCACTTCCTAATTAAAGCTGCACAACAGTAATTGAGCAAACACTTGCTTAGATGAAATTATTTAATTCCACCTCACAGAGTTTACATGAATGAAACTTCCCTCACTCAAATGGCATTTGTGATTTTGTAGAGTGAGAGCCTTGCTAGGTGTGCTTTCAGACATCACAGTGGATACAAGTCACTAAAATTAATTAGGCAACGTCTCCTGCAGAGCTCAAGCCCTGAGCTACTGAGTGCAGTAGCTACATCTTGACACCTTAGCTGGAACTGGAACTGTTCAGGAGAAAATAGCAATAGGTGGTGGTAAAGGAACAAGAGGAGCAAAGAGTTAAGAGTCATCAGGACTTTTCCTAGAATAAACCTGAGCTGTTAAAACACTACAGTGCTTACAAGACAGATTGAGCTGGCAGGTTGGGTTTGACTGCTTTGCAAATGCTGAATAATCTCCTTTTTCTTCTTTCAGTTCACTAAAATCATTACTTTTTATTAAACATTTCCAGCTATAAATTCACCAGATGTTTTGTTTTCTTATCCGTAGGAAACTCATTAGAAAAATAGACTTATTAAAAGAAGAAGAAGAATTTGGCCCCAAGAAGATGCTTACACAAACAAAGGGGCTCATCCTTGCTAGAAACACCCCTTCTCACATCACTAAATCCATAAACCTAACCATTGTTTTAGCAGGCTATTCACGAGAGGCTGCTGAGGCTGGTGGGGCTCCTTCTCACCCATTAGCACATTCTCTTTGTGCAGTCCATACTATGCATTGCAGAGGGGAGAGAGGACAAGAAGCTACTGGCTGTATGGTTCCGCCACCTGCATGCCATCCACACCTGAATCTGACCACCACTAGCAAAAGGTGTTTCATGGCTCCAGCTGAAGGCCGTGCCTGATCCCATTAGAAAGGCCTGCAGGGGTTGAACTTGGAAAACTTTTGATGAAAGAAAGAAGTCTGATTACAATTCAGTCTTCTAAAGAAAGAATCCAGCAGATGGACTTAGCCAGAACCGAGAACAGATATTTTGCAAATCACAGAATGGCTGGAGTTGAAAGAAATGTATAGAGATCATCCAGTCCAATCCCCTGATAAGGCAGGTTTGCCTCAATCAGGTCCCACAGGAATGTGAACCTCCAGAGCAGGAGCCTCCACACCCTCTCTGGGCAGCCTGTGCCAGGGCTCCCTCACTTGAACACCAAAGAAGTTCCTCCTCATGTTCAAGTGGAATTTCCTGTGTTCCACCTTGTGCCTGTTATCCCTTGTTCTGTCACTGGGCACTACAGAAAAAAGACTGGCCCTATCCTTTGATATCCTCCCCTTTAGGTATTTATAAGTGTGATAAGGTCCCCTTTCTGTCTTCTCCAGGCTAAACAGCCCCAAGTCCTGCAGCCTTTCCTCATGAGAGAGACGTTCCAGTTCCCTGATCACCTTGCTAGTCCTCTTCTGGAGTATCTCCAGCAGTTCCCTGTACCTCTTGAGCTGGGGAACCCAGGACGGGACACAGTACTCCAGATGAGGCCTCACCAGGGCAGAGAGGGGGGAGAACTTGCCTCAAGGATGGCCTCCCTCAAAAGCCCTCTGTTTTTTTTGTGTTTTTTTAATGAAGAAAAGCAAGCAACTACTATGTTTCTCTGCAGTTACTACTCAGTGTGGTTTTTACAATGTTCATAATTATGTAATAGAGTAGAAACACATCTGTATCCATCTGCATGGCACTCTGCTGGAACTTCTCCCAAGTTTCTAGAGCAAATGACAGAATAATATCCTGTCAACTTGCCCACAGCTATTTCAGATGAACAACAAGGAAATCATATTTGCATTAAATGTTGTGTATCAGATTTCAAATCAAAACAGATTGAGTAACAATGAAATACATCCATTTCCCCAATAGCACTTCACAAGCTAATGTGAGTATAACCCCTTTGGTTAAAGGGTTTCTGACATTGTTCCGATTCTTTTTGCAGCAGACACAGCTGCTGTCCTCCAAGATGCATGAACGTGTGGTGGCTAGTTACCATCCACTTGCATTTCTGCAAGTTGGTATGGGCAACAAAATAAAAGCATCTAGCCTTTAGGTCTGGGCAGGGAACGTGTGCAAAGAGGAATGTGTTTTATTAGCAGAATGTTCAGTGATTTGAGTATGCAGGCAATAGAAAAATGTAAACTGTGCCCATCTGCACCAAGAAGTGCTTTGTGAATTTAGGTTTGCGGTTTGTCTGTAACCCACAACATAAATGTAGATCTGTAGCTCATTAATAAAATGTAGCTCTGCAGTTTATCTGGGCCTCAATCAGTTCCTAAATCACAGAATCTGCAGCCTTCTGCTGCCTGCACGTCCCACTCACATTTGGACTCCATTGGAGTTGGCAGGTACAAAAGCATATTGTTAGCCTGGTTAGTTTGGCCCACATTGGGTGACAAGAAACAGATGAGTGTTGTACAGCGTCCTTGTACCTTAGTAATACCAGATTGGTTACTCACTGATCTTTGATGTTGTTAACATAATTTTCTATCTGTGCTGGGATTCCTTGTAGAATTGAGTTTTTAAACGTTACTCGATCAACAACTTTTCCATGATGTCCATCAATCACAACCAGTTGGATACCTTCATCAGTGAGGAAAAACCTGACACCATCAACCTGTGCAAGGGGGAAAATATTCTTGATCTCTCATAGCAACATAATTGCAAACAATCATCCATAGAAAAGACTAATAGTCTTGTGTCACAAGACTGCTCTTTTTATCAAATGTCAGAATTTCAGATCTCTGAGGTCAAGCTCTCCTGCATTTTTACTAGGAAGGGGAAGTTACAGTCCTTTTTTTTCTTTTCCTTTTCTCTGTTTTTCCAAATGCAAAGCAGAAGTGACCTGAATCCTACTATCCATAGCAACTTCATTAACAGGTTTTCCATAAAAATGAAGTAACTATCTTAGAATTTCATCCAACAGAGTTCACCGAGAGAATCTTCTCACCTCAATGTATGCAAAGTCATCCTTTAGGTGGAAGTACTGCTTCTTGTAAGTTTCTATTTTCGCTTCTAGTAGGTGGTCCTTAGTTTTCTGTTTACAAAAAAAAAAAAAAAAAAAAACCAAGAAAAAAAAGGAGAGAAAAGTTGTCTATTACCTGATTGCTGCATTTTCAGAAAACATTTTAAACCTTGAAATTCAATCATCATGAAAGCTACGTAATAAGCACTTACTTTCCAAATTACTTTGCTAATGAGACTGGGCACAATGGTAACCTCTCTGCTCATCCTGTCAGCAATTAAATCGTTTCACCAAATGGCAGAGTGGAAGTGATTCTCACTTTGCAGAGCCGACACATAATTCTCTGAGGCTTTGCTATGCCTTCCACTCATCAAAGGAGATGAGTGGAAAAAACCAAAGAACTCCGATAAATATCCCTCTTCCTATGCAGTCATCTCTCTCACACTGTTGTTTTTAAAAGCCTAGAGAAGCTGGAGGCCAGGCAAAGAACTTTCTGTCTCTCTCCAGAATCACATTTCCTGGACCAATTTGTCTTCCAGCTCATCATCCCTTTTGACCCTGTGCTTTAAAGACTAAGTATCTGACTTGAACTAAAGTCTTGGGTGGCTCTGTCCTTTGAAGATCTGTGCTCTCTGCATGTGCTAGAAGCTGTTTCATATCATTTCATATGCCTGAACCATTTCAGAAAACTAGGCATGGGTGATACTGAACCCAGTACAAAGTCTTTCTGTGGCCACAATGTGTGCCAGAAGTACAGATTTACACTGGCAATAATTCTGTAATAAGAAACAAACTACTTTACCAGTTGTGCACTAGAGAACTTCTTAGGCATTGGCACTTCTACTATTGGTGTCTCAGTGTACTTGGGATAGGCCATGGCTTCACAGTCGCTGACACCAGCTGTCTTTGGAATCACAGCTTTGATCCTTATTCGTTCACAGCCCTTGACAGAGCAGAAAGCAAATTTCTCCTTCTCATTTTGAGCTTTGAGTTTCAGAAAGAGCAGCCTGCAGGTAGGAGAGAAAAGCATCCTTGAGACTTCTGTGCAAGAAATGACTAACTTCCAGTTTTGGTGGACTCCTTGCTAATGCTTTGCAAAAACATATGCTCAACATATCACATGCAAATAAAAGTGTACACACATCTCAGAAAAGGTTTGGGGAGGTCAAGAGGCTTAAGAGGGAAATTAGGTGAGACTTGAACTCCCTTTGAGCTCTATTTTATAACGATACATTTATGTAGAAGTATAAGCATTGTATTTTAGGCCTTTATTTCCCATTATTTTAATTCTTTAAAAGAAAATAACCATCTTTACATTCTCAGTTCCTGTGCATCCCTGTTGTGGTGCATATGAATGGTTGCTATTCAGAACAGAAATGGCTGGGTGTGCCTCCAGGTCAGTTTCATGGTCTGCACTTTGCTTTTGTCTTTTTTTTTTTCTTCTTTTCTAATTTGTATTCACTTGGCAAAAGCATTTTCCAGAGTAATTGGCAGTGCAGCAGAGGCTATGAATGACTGGCAGCTATGGGAGTCCCAGAAAAATTAAATGCTGGTCACATTCCCAGAAAGGCTTTCTGGTTCTGTTGTGAAGCCTGCTAACGGCATCAGCCAAACAGCTCATGGTTCCAGCAGTTTTCCCAAAGCGGTATCCAAATCAGCAAGGCTTGCTTCCTTACCCAGTGTCCTCATCCCAGTAGTAGTATCCTTTGCTAGGGTATCTGTGCTCCAGTTTCTCCATTTGAGAGGTTCTGTAGAAGGTTCCAGTTTTGTATGTTTTCTTCAGGAGACGATTGTGGATGTCTGAGAGAATGGAAAACGTCGTCCCTTTAGGATAGCAAAACCCTACTTGGATCCAGTCGTTCCTAAAAATAGCAAAGACCCGCATTATAACAAGTCAACACATGTCTATTATTTTCCTGGGCATGCTAGAAGCCAAACTAAATAATTCACTGTGAAATGTAACTTATTTTTTTCCTGTCTGGTTAAAATTTTAATGGTTTGGGATGAATCAATGTAACATAAATTAGACATAACAACTATGGGTTAGTTCAGCAATGTGGGTCAGATCTGCTCCTGGTTTCTACACCTGTAACTTCCATGTGCCAGAAATGAATTAGTTCTAGGCTTCTAAAAATGAAGTGTGCTATCTTGCAGGGCTTCCTGCAGGAGGAAACAGGCATCTGAGATGTCAAATAGAAAGATGGTGAACTCAGTAGACTTCCTGGAACAAGCACGTTCATTCTGGAAGACCTCATAAGGTGATGACCTCACCTATTAAGAATGTGCAGTTACACTATTGGGCTGGAATGCTGGAGTTTGGTTGGATCACTCACTTGTTGAAGTTGATGAGCCATATGGCCAGCTCTTCAGGGGCTGTCTTATCCCAGTGGATGGTGTAGCCTTTCCTCAGAGTTATAACAGGCTGATACTGCTGATAATGAGTGCTTTTGCTCAAAGCCCCTTCCAAGAAGAGTGGGTGATTGTGATAGTCATTTTTTATTATTTTCATTTTCAGATTTGCTGGCTTGTAGGCTTGAATGTATATCTAGATGAAAAAAAGATCACCAAGGATTTCACAAACTGGACATTAAAAACATTAAAGGCATGGATACTCTATAGATGTGAACCGATGTGAGGCCTGGGACTTCAGCAGTGACCTGTATACCACGTGTTCAATTTCTTAGGCTTCCTTTTCAACAAAGTGAACTGTTTTCAGAAAAAAAAATAAAGAAGGATCATTTCCTTATCCACCGAGTTCAAGAGTGTGTGTCAGTCAAGGCTTCCAACAGGTCTGCAGCAGGGCTGAACTGTTTCACAGCATTAGCGGCAACCTTTGTCAGTGGAACAGTATCTACATCAGACATCTGACTTCTTCTGAACAAGGACCCTTCTGTCTGGATTTCAGAAGCATGAAAGCCAGCTCAGTGGTTAGAATTGGCTTTAGTAGCACTACATAGAAAAAACAAACCCCAACAGTTGCAACACCCAAGACAAAAACAGGCGCTACTCGTCAGAGGAAAGTGAAGACTCTGTCAAGGCAGAAACACTTGGAGCTCGTGTGGTAGGAAGAATGGTTTGGTGGTTACACAACAGGATGAAAGATCATGAGGGCTGAAGTCTAATTTCGACTGCTCAGCACATTTCCCATAACACTGTGGGCAACACTTCCCTCCATAAATCAAGGAAAAATAACTAGCCGTGGGCCTATAGAGGTATTAATCTTTTAATGCTCATGAAGCTCTTAGGGGACTTTGGGCAGATGTTGTTAGAACTGTTAGCAATCAAGGCCAAAGTATCTGAAAATGTACCACAGGATCCTCATGTTCAAAACCACCTGTGCAAGCATGCAGAGAAATAAGCCCTGAGCATCCTGAAAAAAGTCCATTTCTAAAGGTCAAGCTTTACAATGCCAAGAAGTTTAAAACAAAATAAAGCAATAACGACACCACAAGGCAAGCGGCTTTACCTGTGCAAAGTGTCCACTGCAGATGGAACCTCTCCAGTCAGGCACGTCAATGCAGTCAGGGTGCTTGATTAACCAGTTATCTTCTTTTATCAGGTATGAGCCTGGATATTCTGACACAGAGCCATCTACATCATGAAAAACTGATGTTTTATCACCATCCATATCCAGATCATTGAACCAGGGGCCAGGTTCTCCAAAGAAGACCCTCGAGGTAATCTAAACAAAACAGTGCAACACATTTACATCTCCAGAAAGGAATTCATCCCTTAGAGTACAGAGTAAAAGATGGCTATGGTCACTGGTTTGGCTCAAAGGACTCATTTTCTGGCTTTATTTGGCAATGGAACAGGAAATAGTGTTGGGTTTGTGGGTCAATTTGTGCATGAAGAAATCTTTGTAGGCACTAACATCTCCATTCCTTAAACAGCTGCAGATTTTAGCTACTCAGCTTGAGACATTGTAGGCTTCGTGTTCAATGGCTCTGACGTCCTGTGACTCCAGGTGAAGTCTGGGGTTGTAGGTCCTCTGTGATAGAACTTTTGTGGTAATAAAACTGTTAGCTTCTGAAACTGACCATCTAAAGATGGAAGAACCAAAACAACTTTCAGCTGAGCTGGTCTTGTTAGTTAGCAGGAAAATCAGTGTTATTTGGTACAGGCATCTTAGGTTGTCTCTGCCTGCACAATGCCCTTTTGTTAAGCCTGAAATCAGTGTAGAGCTGGGTCACACACTTACAAGGTGTCTTTGATTTGTTGGACAGAGCAGACACTAATTTCCCTGCTGACCATGGAGGAAACGCTAAAACAACTAGAATTTCAGCCTCATCTATGAGAACATTTGTTTTAAAATTCTGGAGGAAGGTTCAGGAGATGGGACAATTTCACTACAGCCGCTTCACTCATTGTGTGCTAAAATATTTTTAGGGTTGCAAAGCCACATAAAGTCACACCGATGCTGGGAATAATCAGTGACCTGCCCTGGGAAATGGCCACTCAGGCCATTTCTGGTTGATATTTTTATCCAGTACAAATAAATGTCATGTCACCAGCCTGCCTGGTGCAATGTGAGAGAGTGACCGACCAGTGCTTTTAGGGGAATGTTGCCTTTCCCATCCCATTTGGCACAAGGGTCAGCACTTTTCCTGACATGCAAGCAAGTCTGCTAACTTTTTTTGAAAGTTAAGCAACTCAAATAATTTCAGCCCCAACCACTTTATTTATTTATTTGTTTGTAATGTTTGGTAGTTGGACTGAAGAGCTGCTAGAGGTGAATCTCAGCAAACCGGTCAGCACATATTTCTGCAGGCAAACACAAAATTAACTCAAAAGCACAGACCCCAGGATGGGTTCAGACCAGTACCCAGAAGTGCATACTGTAATTTGGGGGTTGGACTAGATGATCTCTAAGGGTTCCTTCCAACCTGTCCATTCTATGATTCTGTGATATGTAATTGAAAGTTGGCAGACTGTTTTGGCTGGGCTGTGCTTTCATTCATCTCTGCAGAACTGGAGTCCGTGGAATTACCCTGGTGTGCAAGGCTGCAGAGTCACCCTGCACTGGCTCCATTTCCCTGGCTGTTACCCAAAACCAGGGTTTTCTGTTTCTAGGTGAGTTAGACCTTCCACAACAGTTTTCCTTCTGTTGTTGCTTTAATATTATACTGCTGCTTAAAATCAAGAGTTCTTCTCCCTCTTTCACAGTTTCTGAGAAATACTGAAATGGACATTATTTTCCCTTGAATGTCACTTTTTTTTTAAGCAGATGCCTGACTTTGGTTTACTGCAAACCTGTCAGAGAACTGGATTTTCTTGTTATTTCACCCATTTGTTTTTCTCTTTCTTAGCTCCTGCGCACTTTGTTAAACTTCTGGCAAAGACAACCGGCAACCTCCTGAAGATATCGTGTTTCCTCCTAAAGGCAGCTACTACATCCTTTTTGCTCACAATTCCACTACAAAGCTAACTGGAAAAGGCCTCTTTGAGAAGGATAACTCACAGGGACATCTTCAAAGTGGATATTGGTGACATTGTTGTTGGGGCAGCTCTGCCAGGCGTTGTTGAGGCGGAAGGCCAGGGCACTCGTGTGCCGGCCGTCCAGGGCAGCGAACTTGCGGAAGGTGCAGTTCTGGACATTGATGGGTCCATCGTAGAACTGAATCCCTCGAATGGGAAAATCCCTAAAACACATTCAGAGGAGAAAGAGAGACTTTAGCACAAGTCAGCATGGGGATGAGAGGGATGAAGCTGGAGCACAAAAAGTTCCACTTAAATATGAGAAAAAACTTTCACTGTTGAGGTGAGGGAGCCCTGGCACAGGCTGCCCAGGGAGGAAGTGGAGTCTCCTTCCTTGGAGATCTTAAAGACCTACCTGTACATGTTCCTGTGTGACCCAATCTAGGTCGACCTGCTTCTGCAGGGGGGTTGGACTAGACTAGATGATCTCTAAAGATCCCTTCCAACCCTACCATTCTATGATTCTATTCGAGACATGTACAGTCCCGCAGCAGCTGTTTCTCAGCCACTTTAAGTTTTTCACAGCCCTTAAGATGACTCCTGAGCTCATATTTTTGGAAGAAGTTTCCCTTCTTTTTAGGTCTCACTCATCCTTGCAAGTTCAGCTGAAGTTCTTTTTTGTTTGAACAGATAATCTTTATTTAGTCTCTGCTCCTCAAGGGAAGGAACTCACAGCAATGCCAAAGCATTGACCTAAAAATGAATAAAGCCGTGTTTGCCATCAGAAATGAGTTCTGCAGCAGGGAAACCTGAAACTTATCAGAGTCGTGAAGACTCCTCAAGATGAGTAACGGCAGGGGTAAAAGAAGTCCCACTACATCTTTCAATGGAACTTGGAGAGAAATAATGCAATGCAACTGGAGTTGCAATAAGAAAAGTGGATTTGAAAATAAGCAGAGGTGTTAGAGTCCATAGGGTTGAAAAGATCTGAAAAGGCAGACTAATGAACCATCTTTTCTGATATCATCTGCAAGGTAAAGAAGACATCATTTTTCACATTAAGTGAATGAGATGCTTAAAATCCTGAGTATGAGATACGACGTTTCAAATTTCACTTATGACAAATAGATTTGTTGCTTCTCTCATATGAATGGTTTATCATAGGTGAGACTTGCCTGCTCCTGTGCATTTGTTCTCTCTCAGTTTCTGCACACAACACCCAAGATGACGTGCCCACATATATACAAAGGATATTAGAAAGTGGGTCGTTGGGGTTTCATTATTACTATAGTTAATCATATGTCTCCTGTACTGCTACCAACAAGCAAAGTTGAGGTATATAATATAGCAGAACAAAAACAGAGGAGCTGAGTGTTCACTGTTGGGCTCCTATCATGATTTTAGGAATAACAACAAAACATTATTGCACTTGCAAACCAACCTGTAGGACTAAGGCCTTGGAAGAGGCCACACACGAAGTTCACTGGCAATTTCAAAACTATTTAACACTGACATCAAATTTGTGTAGCACAGCAGCAGAAGTAACAGCAGCTTTGAGCACATCTATGACCACATCTGGGCCAGTCTGAGACCAGTGAAGGGCTTCTACAAGCTTTCCTGGCAGCTCACCCAGATGGAGGCTGCCACATTGCTCAACCACTGCAGACCACATATTCAGAAGTGCCCGGCTAGCACAGTACTCTTGCTGTCTTCTCAAATCTGTTTGCAAAGGGGAGGGAGGAGGAGTGAGGAGTTTGATGCTGTCTTGGCAGCCTGCAAGCATGTACCTACCAGCAGCAGCTGCACTGTGAGGTCTTTGGGACTGGGATACATGAAACCAAATCGTTTATTTGTAACAGTTATGAAACTGGACAGTGCTAAAGAAACCACATTGGGATGGAGTTTGCACTGAGAGTGGGAACAATGAGTATTTTGATGTATTGAGCTGAACTTACGGTCCAATGGGCAGGGTCCTTCCTCTGTGATCCAGACCTCCAGGTCCCCAGATCTCGTTGTCCATCGTCTCTGTGCCCAGGTTTCCACTCTCACCAACAAACAGGCTGTTCTTGATTTCTTGCTTTGAGCCATCATCATGAGGGAAAGTCCCACCACTAGAAGGGAAGGGCTGCAAGTAAAGGGGCTGCTCACTGCCATCCCTGCCAGCCATGCCCCAGGCTGCAGTACTGCCCTCATCACCTTACCTTGCCAAGGTCAGGCCAATGCCATTGTCAGCAAACCTGCAAAGAGAAGAATGATGTCTCAGAGGAGATTTAGGTTTGCTTTTTTTTTTATCGCGTCAAATTAAAATAACCACACCAACAAGGTGTCAGACAGCAGGGCTTAATTACTGAATAGTGCTCATGGGGAATTCAGGCTTCGTTCCCTGCCCAATTCTGGAAGATCTCTTTTGGCACATCTTCCGTATATACAGATCACATGAGGCAGTAGACATGCACCTGATCGTTCCAAGTCAAGGTTAAGATGGTGATTACTGGACATAGTTTGCTTGTGTGATAAAGTTTTTTCCCTGTGTCTAATGACCACACTGTTCTCATTGTTAGGTGAAAAGATGGTGCTTATCTCTTGCTTTAACTAGCTTTTATTTTGTAATAGTACTTTGCTTGTGCTTCTCTGTGTTCATTTATCACATACTGCTCCCACAAAAGAGCTTTACAAGGGAAACTGATATAAACCCAGAGAAGCTTGGCTTCTCTTTCATCAACAAGAAGACAGAGATCAGAACTTCCTTATTAAAAAGAAAAAAGGAAAAATATCTTTCCATTTTGCTGAAATTCCCAGCTTTTAGATGAGATAAATCATTAACTGTTGGTCCATGACTCCTGCCTATAGGAAAGCTACAATTAATATGACAGTTTGAGTCAATCTGATGCTATCCTCTTGACACATTTGCCACTGATCTCAGCAAAAACACCAGGGGAGATTTGTCAACGAAGTAAATCCCAGCTTTCTCCTGCTCCTGTCTGCAGGTGGCAGCCCTTCACTCCCCATCGCCTGCCTTCCCTTTCTCTGGCCACAGAAATGCACACTGTCGTTTATATACTGCATGCCACATTAACATTTGTTTTGTTAATGTAATCCATAAGTCTTTTCATAGCAATAGAAATGGAAATTACTATGACTATAAAGACAATTACAGTTTGACGGCTGCTTCCTGGAATTGACATACACTCATAGGTTTGCTGATGGAAACTGATGGAGTCACGCACTTAGCAAACTCCATATGCTGTGTGTGCTCTATAAGCAACATAAACCTCTTTGACATGGGTGTGATATGTGAAGACAACACTTGCTGGCCATGAAGTGGGCTAGATCCCTCTGGTTCTTAAGTTCCTAAGAAGCACAAAGTGTATTACTCAATATTACATTTATACTGCTTCTGCTGTAGTCTCTTTCTCACCAACCTGACCACTTGCTAGAGCTGGCTTACACCATCGGCTGCTTTAGGAGGTTTGGGTCACTCAAAAGCAAGGCAGCTCTGGTCAGGAATTCAATACCAGATAAGGGCATGACAACTATTCTTCCTAGGGTTATCACAATATGCCTCATAAATCAGCTTTTTCCTTTTTCTCCTGTTTCTTTATTGAGGTTGATATCAAGAGCCTGGCTCAGCAAAAGAAACTGTAGATGATCATCTGCTTTCAAGTGAAAAACAAATATCTGCTCTGACCAGAGCAGGAAACTGCCTTCAAAGAGCACAACACACACTTGCCTAGTCCCTCTCCCTTGCTGCTGTGATGCAGTTTTATGTCTGCTTCATCAGTACTTGCTTACTCAGCATAACTGTGAACCACATAAAACTGATCTGTGACCAGGCTTAGTCAGGGAAGGTGGTGGATTTTGCTGGTTTCTTCTCAAAGCACCTCATATTTCACATAAAGAAACATATCATTCTTTTCGTTTTTGTTCTTTGTGTCTGCATGTCTGTGTCTCTGTGTGTATGTGACCATTTCTGAATGCTGATCAGCATCACACAGAGAAACAATCTGAGAGATTTTCAGTTCAGACAAAGCAGGTCATAATGCCCGTGCTTACTTAACATTTCATCTTTATTTCAATCTTGGCTATAGGAACAGTGCAAAGCTATGATATAAATAGTCTGAACCACAGCTATGCTTGCCATAAACACCAGGCTGAACTCTCTGAGTTGAAATAAGGCAAAACTCACTGGCAGTTGTCCAGCCACACATCTCCGCCCCGCAGCCAGGCCCCATGATCCTGATTCTTGTAGGCAATAAAGCGCTCAATTATTGCAGGTTCCCTGGGCTTCAAAGGATCAGCATCTTTGTGTGGGCTGTATCTGTATCCAGAAGGAGAGAAGGAAGGTTGGTCAGGGAAGGTAGTCCTGTTAAACATCTGGTTTCTGCTAACTCAGCAACAGCTTTGGGACAGCAGTCCATCCAAGTGACTTATCTAGTCAAGCAGCAATGGCCAGACACAACTGCCAAGGGAAGGACAGTCCAGGCAAGGCAGCTGTAGAGACTGCTCCAAGTTTCCTTTTACCTTTCCATTATTGTACTGCTAACATACTGCTGAAAGCATGGAAAGTTTATTATTGCTCCCAAAAGTCTCAGATATTTTTTTAATCCCTTACTGTTATCCTCTAGCATATTCCTGTTATTTAGATAAATATTCTTTTCATTTCCCTTTTGAGCATTCTTATCTCCTAACCTTGGCCACGCTGTGGCAATGAGTACCTCTGCCAAATTTTCCTTGCTATGGAAAGGAATGAAAACATCTTGGAGACAGGCTAAGAGTATGTCCTTCACTAGTCCCACTATACATTATCCAGGACACAAGTACAAGATTTATTAACTCTGAAGTGCTCAAGTCTGGTGAAATATTGGCCTGATGTAGGAAAAAAAAAAGCAGACATAAGTGGAAACTGCAGCAATGTGTGCACTCAGCTTCTGCCCGTTGGGATTTGTGCAAGAAACTGGCTTGCTGTGTTGGTGCTGGGCTTGGCTGTCATTTATTCAGTCCTAGGGCACGCACAGCTTTCCCTTTTGCTACTGAAGGAGAATCTTCCATCACGCTACACAGCTTAGAAAACCTGACAGATGAGTATCCCACTCAGTGCCAGCAAGAGATGGTCCAGAGATTAAAATTCATGCCTTACCAATGAGTAGCAAGGCCAAGCTGTCAAATCACCAACAGATATTCAATCGTGCTTTGCTTTGCTTAATAAGCCATCATATCAATCTAAAACTGAGCATCAGGCTGATAAGGTTCCAGTAAATGAATACTGCTTTGGCAGGTTCATCACCGTGAATTGGCTTTCACAGAGAGATTTAGTATCAGCCCTCGTGAATTCCCCAGGCATTGTTAAACACAGATATATCAAGATGGTTTCAAGTTTCATTCACATCCATGTATAATGGGAGGAACACTACATGGTATAGAGTTTGACTTTTCATGCTGTAATTGAATGCAGAATAATCTCTCCAGCTCTGCAACAGTCCAGTCTACCTCGAAGTTTGCCCCAGCCAGTCCAGCCAGAATCATTTATCCAGGCTTTCAGACTTGACACGTGAAAAGTGGAAAATGGCATAAATAATCTAAGCTGCAGCGTGTGCTGGTGGGTAATCCCTGAGCATAAATATGACTGCATTATGAATTTCTTGGCTTCCAGAGGTCATTCCTGCCCTTGTATGGCAAGGGACAAATTGCCTTTTTTAATCACCATGCCTATGGTAGCAGGCAGTTTCCCAAGGCATGTTTTCAGCTAAATGGAAAGACAGCATCAGGCTCCCATGAGAATTTAGAGGTACTTGCAGAGCAGGCTGCTTATCATAAGTTATTTTTTAGCAGTTGCTTTTATCACTTAATTTATAATTTCAATTAATTCAACATTAAAACCATGTAAATAATAGTAACTTTTGGACATCTTTTAGCATCAGCTGCTAGACAAGGTGTTGTGGTGATGTGGATCACAAGATAATCAAAACTTGAGCTGCTGGCTGGTTTCCCCCAAGGGAAGACAAGAACTGATTCCACTACTGCAGTGCTTTCCCAGTGCTTGACTAAAGCAATCTGGGTAAATCACACCCCTGAGATGGAAAGGAGAAAAGGAAAAATTTTCATTCTTCCCTACTAAAGAGAGGTTTTCAGCAGATTTCTGGTCCCTACGTGGTTTCTTCTGTCAAGAGATATGGTCATGGGGAGATGCAGGTTGGCTGCAACGAGAGGCAATTGGTTTGTCAGGAAAGAAAATTGTGAAACCCAGGAAAATGTAAGTCCTTTTCTCTCCCTGGGCTGGCAACTAAGTTTAGAGACAGACTTGATGTCTAATGAGATAAAAGGATGCAAGTGCGGTCCTTATGCTATTATACTTTGCCTGCAAGAAGCCTTCTGCTTAGATTAACCTCCTTGCTGGGGTCAGCTTTGAGGAAAGAGTGGGAGTTCTCAGAAGCCACATGGTAGGTTTGCTACTACAATACCCTCTCCAGCTTTCCAGGATTTCCAAATGATTCCATAATGTCACACAGAGGCTACGCATGGCAGCAAGGATGAAGGGTTGCTCTGTATATTGTAATGTAATTATTATTACACTCTCAGATTCAGAACCAAGCAGTAATTTGAAATCAAAGTGTGAGTTTCATTACGTAAGCACTTGCTATTCAAGCAGATCCTAAAAGAATGAAGAAAATCAACAGCATTTCTAGGAAATACTTTAATATCTTATTCCTGGGAAACTGTTGCAGCAAGTTCTGCCCAGTGGGGCTGTTGACCAGACAGCATTTAATTTTCTTGCTTATCTCAAAAAAGCCCAAAAGAGTCAGTGGAACACTCTAGAGTAGATGTATCATCCATGGCAGCTCAGCTCAGAGCTGAAAAGAAAGGACAAAGACAGAAGAATGTGGGTGCTGGGTTTTTTTTTAGGAAGGGAATGGAGAAGATGAAGTTGAAAAGAGGTAAATCTAAGTGAAGACCTTTCCTCAACAATAGCCACCCCAAAGATACTGCAAGGATTCTTGTGAGCTTTCCTGGGGGCCATTGCATAGCTTTCAGTCAGTGCTGTAGGGAAGTCTTTCCAAACCAAACTGTAAAGCACCTTACCTCCCAGAAATCAGTGTCAGGATAGGTCTTTTATCCTTGGCAGAGGCTGGAGTGGTTTTAACGCCATTATCAATGATCATTCCAGCCTAAAAGAAAAGAGGAATGCAGTATTACAGTATGTTTATACAGTCTGCAGTTCTTTCCATCTCCAGTCTCTACCTCTTTTTTGTTCTAAGCCAAAGACACTTATACGTTCCTAATAACTGTTTCTGTTAGTAACATGTGAAACTGAGGGCTGCCAGAACTATCCAGACTTGCATATAGCACCTAAAATTGATGCAAATGTACAGAACCTGCACCTTTCAGCTAAATGCATGTGTCCTCATACACACAAACACCTTGCTGCCATCTAAAGCACACAGTAACAGCACATACAGCCCCACAACATGGCCTGCTAAGGGTAAATAAGTAAAGACAAGGTGATTACAGAATCATAAAATTATAGAATAATTTAATTTGGAAAAGACTTTTAATATTATCAAGTCCAGCCATAACTATTCTCACCACCAAATCATATATTCTCTTCCTGCAGTCTCCTGCTTCACATTAGACATAGCGGTCTGTATTTATCCCTCTAGGAGCTGTTCATTTAATTGCTAAAATTGGCAGTTGAAGTCTATAATTAGACAAGCTGCCAATAGATGATCCTGGAGGCACTATTTTAGGAGTGCAGAAGCAGAAGCAGCCTGGGCAGAGGGAAGAGACTCTCTGAACGCCCAAGAGCCAAGTGAAGTGAGTTCTGGCTGTCTCAAAGAGCTCCCACAGCAGCACACAAGCTGCTTTATCCACAGACACAAACAAGCTTGCAGTAACTTCTAGTGAAACAGAAAGTACAGGCATTAATAGCTTGCAGACCCAAAGAGCTGGATGGTGAAGCTGGTGTTTTTGTCAGGGCAGTGTTCCCGTTGCGTGCAGACTCACCCGGTAGTTGGAATGCGCACGGTTGTTGGAGAATTTCCCCATCGGCATGTGCTCCGAGTAGCCGGGGGAATACATGCCTGCTGAGGGCCCTGTTGGCACGTGATGCAGAACAAACCAAAAGCCTGTTTCCTGAGAAAGAGAAGGGGCATCTGAGGCTTTGCTTGAACTTCTTTGCTGGTCTGCATTAGCACAAGGATTCATCAGTAAAGCCTCAAGATGTAAGCCAGAAGATTTCAGGACAAATCACAGCTAGCAGCACTAACCTGGACAATTACATGCAGCAAAGAGTTTAACACACACATCCATTCATATTCACAATCCTGCATCTTCAAGGTGCCCTAAATCAAGTTTTGACATCTATATTGAAGGTAGATGTGAGACTTTTGGAATCCATAATACACACACACACACGCAGATATCCTCTTATCTCTTCATGTGTGGATCTTAAAATCCATATAATTTTTACTTAGCTGTCTAAAAAATTATCTATGAGCTCGAATCCAGGTACTCAAATTTGGAAGCTTTGGAAAGACCACATATCTTTGTTTAAGACTCAGTTTGCTTGTTTATTTGTCTTAGCAGGAAAATAAAAGCTTCTGATGTGACCAGGAATCCCAGTGGAATTAGCATTAGTGCTGATTGAAATTTCAGAGCACCATTACTGTAGTGCAATAAACAGAGTCATTGCCAAAGACTTCACTGGGAACCCACAGCCACGTTTATTTAATTTATTCAGGCTGCACATAGGCTAGGAATTTTTGTTAAAGCCATCTAGCTCTAGAAACAGCAAGTGTCAAGAAGCGTGGAGCAAGAGGAAAAGCATTTTTTTTTACCAGGAGCACTAGTCACATTCATATATATCTGCCTCAGTCAAGCATTTTTAAAAATGCATGTGTAACAGAAACAAGCTTTATTGCAGCAAGAGCCAAGAGCCTCACTCTTGCAGACCTGTAACTGGTCTGAGTTTTTACCAAATAAGAAACTTCTGCACTCACTTCGGATCCTGCAGCTGCACAGTTTATAAGGTTGTTGTGAGGGTTGGCTATCCAGAAGGTGGATACGGCACTGCAAGTCAGGAAAACAAAGAATGACATGAAAATGACACTCTGAACACACATCAGAGTCACCAATCTACTCCCCCAGTACAGGCAGAGCCCATAACTCTCCAGAGAAGAGAATCTACCTAGAAGGTGAAGGATTTGGGGTTTTTTTTCTTGCTTTCTTTTCTGACACCACGTGTGCCCTTTGCAGTTTGACAGAGAGCGTGACCTTATCCCTTAAAACCCTGAGTATTACATGAGGAATTTTGACTGCAATTCCAAGCCTTATATGAAGCTGTCAGATGTCAATTATGTTTATGATAAGGTAAATATGTTGTTGCACAAGTCACAGAAAAGAACTTTGCCCCTAGATAAGGCCTCAGATTCATTAGAGACTTGTTTAATCAAGGGACCCAACAAATTGCCTCTTAAGGGCCTTCCAAATGTACCCCGGTGCCTGCCTTTTCCTAGAGCTGCTGTGATTCATTAACTTTATTTGCCCCCACCCTCTTAGTCATTTATTTTGGGACAAAATGACTCCATTTGTCTAATGCACATAAAGACTCTTAATTGAAAGATTCACATCAAGGAGGAAAGATCAACCCATCGCTGTCCATCCTGCGACACACAGCACTCATTAACCAACAGGCACATGAACTTTGGGAGGAAAACCTCCAGAGCTTGCAACCAGCAGATAGTCTCCCTAAATTTGCTGGTGAGATTTGTTCTCCTGCAGAGGATGAGCCTACAGAACCCTTATTTCTATTTTAATCTTACTATGAAGGACTTCACAGGGGTTTTAGGCCAACTGGTTTTGCTGGCCTAAGATGAAGTTCCATTTGTGTGACTTGATCATGAAAACACTGCAAAATTCTTCTGTTTCGGTCATGGAAAGAAACAATTTGAGACTATTTATAGACTACCTCCTGCTATGCAGGCAAGGGCAAGGACATTCTATTTCCACAGTGACCTGACTTTCAGCCCAATCCTGCTTCTCAGAGCCACATGGCAGGTTACTGTGTCATTTGGCACAATCATATTGTCTTAATTTCTGGCTGCAACTGCCTGCCTGCCTCTTCCCAGGCAATTGAGCTGCAGCTGGTGCTCATCCCTCAGCCCTGCACTGGGTGTCTTGGCGAGTACCCCAGGGTTAGTGTATAATGTACTCATGTTCTTACAGGTTGGATGAGACCAGTGCAAAACAAACTATTTTCTGATCAAAACTTGAATTCTTTTATAAAGGAGGATGTGGCAGATCAGAGGTGCCATAGAGCCTTCTCATGGGACATCTGCCTATCATCCCTAAGGATTTTTCACTGAACACACTTTAAAATGACATAAAATATATCCCTCTGACTATTAAATGGATTATCAGTGGAAAACAAGCACAATGGCTGATTAACTCTTATTTTATGAATGGAGACATTAAGTGTAATTTATAAACAAATACAGATGTGAAAAAAAAAAAACCAAAACAGAAAACATTGCATGAATTCATCTCTTTCTCTTGCCAAGCTAAAAAGCTAAAAATATGTTTCTTTGGACAAAACCCCAGTTTGTTCTGAGGACAGAATGGGTGATACAGATACTGTCTCAGCAGAATGAGAGTTTGTCCAAATCAAAGAAATTCCCTTAAGATTTTTAGCTGTTAGGCATAAATCATCTGATTGATGAGATTTCTGTATTCTTTTCATGACAGAAGTCTGTCTCCAGAGACTTGGGGGGGTGGGGGTTGAAATGTAGAGGGTTTTTTAGTGTACATTTCCTCCCTCCCTTCAATTACAGCAGAATAGATTCTTGAAGAAAAATCTGGACTATGGGCAGAGGTGTTCCGGACTCTCAGTAGCTTCAATACAGCACCAATGCTCTGTGGTCTGAAGATAAATCTTGACCATGGAGCTAGTTAGCTGCCTGATATTCATAAAAATGAAGAGGTTCCCTGAATAGTCAGTAATTAGCAACAAAATCATACTCCTAGGTTGTGCACCTTGACTTTTGGGCAGAAAAGCAGCTGAAAAATCATGGAAGAAGGGTTAGAATGGCCTTCTGGAGCTCCCTGAGTCCATACTCCACCTTATGACAGGGTCAACTCCAACTACAATATTTGTGACTGGCATTTCTCAAACCTGGGCTTAAAAATTACTGCTGATGAAGAATCCATGAATTCCTCTAAGAAAATATTCTAATGCTTAACTGTGTGCCAAGCCGATTATGTTGCTTTTATACACCTGATTTTTTTTTCTACAAAACAAGGGAACTTTATAAAGAACATGTAAAAGTCCATTCTAATTGCAAATGCTTCTATAATCCTCATCTAAACCTCAGCTGGCAGATCTGAAAGGACACTTAAAGGAAAAGATCTTGTGAAAAGAGAACTGAACAGCATTAGGTATTTTTCGAGTTTAATACCAATTCTATTATAAACTGTATTTATCACATCATTTTGGTTTCATTCCACAATTTGGTCAGACTGTTCATTAATGCTTAATGCCAATGCCATATATTTAAACACTATTTTTTCTTTGCACATAGTGATTTCTGAATTAATAGGAGTATTTTAAAAATCAGTTACCATTTGAAATGAGCATGAATGCCAGGACACAGCCTATTTTGAATTTAGCAACTTTTTGCCAAACCATTGGGATCAAGGCTCCATAAGGCACAAGGCATCACCATGTACTTTCCAAAAGAGCTTTTCAGTATCTGAGGTAGGAACCATCTCAACTGACTTTATGCTAAAAATGAAAATTAAATCCTTGGTGTGTAGGCATCTGAATAAGCACAAGTACAAAGATCACAAGACAACTGCTCTCCCAACCTTTGTAGCATGCAGCATCCATCTCTACAGATGGCTACATGACACTGAGAGACCTGAGGCTGTTTAGCCTTGAGAAGAGAAGACTGAGAGGGGACCTTAACAATGCTTATAAATACCTAAAGGGGGATGTCAAGAAGATGAGGCTGATCTTTTTTTTCTGTAGTGGTCAGGGACAGGACAAAGGGTAATGGGCACAATTTGGAACACAGGATGTTCCACTTGAACGTGAGGAAAAACTTATTTCTTGTTCAGGTGAGAGAGTCCTTGCACAGGCTGTCCAGGGAGGGTGTGGAGTCTCCTGCTCTGGAGGTTTCCAAACCCACCTGGACACATTCCTGTGTGACCTGATCAAGGGGAACCTACTTTACCAGGGGGTTGGACAGGATGATCTTTAGAGGTCCCTTCCAACCCCCATCATTTTGTGATTCTGTGAGACATAATTGTATACACGTAAATGTTATCTTTTATCGCTAAGACCTGCAAAGAAAAGAAAGGAGGAAAGTAAGGCTCCCACTCACCTACAGTCCTGCCTGGGTTTAGCGATGTACCCTGGGTAAGCACCCTCTGTGATCTGCTTGCACATCCTGCTGTCTCGGTCAGAAGGGAGAAGAGTGCTGGGTTTCACAAGCAGTCCAAGGCAGTGATCAAATGTGTTGCGCTCTTCTGGTCCATCCTCCGTAAAGAAGCAATGGCCCAGTGCATCATAACCCACAACATCCTTCACCTGCATATACAAAACAAAGGTCAGTGTTCAGGTTTCGTGCTCAGCCACTGTATAATAAGAAGAAAGTTGACAGCAATGACACATGGGAACCTCAGTAATCTCTTGAACTCAGAGTGTCTAAGCAAAAACAAAAGATCCCTCTCTGTTCTTAGGGCTTACATTCTAAGCAATAACTCCAACACTTGAATTTAATTAGAATTTGTCATCACCTAGGAAATGCTCATTCCATTCTTTTGTCAGCCTGTGAAATCAGAGACTGTCTTAGCGTGAAGCTGGAAAAAACATGGAGCATGGGGATAAAGGGAGGATGTTAGACATTCAGATCACATCTGGGCTCATTCATCTTCACGTGTAGTTACATGGGCAGCTACATAAAGTGCATCTAAAAAATGCAGCTGAGCTGACAAAATATTTTTTCAGGCTATCAGAGAGGCAGCAAGTTGTTTTCCAGACAGGCTGGCTTGTTTTAAGTTTGACCTGATCCTTTTTTCCAAGTTGTTGACAGAAGCTTTACTTGACCCTGAGACAAATCAGCTGGTGTTAATCAATGCTGTTCAGGTTTTGGTTTGAATGTTGTGACGATCAGGACACTGCTGTGTTGGACAGAACAACAACCATCACACCACTGAAAGATCTGAGAAAACAATCACAGAAGCAGATCAAGGTGAATTTGAAGCCTAAAACTAGGACTGGCTGGGAATCAACAGCCTTCAGACACAACATGTCCAACAAGTCAGGTGTTAGTGGATATGTCTGGCTAATGGAAAATTAATTTCAGGACTCTATTGTCCAGGTGAAGTGCTGGCCTTCCTGAGCTCTCTTTTTGCTCTTCTCATCATCCATCACCCATCAACCTCCTTGGACACAGGAAACCTTCCTGGCATATCTTAGCCTGACATCAATGCTTCTGATGAAACAGTAACTGCCAAGGGGCAGAAAACAGCATAGAACTGAAGACCAATTTTTTATGGTGCCACTGAGAGTCCTGAGTGCCCAAGTGCCTGAATTACTTTTCATTCTCAAGGCCAGGAGCATCAATTTCAAATAAAATCCCCAGACCAGTGTTGAAATGATTACAAATATGTTTTCACATAAGAAAGAACACTTTGCTTGCCAAATCTATTACAAGTTTACATCTGCACACACATCTATTATGTATCATCCATGCTCCACTGTAAATACCCAAATCTCTGAACATGAGTCATCACAGTAAATTAAACACAGCTAAAATGACCTGTAAAGCTACCTCACTGAAATTTACTGCTAACTTCCCTGGTTTAATTAGATTATAGTTTTTGCAAGGTTTAGGTTTCTTTATTTAGGTGTTAAACATAGGTACTTGACTGAAGTATCCTTTCTTTGAAGAATGAGTTGTCCCGGGAGAGTGACCTATCTTCAGAAGTTTTCCAACAAAATAGAGGAAGTCTTTTAACCACAGAGATGTCAGAATTGCACAGAAACTGACACTGAGACCTATTAGTTTTGTCTCAGACAACAGTAATACTGGAAAGACACGTAATAATGGTGCTGCAGCATTCAGATGATGGAAACCATTTCCCTAGAGAAATGTTAGAAACTTTGTAGGACCATTTATCTTTCTGGCCAGTCAGCACAGTATAGCACCAGGACTGGGATATGAAAATCTGCAGTGACCAGATTTCAACTGAGGTAAAGCCCACCTCTGTGCACTGGCAGGAGCATCACCAGGGAATGCATCCCCTGGTACGGTGAGAGAGGAGTGAAGCAGAAAGAGGGGTGTGCACTGGCAGAAGGGCTCAGAGACAGGAAACACCCCTTTGTTCTCCTAACTCATCCCTGAAAGTCCACTGAATGAGTTATCAGTGAGGGACATAGTCCCTAATGCATTTGTCACCCTGCATTTGACTGATTACATTCCCCATATCCATCTCTTGGTCTGCTTAGGCTTAGCTTCCTGTGTGTGTTTTCATGCATAAGACCAGTACTGAAATGCTTGGATAGCAAACTAGATCCTTCTTCCAAAATCACTTTTCCAATGTATTTAATATTTTATTTGATTAAAACCTTCCTAAGAGTCCACAGTCTTACTTTAATCATGAGTAATTTATGGACAGATAATGTCCTCAGGTTAAAAAACCTTCTGGATTAATATAGTTGGATTCATAAAAGCAGATACTACTGAAGCGGTTAGATGGAAAAACCTCTTATTTCATGAAATACAACTCTGTTCTGGATTTGGCCAGTTTGTTTATTGATCTCCACTTAATTTCCCTCCTCAGTGGCTGTTTCTAATTTAGCTTGCACGGTGGGATCTAGTGAAGAGAGTGGGAATCAGAGCAAAGTTTCATCCCTGAGATTGCAGTGGTGTAACCAGGTGCTTTTATGGTTGATATATTAAAGAAAACATTGGTCAATTATTGCATTTTAAACAATAGTTATGGTGAGAAAATAATTTCTTCAGATTTGTTTCCAGAAGGACCCTCTGTGCCTTCAAGCAAATATGAATTTCCAGGCAAGTGCAGAACAGCTCATCAATAGAAGTGAGCTAATGTTGAGACAGTGACTTATCACACTTTACAGACCCACAGAAAAACTCTTCTGTCATCAGGAATAACTGGACCTAGTGCTTTCAGTATGAATGTCTCTGAAGTGACATGAGAAAAGTGATAGTAAAGCAAGCAGGAAAGTCTGTATGCAAATTATCAGCCTTCTTTAACGATAATTAAAACAACTGATGCCTCTCTCCCATTTGTTAAAGCATTTGCACAAGTACTCAACCACAGTCATCCCAGAAACCCCTCTGAAATCAATGACCTAATGTTAAGAATGTCATGAAGTGCTGTGCTATGCTGAGGTTTAATAGCATAGCTAGATTTTTCTTTTGTATGGCTATTTCCTAAATGTGATTTGTACACATCATCAAAGCAAATTTTCCATCAGCAAAATATGCTTTGGATCTACCTGATCTCAGAGGGAATGAATGTTACCTGGAGAAAGACAGAGTTCACCTCTGTTTGCACAAATGGTGCTCATGCATGTACAAACAGGCACTGTTTCCCAAGTAAGAAGATATGAGGCAACTAGGAAATGTATAGAATAACTATGGTAATCATCAAAGACCCATATGGGTGTCTGGAGCATAAGGAAGGGTAAAGGAAAGAAAATAGGGTTGGAAAGCAGATGCAGAGATTGTGGTGGGATCACCTGATGAAGCAAGGCATGGAGCTGCTTACTGCAGATGTCTATCAGACAGCAATGAAACAACATTTAAGTGATGCAACTTTTGGAGTGTGTCCTCTGTGATGCAACTGAATAAATTTGTTAACATTGCTTTTATAATTTTTCTTTTAATCTGTCAGTGATAATTATATTGTTAAAAAACAAACAGGTAAAATGTTGAGAGTAGAGTTTAGTACTATCCCATTTTGATAAATTATAATCATCAGGGAGTAAGTTCTTGGTTAATATTTCTTGAGCCCCTTGTCATGGAGGCAAAACACTGTCATTTAGGGAATTGTGGCTGTTGAGTAACAGCAAGAGAACCAAGTTTCTTTCTCAGCTTCATCATACTCTCTAAATTTCATCATTCCATCTTGTCTGGAAGAGCCTGAACACATGGATCTCTATGCCATGGATCCCCCAGGGCACAGCTGTCACTTGGAGAAAGCACAAGAGACAGAACGATTTCCAAATGCTCTACATGAAGCCATTCATCTGACCAATAAGAAAAAGGACAGGCTCTGCGTATTTGGTTTGGCAATTATTTATCAACAGGGAACGAAGATCTCACCTTAGATCCAAAACCAGGTCTTTAGCTGGTCTGCAGCTCAGCAACAGCTGTGTAACCTCTGTGGAGCCATTGGTAATAGCCCATGATGGTGTGACAAATGAATCCCACAACGCTGCCCTTCCACTCTGTACACTAACCATATACTGAGCCCTTGTACTGGTGACTTTGAATTGAGAAGATGACATATGACCTCAAATGCCTTATATAATTTGTATAGTAGAATGTCTTCTTTCTTCAGAAGCCATGTTCACTTGGTAAGTTTTTAGGATCACGTTATAAACTTAGAAAGACAGAGGTCAAAACCAAAACCTCAGGTTCATAAATAGAAGATAAAAGCTGCTCTGCCTCTGGAGCAGTAATTTCAATGCACTCTCTTCAACTTCTGTGCATTTTAATTATGCCTGTGTCTTTCCCTTCCAATATTGCCACCTTTAGAGGCTGTAGCCTCCAGTCCTTGACAAAAGGAAGACTGCAAGACAAAGCCCTCCATGTGCTAGTCAGTAAGGAGGGAAGCACTCATCATTAAGGAAAGGGCAAAATCATGACTTAGCTAGGTTTGAAAGCAAAGGAAAATAGATTCTTACAGGTTGCTTCTATAAGACAGGATGGTAACCTTAAAAGAGTGGATATGAATTCGTAATGCATAGTGAGCATCCTGGTTACAACTGCAATGACACATCTTCTCTTAAAAGTCTGTTATGTGTGGTTGCAGGGCTCTCAGCTGTACAAATATTCCTCTTCGGGGCTCTAATAGACTTTTTAACTTTTGTAATACACTGGGACTTTACAGAATGTTTTTGAGTCCTTTGCCTACAGATATCTTGTCATTGTAAGACTTTGCATTCAAACTGATACTCGTGGAAAAGTATCTAGTCAAACCTGATGTTTATTTCACACCTTTAGCAGCTCTGCTTTTGGGATAGATTTCTGCACATTTCCTGAATATGGGTGAGGAGAAGTCATCAAAAGCAGAATAAGAGTGAAGAAAGTCAGTCTCCAGGATGCTCACTAAGGTAGCATTGTTTTCACTCTGCATCCTTATCTCAAAGAATAAGGCACCCCTACATCTGGGGAGAATCTGAATGTGTTCTTACTACCTCTGGTGTGCTGTAAACTTGTCTGGTAAACACAGATCTTTTCATAAAGGTTTATCCTTGTTTTAGAGAGCAACTCTGACAAGTCAGAGCTCTGCAAGTGCTTTCTGTTGTGAATGGCATCAAAAACACAAACCTTGATTACAGGAAAGATGAAGCACACTGAAACCTCCTGATTATCCTTTTTAAATAGCAATCTCTTTGTCTATAGATAGATCCAACTACTCATTAGACATGGGCTGGGCTGCAGACATTGCTGCAGACAGACAAAAGCTCTGCCTGCTCTGAGTCATGCACAGTCTACAGAGCCTCCCTCTCTAAGGTAGACATTGGGGCTTCTTACCAGTAAACCATTGGATCCATGGACTGTGACACAGCGGGAGAAGGTATGGTGGATGGAGACATCCTTCACGTATGTTGGAGGGTTGTAGCCTCCTTTCTCATCCACATCTCCAGCCATATGGAAGTGAATTGGGTAATGTCCCAACGTCTGCTGGCCCATATATTTCAGTTCTAGGCCTTCAATATGGGTAGCCTTAAAATTAAGATCGACCTGGAGAAATACAAAACGTCAGACAAGAAAAATAAAAGACTGTTGAGGGCAAGAAGAAGGGGACTAAAAGGATTGGAAAGGTTGTATGGTAACTACTAGAGAGATTTACTGTGTGGAAGGGAGTGTACTGCTGTGCAGTGATTGAAAGGGTCAGGGTGGCTAAGGGAACCATAATTGTTCCTTCATCTCACTACTGCTGATCTCATCAATTACATATAAATTAATTTTAGAAGGAAAATCATTTGCATGTAATGTTTTCCATGAAGTTCAGTCAGCTGGGTTCAAATCAAACTCCCTGGGCTGAGCACCACCAGAATCTGTGGAAAACTGCAATCAGGATGTGAGGACTTTATCTTGGATGTGTTGAGCACCACTCTGGCTGTCTGAGCAACAACTGCAGGAGCACGAGGTGCACATGAAAGCCAAGGGACAGGCAGCAGCAGGGTGGATCTGCTGCACTGTGAGGAGATGCTGTTTGCTCAGTAGCTGAACTCAGGGTTTGTCTCTGTGTCCTGGCTTCCTTGGTATGTGAAGATGTAGCTGGGTGGAGGAAAGTGCAAGGAGGAGGCTCCAGCCTTACCTTGATGTGTCCCCCGAAGGTGTCGAAATCAAAGAAGGAGCATAACTTGCTGCTGTACTCATAGCACTGCCCCTCCATCTCACCCATCACCACAACATTGCGGCTCAGCAGCCCCACTTCTGCCCTCATGTCAACGCCGTCAACAACTTCACCAATGTGGAGGTATGTTGCCTTCCCTAAAGGAAAAAGATCCAGTTTCAGAGTTACTCTGCCAGTGCTGCTGGTTTCCCCAACAAAATTCGTTGGCTGACTCCTCAAACGAGGGAAGGCTGGAGCACAGGTGTCAATGAAGCTGTTCCTGAGATATTTGCTATAGAGGAAGAGGGATTTTTGGTCTTATGTTGCTTCATTTAGCCAGTGAGTTAAACCAACAGTGTTAAGACAAAAACACATTCCTTATCTTAAAAAGGGACTGAGATCTTTCAAGTTCTTTTCACTTTGGATTACAATCAGCTGTGTATGAACACCCAATGTAAAGAAAATTGATGGTATTGCTACTGAAAGTCTAAATCCTCAAGATTAGCACAGCACTTTCTATAACAAAACACTGGGAGCTGCTCAAATCCCACAGCACTACTCACAGGTGAGCACCAGTCCGATCCTGCTAACACTGTGGCTGTTAATCCAAGCGAGGAGATGACTGGGCAGAAAGCTTTGTCGAAATTGTGGCTTAGGACAATTGCAACCCTTCATTCAGCTTGTGGGCTGCAAATCCTCCTGCTGCCTGTCCTCCCAAAACCTCTCTATTTTAGATCTGCCCACATGTGTCTGACTTGCTTTCAATGTTTCCCTCTGCCCTGGTGTAGTTGGAATTGATGCAATCTTCCATCTATCCCAAGCCACACCTCCCTCTGCCAAGACACATTGCTCATAACCTCCGCACACATACCTGGCTCCATAGAAGGCTTAAAATCACAAAAAGCTTTCCCTGGCCTGACCAGAAAGGTGTAAAATCCATGCAGTGCATATGTCTTGAAAGCAAAATCATCTCTTTGCTGTAATTTCATTCAAACATAATCATACTCCTTCCTCCTTCTGCAGCTTTCTGCAGAGAATGCAGTTGGGCAAAGGTTCATCTTACTGACTACATTTTGTATTATTCCAGTAAAAATAAGTAACTCTTTAAGTAAACACTGAACTTTCAGGAATGCAACACTTGCATGTATTTAATTTCAATGGAATTGTTCAAAGCTGTAATTAGAAACAAATGTGAAGCCTGAAGCCTAGCTATCACTGCAAAGCACTTCATGCTTAAACAGAGGTGCCAAGTTGAGGAGAGGATTTTGAACACTGAAACAGTCTTAGTTTTAACCAAAACATGATGCCTTGACTTTATAACAAAGATATGCAAACAGCATTCCCTCCTTCTTCTTCTGCAGCTGGGAGTAGTCTGATGACAATATTGGGATTTGGGAAGAGTAAGTGCTCCACCTTCCTCTGAGACTGCTGTGTTGGAGGACAGGGTTCACACCACTACGTGCCCTCTGCCTTGGCAACTCCTTCAAAACAACATGATCATGTGAAAAAATATTCTGTTAACTACAGTGGTGATGGCAGACCAGGTGGATACTTTTACCCAGAGCTGTGGTGGAAGGATGAGGCTCCTCCGAGCTCCATGGTCAGTCCCAGAAGCAAGGGGCTGCAAAGGGCCACAGTTTTGCACCTTGCCCACTTTTGCAATTGCCTCCCTAGAAAGTCCTGGGCTTCCCCACTTTGTTGCCCTGAAGCCAGTGAGCCTCATCAGGTCTGTGGCCAAAACCAACCCCAGCCTGTCTAAAAAGTATCTTCACTTCCCTTATTCACATACATTAAAAAAGCCACTGCAGTGAGTGTTCTCCCCATGAGGATATTCTGTGACAGACCCTTGAGCAAGTCTGTTAGAGGAGAATAGCCTCTTGTTATGAAACTGGTTTTAAGCTCTTATTTTTTCAGTTTCCCCTAGAGTTGACCTTTCCTTGATTTACTGAAATGCAGGAAGAGGTTCAGATAATCATAAGAACATCCTATTTGAAGCCACATCTCCAGGATTTGTGGCAGTGAAATTGGATAGGCAATTTTATTATTCATGTGCTGAGCTCTAGAATAATAAATGTCATGCTTGCATGTATTTAATTTAATTTAACACCAGTCCAGACATGCAAAATAGGGTAAGCACTGACAGGAATGTTAAATACGGGCTAACCAGTTTCTAAATATAACTTCTTGGGTGCATGTTTTTCACTTTGTGCATTTGCTGACTTGACTTGTTTAGAGATAAAAGGAGAAATGGCAAACAATTCCCTTCCAACGTAAAAGTGGATTTTGAATAATAGCTCCTTAATAGAGTTTTGAAAAACAAGCCTGTCCTTAAGGCAGTCAGGAATTCAAGCTTCTCACAGCCATGCTGCTGAAGTGCTTGTGGGAGACAGACCCTGACACGGGAGTCCTGAGGTGCTATAAATGCCTGCTGGGAACCAGCACTCCAACACTGGGCACTTCCCACAGGGCCAGCAGCACCGTGATGTGCATTTATAGATATGTGGCACTTCCAGGGAGTACATTTAGTGATGAGCATGAAAAAAATGCCATCAAAAGAGGTTGCTCCTTGATGAGTTCAGGAAGTTCACAGCCAGTACGTGG
This sequence comes from Urocolius indicus, assembly GCA_013401255.1. Taxonomy (NCBI): domain Eukaryota; kingdom Metazoa; phylum Chordata; class Aves; order Coliiformes; family Coliidae; genus Urocolius; species Urocolius indicus. The sequence continues at coordinate 595,163 of WBNH01001474.1, forward strand.
AGCCTTCCTAGAGAGCAGCCACATTATCTGAGACCCTGAGCACTGACCATGGGCAAACACAAGCCACGAGTTTGCAAACTGGTACCAAAGTGGTTTAATACTAAAAAAGCAACACTGTGCTTCGAATGTGGGAGGAAGGTGGCTGCTGCTTCAGCATCAAAGCTGATGCTTGTGATTGCCCAATCACTAACAAAACCAGAGGTCACTGATTCACCATCTCCTCCTTTGGGCTTTGTCTTGCTGCACCCCTCATGGACAGTTGTTGCACCAACAGCAAGCCAAGTTTGTGCCATGTTATAATCTAAATCAAACAAAGCCTTGCAGTGACATGGATTATGACTCCTCACAACATGCCTTTATGATAGACTAGGAAAAACATCCTGGGTTTGATGCCATATTCATCATACCTATGCCTCCACTTAGCAAAATGTAAATGCAAAGGGAACAACTTCTATAATGTCTGAACTTGCCTGGTGGAAGTCTTCAGCAAAATATGAGCACGTTTCCATGCTTATTACTCAAGAGAGTGACTATTAAAGTCACCAGTTGTTGATAAGAACCAGGTAATTATTAAAAGAAAGTGTGCATTAAAATAAACATAGATGATCCACTAATCAAGGGCATGCTTATGTCAAGCAAGCAGTCTCTCCAAACTGTAGAGAGCTCCAGGGAAACCTGCCATAGCTGAACCTAGCCATAAAACCTGAGTCTTGGGTCTTATCAAACGTAGGAAAGGTGGAATTTTGAAACTATTTCAGCTGCTACAGATATGGAAAAGAGCTCAGCTCTGGTGAGTTACACAGACGTCTCTGAAAAGCCTTCCAGGTATACTCATGCACTCCTAAATATCTTGGCTGTAAATGACACAAAGTGCTAAATCTCTCTTTCAGAAGTGAAACAGACGCTTGAAGGTCTGGGTTTGGTGAAGATAAAATTAAGCTAAGATGTTCTTGTGGATTTTTTTTTTACTCTAAAGAGTCTTTTGTTCTCCTTTGCTCTCTCTAAGGCTGAGACCTTCTCTCTCATGGTCTTTCAATGCTAAACATCAAACTTGTCTGTTCAGTCAACCTAGTCCAGTAACACTGAACCCTCATGGCGTCTTTAAAATCAGTGCAACTCATTGTAAATGCCAACACAGACCTCTGTCAAATTGAGCCTGTTTTTTGCCAAACATTTGTCATCACTGGTGTTAATGCCCATGCTGCTTATATTTTACAATCAACAAATGTCCCCACAGGCGTCCTGTCAAATACACATTATTCTGAATTATCTTGATGGGGTTTCCTATCACACCCGTAAGCCACAAGCCCACAATATACAACACGGCGTGGCCTGGGTGAGCCGACCAGACTCTTGAGTCATACAGCACAATCTCATGTCTTAACAAACAAATATTCCTCAAATTAATAACTTTAAATGGAAAATGAATATTCAAGTAAGAAGACATACAGCAGAAAGGATGAAGCTTTATAAGGAGCTTAGAGCTAACTAAGCCTTCTTGGACGGTTTTGTGCTAACACATCTTATCATAGCCCTTCATCCCTTTTCTTCTTCAAAATCCTGCAGAGTGTCCTGAAAAATCCTGGAAATAGACTCTTCATAGTATGAGTGTGGAGAGCCTCAAGTGCTTTTGCGTATTATTAAATGTACACTTAAATGCTGTGTTGGATCAAAGCCTCTGGAGCTGTTTGATTTCAAGGCTGAAATAAGAGGATCTTACTGCTGCAGATAGGTGCAATGGGAGGATTGATGTGAACTGAGGGTAATGCATCTGCTCATGCTGGCTTTACTGAGCACTGAGAAGTCTCTGCAAGGTCTGTCAGTGTTTTATCCCAATGGCAGTGTCACATCCTTTCCCAAACTCACTCTTGTCCCACTTCATGGCCTCTTTCTGCAGCAGCTACTTGGAAATCTACTGGCATACTTATGTAAATCATTTTTTTCCTGACATTTTCCACTCTCTGACCTCCAAGGTTTTCCTCTCCTTATCCTGACATGTAGGTTCTTGCAGCTGGAATGGGAAGATTAGCCAGGTCTAATGGACAAACAGCTCAGATCCTTAGTTAAATTGGGTCCAAACTCCACCTTTCTGAACTTCTATGCAAACCTGAGTATGTTTCTGTGGACTCTGCTTTTAGGCAATGTCCAGATGTGGAACAAAGAGCTCTGAAAGACTGTTAGAAAGGATCATTTCATGATATTTCCTGTTCAGCCCTCAAGGACCTTAAAAAAAGAGCTTCTGTCAAGTTCCAGCCAAAATGATGCCAATTTCTAAACAGAAACTCCTAAACCCCTAGAAACCCCTAAACCTCTAAAAGTGTTTGAATTTTGATAGTGGAACACCTTCTCCCATCCTTACAGGACAAGATGAATGCTGACACAGTCTGTGAAGTTCTTAGACAACTATGTGTTTAGATTTCTAATTCAAAGTTTTCTGCATGAAAAGGATGACAGTAAACTCCCTCTCTCTAGGATTTGCAACCCAATAAGCAGGATTTAAGATATGTATGCTTGTAATCATAGATTCACCAGTAACTGCAGTAATTATGCCAGGCACAAATAGTTTTTTCATGCTTTATCAAGACTGTATAGGAGCACAAAAGAGAGCTTCAAAATTTTTGTTCCACAGTAAAACTTATCAGCGTTAGTAGTAACTTCATACAGAGCAACCAAGATGCAGATAAGACTTGTTTCCCAGGGAAACTAGACAAAATACTTGATCTTTCCTGCTATCCAGTTCTAGCATAACACAACCCTTCCTTCCTTCCTCCCTCCCTCCCTCCCTCTGCCCTGTACTGTTGTCCCTCTCCAAACCTTGTGAAGTTGAAAGATCAAACAGTTTTAATCTGTTCCCACAGAGAAAATAATCTAGACACAAAAATGACAAGAAAAGAAAGGTAAACAAAGGAGGCAAGTGGAAAAAAAAAGTTTAATTTATGTTACTATTTGGGAGCAGGACTTGCAGAGCTGAGTCCTCATGCAAACCGCACTTACTCATGAGAGCCACAGCTTTGACATTAGTGTAACTACTCCAAAGGAGTGCACAAGATGGGTACCTGTGTGCCCTCTCTCACTTTCTACATTGAGATTTGCAGAAGTCCACAACTGAACAACTAAATCCTACTGAAACCTGATGGCAATTGAGTATGAATGCTCTTAAGCCCTTATGAAAAGATCAGCCTCTAATCAATCCATTTCTAGCAAGTAGAGAAAGACTTTTCATCAGGAAGTATTGCATATAAATAAGACATGAGCAAATGAGTTTGACTTGCCTGGCACACTATGTTAAACTATGTCTATTAAAATATTAAAGGATGAGAGCATTGATTATAATCAAACCATGACATGCCAAGTGGCTGCCACACCAAACTGCTTGTCTGCAAAGCAGAGGTTTCTTGCTTTTTTTTAAACAAAGAGACTCTTAAATAGTTCAGACTTGACATTTAGGTTTAATTTAAATTTAAAAAAAATAAAAAAAGGGAAAAGGTAAAAAATATTAAAAGAGAAATAAACCACCATGGGTGGGAATGGTTGTATCATTTGTCTTTTAAAGGGCAGAATTTTGGAGTGCTCAGTTGCTAAACTAAACTTAGGAAAATTAGGCCATTTGACTTATTACGAATGACATCCCTCTGAGACCTCATCTATAAATGTGTAGAGGTCTTTTTCTCAGAAGGAGCAAAGCATATATCACATAGCAAAAGGAAGGCAGACATTTATTATGAACATCTTTGCACATAATTAAGAGCCTAATATGGCCATGTAAGCACAGGCTGTGCAAGGGTTGCTCACCTGTGCTAAGACTAGAGGCCAGAGCACTGCTTGCCAGCTATTTTTTATCTGCTTGCTCTCTGTCAGCTGTTCACACAATGTTTGATGAGCCATCAGGACAAATAAAGCCCTACTTAATAGAAGCCTCACAGGTAATTAATTTAATCCCAGTCAGAAGTTTCTTTACAGTCAGCACCTGGTCAAGGGACAACAGATTGGTACATGTATATCAACCTACAGAGAGGGTTCAGTGGAAGCCGAGTGCTCAGTACCATCGTGTTTGCCTCTTCCAGAGCTGAGCACATCACCATGGCCCTGGCAGGGCAGGGAGATTGCAGGAACAGCTGTGGGCAGCTGCAGACATAGTGGAGGGGAGGAGGCATGGAGAGCACCTACCTCCTGGCTCATTGGTGGTCTTTATTCTGGCCAATTGCATGACATGGCGTAGGGCAATGATGAAGGCATTGAGACATAGAGCTCAGGGACCTCCTGGCTTCTAAAGACAGGAGACATCTGAGCCTTGACCAGGTTTTATTTCATCTCTACTGAACTTAGAATCAGGCAGATTATTTTATTTTGTACTGTGAATGTGCTTTTGTTACAAGAAAGTTGGATGTGATTTTTATTGCTAGATTTTGCTAGATTGCTGGACTAGATTTTGCCTAGATTTATATAATCAGCGAAATCCCATTGACGTCAATGGAGTTGCCTGGATATAAGTAGGCAGACTTTGGCCTTGGCATTCATGTTATTTGTGGTAATAAAAGGAATGTCCTAATTCTCCTAAAGAGTAATCAGAGCCCAAGAGCACAATTACTTTAACAAGTGTTTCCACTGCTTCTTTACTTAAAATTCACATGAACTTTTTTGTTGTGTTTAACTCTTTATTCCTTTCCTTAAACTACCTTTAGTTGCCATTGTTGTAGAAGATAATTACATGAATTTCATAGGTGCATTAGATTATGGGAAGCCGAAGAGAAATAGTCCTATGTCATCTTTATTTTTACTGACAGTCTTCCAAGACACATCTTCATGATGTGATTTGTATCATACTAGTCTGATACACTTTTTCCAATAGCTCAAAAGTTGCTCAAGAAAAATGTGTCTTCTTTGAAATTACTAGTCATTTTAAGTCATAAGACTATGATACATTCAAACTATGAATAACATTTTTCTTGGCTTGATGAACATCTCTCTTTTGGGCCATCCAACAATGAATGGCTAGAGCTCTGTGGGGAGGCAGTTGCTAAAGGAAGTATACTTGTACCTTCCAGAAGATGTTGCATCAGAGATAATGGTGAAGTAGTTAATTTAACAGAACTGAGCAAACTCCCTGGTGTATTGGATGTTCCAAGTGCCCTCATGGTTTCTCAGAAAGATACTACTGTAAATGCAGATAAAACCTCTGCCTAGAGCAATTGCCACTGTGTAAAGAAAAGAGAATATAACATGCATGATCTACCATCAGGCAGATGCTGCATTTGAAACACAGCCCTAGCTGTTACATACTTTTATATTGGAAAATAACTTTTGCTTTTGTAAACTGTAGAAATTAAAACTTCCTCACCTATTCACAGAAGAGGCAGCTCATGTGGTATTTTCTGCTTGTCTGTGTGAAAAAATACAGTTCTAGAAGGGAACTAGCATCGCAGTGGTCATGCTACTTAACTGGACTCTGTCTCTGAAGGCCACTCTGCAATCATTGGACTTCAATATCCATTTTTCATCACAAGTGATTCCTTCTGGATTTGAGCTAGTCACCTTCAGGAGAAAACCACTGTGGCTCTGCAAAGATTCCTGCTTCTACTGCTCAGACTATCTCAGGCAGCACCCAACCAATTCCATCTCCCCTGGCACTGTGGCGTGGGATGGCTTCCTGGCCACGTGACTCCAGGAATGTTTGGTTACTACATCACCTCTAAGCAATGCCAGCTTGAGACACAGTAAATGAAAAACAGGAGCTTCAGTAGTACAAAACAATGTTTCTAAAATGGAAGATTACAGTTCTTGTGTAAAATTCTTGAAGTTTCTTAGGGAAATAGCCAGCTGCACATTACTTCATAGCCTCACAGTCTCTCATGGTCTGTTAATGCCCTAGCTCACTCTTCAGTTCTGCTGTGCTCATCTCCTGCTTTCTAGGAAGTGATATGCTTTCAAAAACAGTGATGTAAAATAGAACATTTTGAATATGTGACCTATGTTTTTCTCTCTTAAATAAATACATCCATCCAATAGTGTGCTTGTGGACAGAAAATGGAGTCAGCTATCAAAAGGGAAAGCAGAAAGGAACCAGAGCAAAGTCAGATGGCTTTCAATCACGGAAGGCGTATGTTTTCCACAAGTATCTAAAACCTAGCTGTCAAATTCAGGCACCATTCCACTCTTTACAATCCTTAATGGAGTCATCTCCATTGGTAAACCACAACACCAGTGTGACAAGATGAAGAACCTTACCTGCTACCTTGATCTGGGTGGGTCTGCAGGATTTGCATGGCAAAACCTGGAACTCCTCGGCCTGGTACATAGAATAGTCAGTGCTTGCAACCACCAGCATGTCTCCTGGTTCCCATGAGCTCACATCATCCACCAGATTCAGGACCGTGCTGTTCACATTGGTGTCAATGGTTACCGTAAGCTTTGGTTTCACTGAAAAGCCAAAGTGGAAGGGTGGAGAATTTAGTTAATCTTATCAGAAAATGCTTGCACTAGACTTTTTTTAGTTTCATTTTTTTTTATTTGCCTGGAATGCCATCAAAAATGATGATTCCCTCATACAACAAAAAGTAGTTAACTCTCACAAACACGCTTTTTACTGGCTTTGGAGTGGAAAGAGAGCGAACAAGAAACTATTTTTCTTTAGTTGCAGGCAGGTGGATTTTCCACTAGCCCCAGAACTAAATTTAAATGTAGCTCTTAGTGGTTCATTTTCACCCCACCCACTTAACAGCAGCACTTGTTGGCACTAGGTGCTGTTATTTACAGCAGCCAAGTGGTCTTTAACGTAATGACTGTTTTTTCCAGCAAAACGTCTTCCACCCTTCTTTTCCCACCATCTGAGTGCTGAAAAATCCTAATGGGGACAGTGGTGTTGGCATTAATAACTACAAAATAAAGTGTTACTTTCAAAACCTGTTGTCTTTGCACACTCTGATTGACTAATCCTACCTCATCCCAAAATGCCTTAGCAAAAGACATTTACAGGAAGCGACTTGCCAAGTATTTGCCATAGTCTTGCTGGGTTCTTGAGACACCACCCTGTTGTCTCTGTTAGGGCTCAGGAATTTTTCCTGAAATAAATCTTCTGACGTTTTATCTGTTTTCATGTCAGTAGCCTGCCCAAAGTTTTAGCTTGGGAAATTATTGAGTTGTTCTTACACTAAACAAGAGCCAGTGTTTCTGCTCTTCCCTTTTCTGGTTTTCAAATACAGGGCACGTACCAGATCTGCCACACAGGAACCGTACTCTGTAGTTTTGGCAGCCCTCTCCCGTTTGGTCCTTGCCGTGGCACAGAAATCTGTAATCATGGCCACTCTTGTAGAAAACCTCAGTTGTTAAATTAGCTCCATCAAGCGTCATTGCCTGGAATGAGAACAGAAATATCAAACAGGTGATATGTTGAGGTGAAGAGATTTCACCAAAACAACGATACCATCAGAAGAGGCTTCTGCTTTGCTTTGGGTGGTCCACAGCAGTTGTGTAACAAAAGATGGTGAGCTCTCCAGAAGGAGCTCCAGCTGGTGCTCAAACACAGCTGTTTTATCCACAAGCTGCATAGACCATTGCTAGGTGCATGTGTTTCTCTTGTACCCGTATTAAGATTGTGTGTTTTTTTGGGGGAGAAATATTCTGAGCTTCACTAACACCTGTCCCACTGCCTTAGATTCTCTCTTGCCATTGGTTTGATGGTAGATGAAAACACTGAACACAGATACTTGCACCCAAATGAACTCAAGGTTTCAAGGCTCTTTACTGCATCTATTTTCATTGCTTGTGGATAGGCTACATCTGAACCTTGAAAAAGAAAAAGGTAGGGGTTGAGGTTTTATTTCTTCTTTGCCTGGATCAGTCTCTAAGAATAAACCAAAGCTGCTTCAATACCCATTGCTCCAAAATGAACAAGAAAAGATCCCCTTTCCTCACACACAAGTACCAGCCTGTAAAGCTGCCTTGAGGACAAAGGCTGTATCATGCCAAGAAGCAATGCAATATGTATCCTCTCCTGTGTGCCTGCCAGGGCAATGTCACCCCTCAAGGTCATGTGAAATTTCCCAGTCGAGCTCTGTAGCTTGCAGTTCTCTTGACCCTTTCAAAAAATGTAGTGAATTGCATTGGGCAATGCAAATACCACGTGCATTTTAGCAAGGCACCAGGAGATCTTTCAGTGAAGGGTCTGATCCTGAGACTCTCACTCATGCAGACTTTCCTTATTAATGCACATGCTCTGCTGCCATGTATAGGATTAGCACAGTCAGCTTCAGGAATGTACCTCTGGCTGTGCTGTGCTCCTGTTATTATCATCATATCTTTGATCTTCTTGTATGTAGCATAGCTGGAACAGGCCAGCTGCTAAAGATCAGTATAACTTTATGAAGGCAATGGGCAACGCCAGATTACTCTACCTGAGGATTTGTCCTAATATCTACAGGATGAACTGAAAAATACTGTCTTGCTTCTAAAATAATGAGAAAAAAAATTTAACTGCCATTTAAGATAAGAGAAGATAAGAGGGAAAAAAAGAGGTTTATTGAAGACAAGAATATTTTTCTTGTTTCTCTTTTAATACATATGCTAGAAGGGGCTGTATCACAACAAATAGCTGATCCCTGTTTTGAACTAAATTGTCACTTCTAATGTGTGTATGTGGAAACACAAATAAATACAGATTTGCTATGACCTGGCAGAAAATTATAGGGCATTTTTTTTTTTCCTTTCTATTCAAGAGATTCTTTACAACATCTAGCCCTGGAAACTTTTACTCATACTGTCAGCATTTCCATTTACTTCAATAACTGCATTCTTCTGAATAAGGACAACTCCACTGGTTCAGAGTACACAGGAATTTTAGGTTCGGCCTCCCACAGATATGAAGGATTTTATTGTCTTTTGCTAAGCTTCTTGCTAATGCTTCTGCTATAGTTGTTTTACTAGGTAGACATAAAAAGTATATGGTGAAGATATGCAAAAAAAAAAAAATCCCTTGATTATTGCTTTCCTTTTTTTTTTTGTCCTTAAAGAGGCTCTTGCAGTCTCAGAAAGTGTATGATGATTTTTTCCTCAGCGTGTTGGCCTGATGCTATAATTATAATGTTTAGCCCAAACAGAATTAGAATTTCTTTCCACAAAGAAAAAAACAATTGACTACAAGAAATGGCTGCAAGCTTATGAATATTTTTGACAACCTAACTACAGCTGGTAGATTTACCATCTCATTACATTTTGTGACCAATTTTTCAGACAAGGTCCATTCCAGGATCATTTTAAAACTTTGATATTTTCATGTGTTTTTTTCCTTTTAATCTTCCAGTAGGGATCTACATATTTCATGACAGCATCTGTGCTGTCCATGACCCCATATGTATTCCTTTTTTGTGCCAGAAGCCAGAATTTACTGAAAGGAGCTCAATTCTACAACCTTTTGCCTCAAAATGACACGAGACTGCATACCAGGTCTTAGTGGTTATGTATTGGAACAGTAAAACAATTGGAGTCTTTTATCTAGCAACAAATACCTACAAGCATGATTAATTTTGGGTTCAGGACTTGCCCTTCTAAACTGAGTAGTAAGCTAGCCTACCTGGATGTCAATGGGTTGCCTGCAGATTTTATCAGGATGAGCAGCTTTGAAGTCAGAAAGCTTCTCCATGTCCTTAGATCTTGCTTTATCAGGCTTCTCGAACCATTCTGTCCATTCTACATCTGGAGACAAGTGCAAACAAGAAAAGTCATTTGAAAGGCAAGCTTAATGAATACAGAAAGAATGCATGAAGCATAATATGATCTCAGATATCATTCACAAGTTTCTCTGCTGATGATCTGATTCCTGCCTCGTCCTGCCAGTCTATCAGCCACTTTTAATGATGCTGTGAAGTGTAACCAGCCAAGTGAGAGTGGAGATATTAAAAGCTACATAATTGGAGTGTGCAGTATAAGCATTATTAATAGGTATAGATTTTGGATCTGTGTCCTCCTTAGCTGCCTTTTCTGATCTTCAGATCAAGTTACGACCAGTTACTGTATGTTGTCTGAAACATGGACATGATGACTATGCAGACAAAAGAAGTAAAAGGTTGTGTTTGATCTCTTAGATCATAAGAGATGGAATTTCATACCCAGTGCAGTAAAGGAAAAAGGATCCCAGTTATTCAGAGAATCTTGGACAATTGTGTGTGTTCTTTGCTTGGATTAGCTGTGATGTAACTAGCAGTTAGCAAGTCCACTCTTCCCAAACGGAAAAGTATTTGAATAAAAAAGATCATTAAGCCTGTTCAACAACTGTCTACCACCAAGTGAAACGGCACACAGATCTCTTACCTTGAACCCACTCACTAGTCGAAGAGACGTTAAAATGCTCTCCATTCTCAGCTTTGAATAGTTTGAATACTTTGGCCACAGCTGACCCTTTGTGACCTGCAAAAACCCAAACATTGGTACAATCACTGAATGCAATTGATAAAAGTCAGTACTGAAAATGGGTGCATGTATTTTCATATTTGGCTACATTGTGCAGAATTGGCCCTGCACAGCTTACAGAAAAATTTATTGATCTTGGAATGAGGCTACAGACATTTTTATAACAGTTTGGACAATCAAGAGGAAAAAAAATCTTCATAAATCAAGACAAGACGAAAAACCTCAATTGTTTTTAATACATTGCTATTTTTATTTGATGTTGTAGCAAGTCATGTTGTTAGCTGCTCTTGAAAATGTCATGTAAAGACACAGACTCAAAAGTCTTCAGCTTGAAAGAAAATGGTTTTGCAGAAGCGTTTGATGCTACCAATACAGGATATACTGATTAAATTTTCAGCTGGTGTGAACTGGGTTTGTTCCATAGCTTTGTGTCTAAGAGAGGTGGTGTCTGAGCTCAGTGGAGTTACATGGATTTACAATGGTGCAGGATCTCACCTTTTGTCTTGGGTTTTGGATAGCCTAGGATATACCCCACTCAGCTGCTTCAGCTACATTAGTGGGAAGAAGTAATGTATACAGATAGCATTCAATTAAATATGTCTAACTATCAATTACTCACAGTCTCATTGGAATGCAGTGTCAAATGAAAACAACATTGACCAAATTAATCTCAACTATAACTCCAATAACTGCCAGAGATAATGTCAAGCCAGCATTTTGTGTGTGAATTACCTTGGTATTCAATGTGGTCTTCAACAGAAGAGGAGGGATTTCCTTTAACAGTAATAAAACTCCATGGATGCCTGGAAAATGAAAATGCAAAATGATCAAGTTATGTCATGTGTGAAATGCATATTTTCTTGCATTTCCCAGGGGCACCACATTCAAAACATTCTGATTAGTGTGACAGGTAGCATAGTTAAAATTAAAAATATCTTAAGACTCTGTATGTCTTCAGTAAATGTGTCAAAAGAGATGGAAGATTGAAGACAAATCCCCACTTAATACACTTCTGTAACAAGCATCTTTCTCATTCAAATGAATGTTTAGAGGCATGTGTGTGACACCTAAGGCACCCAAAAATCTTCCCTTTGTGTGTGCACAGACACTGAAGAATATGAAAAGAAATCACTCCTGCTTAAATAAGTTTAGCTCCTGCTAAACTTTGTATATTGCAATTGTCTTTGGAATGACCCATGAGAATTTCTAACAGACTGGCTGGCAAAGGACAATGAAAAATACCTAGATAGTCTCTGCATATCTAGTTTTTTTTCTGAACATTGAACAAGGATAAAGGTTTATGAGTCTGAATTGTGTGTTCAAATCTAATTCCATGTCAGAAGTAAGTTCATTACTGCCTGATGGTTACTGGCTGAATACGTTCAATAGTGATCAGCAATACTGGAGAATGACCACATGGATGAGTAAGCAATGGAGAGAGACTAATGTGCCTCCCAACCTTGGAGGTGAACTCAATTAGTAAGGGTCAGCAGTGAGTTTTATCTTTGAAATAGAAGCAGTTCAGGCATATCTGCTCTTAATGACTAACAGAATAAAAAATATGCTTTTAGGGTGGGAGAGAGACTGTCACCTCTAACCTGAATTCATCAAGCAGTCCCATAGATTACATCATGTCTCTATAGGTATAAATATCCAGTGATTTCAATTGCATCAAGATTCACCCTTGAGTCTTGCAGGTCATCTTACATTTACCACCTGCCTGTACAAGCGAAGTTATAAACCATTCTGGGACTTCAGGAGAAAACATATGCAGACAATGACAGATGATAGCCACTAAAACACACACAAATCACCACTGGCAGGAGCTGGGCTTTGCCAGGATTCACAGCCCCAGGCTTCAGGGGCGGCAGGAGCAGGTTCTGGATGAGCATTGGGGCACTTCTCACCGTGCCAAGGCCCCACGCACGTGCCGGATACGGTTCCTTGGAGGGAGGGAGCCCCAGCAGCATGTCCTCAGCCCCAGCATGGGACAGGCTTAGCGAAAGCTGCCAGCACAACGGCCTCGGGAGCCTGCCAGCCAGCCAGATGCTCCTGCTGGAAAACGTGCCTGCATGCCAACTGCTGAAGGCACTACTAGGCTGTGATCTCCATCCAGGGAGAGACGGGGGATGGGGGCAGGAAGGACACTTTATCGCTCAGCAGGGAAGATATGTTTTTTGTTTTTCTACCAAATTTGAAACAAATGAAAACAAAGACCATGGCCCAAAAAATAATCTAAATAATAAGAAGCTATTGCATTCTTCAGCTCAAGTTTTGGCCTCACATTGTATTTTAAACTACTCATTTCTCCCAGCTATTTTATCACTAAAAATAGTTTTAAAGTCATTCAACCCTGACACATAAGGACACATGCAATCTGTTTGGGCTATATGAAATAAGGGACTAGTAAGTCCAGAGCCAAATCAAAGAGGTTTGGGTGAGAATTCAAAGAGAAAACTATGTCATCAAGTGCAGAAAGGCTTTCTTTTACTTTATTCATAGAAGAAAAAAGAAAAAGCTCACACTTACAGAGTAAACTCACTTTTCAAGAGGAAAACAATAGAGGAGGAGTGCAAGATTTTCCTTTCATTCCTAACGCTCTGGACTCAGCAAATAGGCAAGTAAAAGAGATGCCAGGAGCACAGAAATATCTTTTGGATAAATCAACATTGCTCATCAGTTCTGCTAGAGCAAGGGGAAGTTGCACAATTTTACAGTCTGGTTGGATGTGGAGCAAGCAGAGATAGACAGGAATTTGTCCATATAGCCCCTGACACCACTCCAGTGAGAAAACAACCCAGTCTACAGCTGAATAGCCTGACTCAAGTGGCACCTCACACAGTGTGAAATAGAAATTTCCTAAGTCAAATTAGTTCCCAGGGCTTACACTGTTATTGTCTCAGTGATGCCCAAGGTCAGCTCCAGCCATCAGCAGGGAGCTGAGGAGATCTAACAACCAGGATTCAGCAGGACCAGCCAGCAAACCATGTGTGCCAGGCAGTGAGTGGTGAGAGCAGGTACACAGGCATGTTAGACAGAAAAATCCATCCATCCTCCTCTGTCAGAGCCTTCCTTTGCCATACAGGTTAAACTACACACATTTCTGTGTAATTTTCTCACCCTGAACAGGTTTTTTTTTCAAGATCTTCTAAAAAAGAATTCCAAAACATCTGTCAGGTGTACACATCCTTATTTGTAGTTAAAGATGTATTTGAAATGTGAACCAATGTGTCTAAATCTTGTTAAATCTTGTTAAAATAAAGTGGAAGTTCAATTTGCATAAGGATACATCTGAGAAAGCTGCCTGTCTTCCATACTACCATCTAACTGCCTTCTAATTCTGGTCTCAGTTGTGATCTAGACAACAGGTTTTTTAAGTTGATAAATGCTGAAAACTTTCTTAAAAATATAGTGTTTTAAATAAGGCACCAAGATGCAGGCATTTTTCTACATACCACTATGCTGGTGGGAGACAGTACTTACAAACTACTACCACATTACAGTACCTAAAATGCTCCTATTATTTATATAAGAAAATATTGTGATACTTCATATAACAGCATGGCAAGGATTAGCTTTTTGACTGCAAACAATAGCAGTGTGGAAAGCCACATTTACAGAGATGAATTTCTATGGTATTTCCATTATAAGCATTTATCTAAAAGAAATTAGAAACCAGCATTAAAATAACACAGCAGCCTAAAAATATCAAGTACAGTTTACTTTGATAAACATATGCAACATCTATCAATCTCTTCCTGTTGCACAACTGGGGAAAAAAAAATAAAACATTCAAAGATAATTTTCTGTTTCCCTGATTTCAGTCTTTGGAAAGAAACTCATCAGGCTACTGAGCTTTAATATGAAGTCTGGGTATCTGAGAGCAAGTATTGCTCTGATGGAGATAGCATGGTTTTGGAGACTGTTTCTGCAGGCTCAGTTGATTCTTTGAAATGCACTATCCTGTGCACAGGAGTCTCTGCAGTATTTGACACAACCTCTTCATCAGCCCTCCCAAACCTTACTCCATCTGCACATGCCCATCTGAGACCTGTCGCCACAGACTTTCATATTGAACCACTTCTCCCTGTAAGGCAGATTTGTGGGTGAGTGGGTGTGTTCCTTAGTGACCTCCTTAGTGCCTCATAAAAAAAGAAAGTCTACATAAATTCAGATAACCACAAAAGAGAATGGCTACGGTTGAGTAAAAGACAAATATTGTCAACAGCACGTACCACAGTAAAGACATTGTATTTGCCACAGAAGTATTTACAGACCACAGCATAAACTCATGCTTGCTAAATTTCTGTGCCATGCAAGTCCATGAATAAGTATTGGTCAAGCTGAAGAATATGCTGTTTGCATGTCTGTACATACTGTCCTTAATGTTTAGCCCATCCAATCTATTGTATGTACATATGCTTCTTCAGTTTTTGGTGGATGGCTTGAAAATAAATTGGAATCAGTAATTTGTGGGAACAATATCTTGGAAAAACATATTTTGAAATGTGAACTGCATGCTATTCCTCAAACTGCTAATAAAAATACCCAGTATAGACACCTAGTGCATCTCAAACTATCTAATTAACTGCTAAAACTTCACATTGAGAAGTTTCACTCTTTTTTTCTTTTTCCCCTATGTGAAAGAACTTTGTGCCTTTGAGAGTCTGGAATTATTTGGACATCTCAGGAACATAATGAACCCTCTGTACTGAAAGAACTGGCAGGACTGGCACATACCTAAACCCAAGGTGGAGGAAATGCTTGCTGCCCAGTTTGGTCATTGCTTTCCTGGCTGAGTCATCCAAGTTTCTAGATCCTTCATCGTTCACTGCAACGGACAGGATCATGCCATTTGCAACTCTGCCCAGATACTGGGCAAGACGTATGCTCTCCTCTTTTGCTCTGTAGGTATCAAACCTAATGTGATGAAAACACCCAAAAACATTTACTTCAGTAAGCATTATGTATTGAAAAGCAAATCCTATAAAGAAATAACTCTTCTGTACTGTTTACAGTAATGATACTTTCCTGTTGCAAAAGCACTCATCAAACAGGGTATATTAGGGGTTTCTCTTTAGTTAATTGATTAAACTGTAGTTTAATAGCTAACACTACTCACTCTTTGGTTTTGGAGATTACTTATCTAGACAGAATTGTATATAGAAGCAATAACATTCATTTGAACAAGATGGTAAAATCCAGGTATCCAAGATTGCTGAGACACTATCCCCAAACTGTTCCCAATGATCCTCACATCTAGACAGTCAAAAAGTCACTCACCGATCTGAATGGACAACTGCCCCCGTCTTTGGGTCAATAACATGGACAATGACACCCCGATGGCCCCAGCTCCTTTCAAAGTAATATCCACCTTCTTCCATGCCACCAGGATGAACAGTCTTGTTTAAGAAAGTCCAGGACAGCTTTTTCTTCCCATGGATCTCAAGAGTGCCACCCTTACTTACTCCAAGATACTTCTGTCCAAAGTAGGGATTTGGCTGGCTGCCATCATCCGCTCTGCAGCAGGAAGGAAAGAAAGGAGTCGGTTTTGGGGTTGCCTCTGACAGTCAAGGAACCTCTCTCCTTGTCTCTCTCTGGCCCAAGCTAATCTAAGAATCAGCAACTGTCCACATTGTCCAGAAAAGAACAGAAATTATTTTAAGTAATACTAGCAACTACTGAAGAACAGAAGCAATCTGGAACAAGAACTATCCCGGTTATAGTCATTATATCCAGGCCAGAGGAGGCCTGAAACCTAGACTGAATTACATACTTGTGTTTTTGAATTCTGGAGGAAGTTAGGACTCTAACTAGAAGCTAGGAGGTCTAATGGTTGTTAAGCATGATTTTGGCATCCCTGAAATTCTAGGAGACCCTGTAGCAATATGAAAGACATAAATGTATTATCCTTTGGCTCACCATTCTCATGCCGAAAGGATGGATGTTTAGGGAGAAGATTTTTCAGAATAAAAGAACTCCACAAGTTTTAAGCCTGGAAAATCAGCTTGAGTGGTGGCAAGCTGCATGCTGACTTTCTGGCATGCCCAAATATCCCAGAGTTCATCTCCCAGTAGAGTTTGAAAACCAGAACCAAACTGCATCAATTTTTTGCAGGCCATTTAAATTGTTTAAAAAGTTACTGAACCTTCCACAGAGCACTGATGATGAGAAATATATCTGAGAAAATGTAATTTTAAAGAACATTCTTTTGTTCCCTGTTGTGGAAGAGACATCTTAGAAAGTGCTAAGTTAACATTTTATCACTCGTACATACCGCCCATATAAGATGATAACCACATTGCCTTGGTAAGGGCACATCTCACTGCCAATATGTAACTCTCCATCATTTTCAATGAGTATATGTCTTGTACGCAGAACGATAGGCTGCACATCATCTTTAACGACCAGCTTGCCTAAGTAGAAGAGGTTATGACATTTGCTTTAACACATAGCAGCTCATCAGAGGTCGTGATATCATTGTGCTAAACTCAGTGCTGGGTGTTCATCTCAATGTTTGCAAAATTCTGCCCATCCTCCCCAAAACAGTTCCCAGTACAAATCTTGAGGACATTACATGTCTTTTATGCAGTCCAATTCTTGAAGAATGCAGTTAATATTTGTTCATTTGTTAATATTTTATTCATTCAAAACAGACAGAATTTCAGAATTAAGATGAATAAAAGCTACCAGAAACACTGTGACTCTGTTCTTAGAGACAAAGAGGCATCTGTGTATCTGCCCTGTCCTGAGACCCTGAGAACACAACTATTGCAGTATGATGTTATCAGGAGAATGATTTAGTGAAAAAACGGTTTTCAAGCAAAATCACCTAAGTGAAATTAATGAGTATAATGAGCTACTTTTGTAAATTCTCCAGAAAGAACAGCAAACAAGTTGATCATAATGGCTAAAGAACAGATAGCATCTCAGCTCTCATCCACTCTTGTACTGAATTAAAGCTGTGTTTGTCCAGTAGCCACTCAGTTCTCAGCAAGAAGCAGGAAGCTCTCCCAGCATGAGACAGAATGATTTAAATAGCCACAGTGAAAAGTACACTTCTCATCCAGCCTTGCCAACCAGTATGCTTTACCTCCATCAGTGATGTGGATAGAGTGGACAGTGGCAGAAGAAGAGAGAAGGAGTTTCCTGCCATTACGGATTTCAACGCGGTTTTCTTTGTTGTGTCCCGGGTTCCAGTTTTCTAACTCAGGATCTTTATCAGGACACACGATAGTTGCTTCTACTGGATAGAAGAGGAAAGTGAAGATAATTACCATTAATTTGGTGCAAGCCAGAAAGTTCCACAGCTGTGCAGTTTTACAGTATCATTCTTGGTACCCCCCCTTTTCTGATTCCCTGGAACAAAGCAATATCTCAGTGCAGCAGAGTACATGTAAGTCACGACCAAAAGAAAACAACAGCTTAATATGTATAGCTTCACGTTTTCTGGAAACATGGAAAAACCTGTTCTTCAATGCAAAGGAGCCTTGCAAGGAATTCAGTTTCCAGAAAACTACTGAGAAGAAGCTGTAACTGAGTCCTTCCTGCAGGACCATTCAGCTCTGTTCACACTATCCAGACACAAAGCCTTTCACAAGGCCAGGGAAGACATTGATGAAAGGATAAACCTAAAATTACTAAATTACTAAATTACTACTTCTAAAAATGCCCCCAAAATACCTGTGAGATCTGAAAAGCTTTGCTTAATGTAAAGATGTTTGCATACTGTGTTTTCACTAAAGATGGAAAGTAGAAGTGCTCAACTAAACATGAAAACACCAAGCACCAGGAAATTACCAGTAAGAGAGAGTAACAGGAATCTCACTAGAGAGACTCTGAGTTCATGAGCTTTTCCAGGCAGAAGCAATAAGGATTCATTCACTTTGGGTTCACACATCACCAGTCTCCACACACAAATTTGATTACAGACTGCCATGACGTGTTAGTCTAAACGTCTCTCATACCAAATCCAAGAGTCTCATGTTGTAAGTATTTACTCAAGATAAAATATTTCCCTGATATAATCTGACTCGATACGTGAGCCTCACATCTTACTCTAATCAACAAAACTGTGAGTGCTAGAGTTCCATGTGTGATGCATATTTTCTGAGGGTAGAAACCTTTCTAATCCTTGGAAGCTGAGGTCAGTGGAAGTTTGAACAATGAGCCCTTTGCCGTCAGAAGGGGTTGGGAGTTCTCATCAGCTCCCAAATTTTTGCTATTATACAAAAACACTATATGAAATCAATGATAAAAGACATGGGATAAACACTTTGACTCCACCAGGGCTATGTCTCTGGCACTTATTATAGTAAAGTTGGGTGGGTTTTGCCCCTCAGATGCTATTGCATTCAGTGAATGATGTGAATCCATGCAAGGAAACATGTCCCAGAGTTGGTGATGTTAGCAGTGAGCTGTTGTGTGCTGCCACTGTGAAACTTCAGGGACACCTGTAATTCCACAGCAATAGAGATAAAATCTATCAATCCACATTCAGTTTCCTCTCAGATTCCTCCAGCAGTTTCTTGTCTTAAGAAAATCATAGAACTGGACAAGTCACTGCCTTTATGTCTCCAGAGACCCAGTAAATACCAGCTATTCAAGGCAGCAAGGGACATTTCATATGGTCAACATATGTCTTGGCTCTCTGCAAACTTTTTCCATATACATGAAGTGATCAAATCAGAGAGGGCAAATAATCTGTCAGGTAGCAAGCCAAACACTGATAAACATCCAGGACCTGATTTTGATGCCACCTGTGCTGTCTGGAAGCTGGAAGCATATCCGTAATGCCAGAGGCACTTTTTCTGATTTACAGTGAGGAAAATGGGGAGGAGTTTCTGAGTTTCTACCAGTAGACACAGAGAATTGTTAAGAAGTGAAGAAGATAAACCTTTCAAGTAAGAAACAAGACTTGCTTTAGAAATAGACATTCAAATAAAACTGTGATAAACATTGACAACAAATTAAAAAGAAAAAAATTAGCTGTTATTCCCCCAGAAATACAGATGATAGAAAAATTTTCTCATGATGAGAAGCTAAATAAAACCAAAAGAATTGATTCAAATGTAGAAATGTAATTTATCAACTGGATTAAGTGGATAGGATAAAACCTTGTTCATTTTCCCATTTACTTTGCTATGCTAGAGTCCAAAATAGCTTCCTGTAGTCTCAAAAGATGACATGCACTCCCAAAATCCATTATTTAGAGAGGTAGACAGCATAACCTAAGGGGAAATCAAGATGAATTTACACTGATGTTTGTGATGACAATCAGTGAAAGCCAACACAACCCAGAACAAAGGACCTGAATTCCCAAAATCATTAACTCATACCAGAGAGCAGGAGCTGTGCTCAGCACCCACATCTGGTGTGCCAAGGGCAGTGGAGGACTGAGCATCTTCTGCCAGCTGGTCCAAGTACCTTGCCAGTCTGGATTATTATTCTCATTGTCATTTTTAAAATGAGACTGCAACTCCTATTCAGTACAAGGAATTAACTGAATGCTTTACTTCTTCACCAAAAGGGCCTGACAATGTCAGTTGCTTTATGCAGCTGCAGTGTTTGGGGCAAGACGTGGTCTCTGTTCTAAACAAATACAACATCCCAAATTAGCTGTATTTAGAACATGTATATCCACCTTCCTTTTTCCCCCTTTCTGTAATTGTTTAGGAAAGAGTTACTTGTAAGGGACAAAACCCAAGAGGCAGGGCTGTCCCATCCCAGAGCTTTTTGTTATCCACATCTGGGCTTGGGCAATGCAGAAAAATGCTCGACTTCACATCCTAAAGCCACAGCTAATAGGGCCTGAGGTTTCTTTTGTTATTTCTTTGTGGCAGTTTGTTGGATTTCAGTTTGTTTTAAGAACACATGGCAGAGTCTGGGGGATTTCTGAGAGTACTTTCACCTGCTCAGAAATGTCAGTCTTTGCCACTCTGGCTGCTCTCAGTCAGGAGTATTGACCTGTCACTTTTCTCACTCTGTGCTTGACTCTTATATGAAAAAGAGTGAAAAGTTGCTCAATCTAAACCAGTAATATCTTTATTTTAAAAATAGTGTTATAAATCATGGCCATTTCCTCATTGCAGGAAAACTTACCTGTGCTTAGAGAAGAGATTACAAACAGAAGTAAAATTAAATTTTCAGCCGGAAACTTGGAGGTAGGTAGAGCCATTCTTTAGGATTTTTAATTCTCTGGATGGATACCTGTGAAGAAAGAATACGAAGCACATGTCATTTTTTTTTCTCACAGCTTATGCAAAAAAACTACACTCACTACACACAAAATATTGGTTACATCCATGTTTATGCCCAACCACTTCTACTCCCACTTTAGCTTTATGGCTAAGCACACCTTCCCACTGCTTCAGGATCAGCCTGAACAGAGCAAGAAACCACGGACAGTTCCTCACCCTTTGTTTAGTTTAGGATAAACCCACTTGGGAATCCAAATAGACATTCAGAAAGCAACCACTCGCCGTAACCAAAAAAGCCTTAGGAATGCAGTATAAACACATCCAGTGTCAGGATTCCAGGGCTGTGTATTAACATGTGCAAAAGAGTAATGAAACATAACAGAGAAGACATTTGCAAAGTGCCAAATTTTCACAAAGTAACCTTTCAATGGCACCTCTCTCCCCCTGCACTACCACACATTTTTAGCAATGGTGTTTTGTGCACCCCCTGGACAAACCCCACTCACACTTCCACCTGAAGCATTCAGTTCCTTAGATTTCAGGTCCAAGAAAACACTGTCTATTTAATGTGCCAGCCCCCAATTTTCTTGCAAAACCAAAAAGCTGAGTTTGAAAATGGTTTGCTTAACATTGTTTTTGTTTCTTCAGCAGCCAACCCCCAGCACAAACAGACCAGCAGTGTCATGAAAGTCAAAGTTAGAGTTAATGTGATTCTCTCTGGTCTCCAGTGATTGATTCTGCAGCTCTGCCCCACGCTCATGACAATTTATTGACATGTGTGTTCCCGCTGAGGCAAGGACACACATTTCTGTGTTGGTAAGGCGCTGTTTAAAATTCACACATAGTTCTTGGAGCCATTAGGCTTTATCATGTAAGCCAATATCTGAGAAATATCAAAGAAATCTATTTGTGGCTGTCACGTCACATCACAATGATGAAATAGTATCAACGTAAGCATCACACAGCTTAGACACCAAAAGAAAAAGCAATAAAGAGGAGAGAAAAAAACACCAGGGTGCCAAAATTACCTTAGGGATAAAAAATCCACAAGTTATTTTTCATGTCACTTGTTAATATAAACTAAGCAAAAATCATGAGCAAAAGATACACAAGAAGCCAGGATTTAGTCTGGAGTAAATTTTACCGTGAATACACGCAAAACACATGTCTGTACTTCCATAAAGGTGATATAGCTCGAAGTACAATGATATGTTCAAACCACATGTAATCCAATGTTTGTGTTAAAAATAGCATTAGAACCAGATTTGCCAGGAAATATTCCAGCAGGAGAATGTTTGCTTGCTTTAGTATAGCGTATTTGACAGCTGTGAGCTCATAGACTGAGGGCTTGGTACAATCAGGTGCTGAAATGCTGTTACAGAACAGTGGAAAAGAGGAATGCACTTAGTAATGTTATAACTTTGAATTATATACATTATCGGAGAGAGACACCGTCAGCATGGAATTTGTGCCAGAACCAGTCTGCATGTGTCTGACATTTTAACAACGTTAACCATCAACATTTGATAAGCCAGGGCTCTTTTAAAGGAGTGTTATGAGAGGTATGCCCAAAGTACAGCAGTCACCGTTAAATGTCAAGATTTATTAGCGATTATTACACAGCCTAATCTGCAAACCCAATCACTGGAGTCAGCTTTAACGATAAGGGAAAAAAACAAACAAGTGGTAATACCACAGGATGGTCACTGCAGATAAACAGTGTTTCTTATAGCATGGATGTCGACGTATGTTAGTGTTGCATAAAGCCAGACTCCAGCTGGTAAGGCATTGGTCATAAAATACATTCAGATGATATAAGAGTTCACGGAAACAAAAAGAAGGAATTGGTTTTTAAACAGTGATGGGATGCATTTGTTCCCCTGCTACTTCACAGGTAGCAAAGAAATTTCTGGTTCATTAAAAACTCAGAGGAGTGTCTCTGCTCCATCCAAGTCATGATCTTCTTTCTGACAGCAACATGTAGCAAACTTGTAGGAAATTAGCCGAAGAAATTTTACAGCCTTTGCTTTCTTTAGAGCCCAGAACGGCACAGTACTTACCATCAGCTTGTGAAAAATGGCTTCTGGTATTACATCCCTGATTGTTCACCAGGGACCACTTCCCTGATTACAACCATCTTCTTCAGCAGAGATCAAAACAAGCAATCAGACACTGGAAAGTCATGTAATTTTAAGAGGCATCAGCTGTGTGCCAGGTTCCAATGTTTTTGCAGTGTCTGATCCACCACAGTCCAAAGAATATCCTGCTTACTTTGTGACTGAGGTAGGGTGTTTGATTCAGCTTGTGGCGAGCCCAAGTTCATTGCAGTGTTAGTATTAACTGGCACTTGAGTTGGAAAGGCTGAGAGCTGAGAAGGCCAAGAGGATCCGACTGCTCTGATTCAGCTCTGACTAACACATTGCTGGAAAAATGCAGCTCGGAGGATAATCTCAGGAATTTTCCTTCAAAGGTTCTCAATGAAGCACCTTTCCCAAATACTAGACACAAAGAGTGCTTGACTTTACTGATAAATATGAGGGAAGGAATGGATAGTGACTCTTTTCATTAATTTCTTCTGCTGGTGATGACTTGGGAGCAGTTATCTCCTGCCAGGCAGTGCTTTGTTGGCTCAGCACTCCCAGCCGCGTGGGGATACAGCAATAAGCTATGTCTCACTTGAACAGGCGCCATGTGGCCGACTACACCTCTGATGCAACCAGCAATGTCAACAAATCTCCCTGCAGATTCAGGCACTTGAGAGCAGCAGGGCCATCAAGTTACCTCCTAAATCTACCATCTCCAACATTTCTCAGATACCATCTGTGACTCCTCTCTTGGGTGAGAAAAGCTTTTTTGTCGAGCCATTAAAAGCTGCCTGGCAATGGCAAGTGAGACTCATATCCCTGGATCTGTCAAGGCAGACTTTCTGAAATGATTCCCAGCTGCTGGATCTTTCCAAAAAAAGTGAACAATAGCAGCAGACAATGCTAAAAGTAGATGCAGGAAACCACTAGTCCTCATCTGGCTGCTACCACAAGGGCCAGCAGTGATGCTGTACTAGAAAGTGCACTGCATAGACAGGAATCCCTGTCCACAGTGGTTTTAATGCTGGAGGCAACACAGAGCAGACAATCCTGAGAACAAAATAGCAAAGAAATGCTCTGAGGAAGCTGAATTGTCACAGGCATTGTGGAGGGATCACACAGACATCCCAAATCCCAGGGGCAGAGCAGAGCTATCTGGGGCAGCAGAGCTATCTGGGGCAGCACAGCAGCCGTGCAGAAACTCACACCAGACTTCGGCCTCAGCTTGCTACCTTGCACAACTCTGGGCCATCCACTCAAGCCTGGCAGCAGAGGTAGCTGCTGATATTGGGTATTTTAAAAGGATTCTTAAGACAGACTTGACACACTTTGAAGGATGTATCTTCAGCATCTGCTGATGATGAGGCTCCTTTCTGATATGACAAGTAGAACATAATGGGAATGTCAACCATTCATTACAAGTGCAGCAAGAAGAGGAGAAAGGCAGCAGCTACCTGATCTTGCCTGAAAAAGATGTAAAATGAGCAAGAAATCTGATGGCTACTACTGTTGCTGGTGCCCAGACAGAGAGACTGCAGATCCATGCAGAAGCAAGGTGGAGATCCACAGCCATCCCCAGAGAAGAACAGGACAAGCTCAGGTGGAAAAGTGCCTTTTCACCTGATGAGGAGTGAACTCTCAGTAGACTCTAATTTGCACAGATACATGAGATAACCCGTGTGTAAAATCCGTGTTCCTCAGGGGCCACCTCTGCAAGGTGAGATGCTCCAGGAGACTCCAAAGGGTCAGTCCCAAGGCCAGGGTGCACCTCTCCTGATGGAGGTTGCCAAACCTGGACCCTTCCTTTGCCCCAGCTGGTGCTGAGATTTTAGTGGTGTGATGGTTATGTCTGAAGTCTTGCTGCTTGAATGTTCCTCATTCATATGCAAAGAAGCCAACATCGATTTGGAAGCTGATTCCTGAGAGGGAAGAGGTGTTTAATTAGCACCTCTGCTACTTTCTTGCTGACATCCACAGAATCTTCCACTTACGGAATTGTGTATTTTAACCCCAGCTGGGAAGATGGATTTGAAGAGCACATTTGCCTTTCTGACCCGAGGACATGCCAGAGCTTGCTACACTGACATTCCTGTGCAGAAGAAGCCTTTACACACCCAGCCACATGCACAGATAAACATTCAGATGGCCATACAAATAAACAAATGCATTTCTAGGGATGGCTAATGAAAATGTTTCCCCAGTTTCAGCACATGACAGCAGTGTAACTGCCTCTGCTCTTCATCTTGATCTTGTGCTTACCACTCAGCCATTAGCTGCTCCTTTTTACTAGCAAGTAAGGGTTAAACTCAAAACCAGACTTTACTTCTCAGTGAAATCAATAGTGGAGTCAAAAGCAGCACTCTGATGTTTTTCCCAATGAACCCTGGTTTCTTGTAAATTTATCTAATGTCTTTCCTTACAGAGAAGAAGGCTCTGCTCATGTATGCCATACATAAACATCACTGCAAGTTCTCTGATTCACGATGTTCATAAAAACAGATTCAGAATGAGAAGCAGAAATGAGACGAATTTTTACAATGACTACATTAAAGTGTTTTCAAATTTGTTGTAAAATAGACAAATTATTCTGACACTGAAATAAAAGGCAAAAAGTAGTTATTTGAAAGCTGTGGGGTTTTAGGGTTTTTTTAGAATTAACTTCTGAGGTTTTTTTTGTCAGAGGCTTACAGACCTTGAAAAGGAAAGGAAGCAGTTTTTGGCTCAGCTAAAACAAAATAATTTGCAGTTCAGATCACTCCACCTATCTGAGGCTGATTGGCTCCTGCTTTCACATCCTTTCGAAGTGCTCAGCATTTCACTGAATTAAATCCTCATCCACTGCATGAAGTTTTCAAGCCATTACAGTGGTGGGAAGCTCAGACCCGTTTGCTGCAGTCCAGGGTATGTTGATTGTGCTGTGCCTGCTGACACTAACTCACTATATAGCCAGGCTTATCCTTTTAGGGAGCACCGGACCCATGGTGTTCCCACTGCAGAAATAATCTGGGGATAACCACAGCTATATATTCTGAACACATTAGATACAGTCAGTGCCAGGATTTGCTGCAGGTTGATGTAGACATGCACAGTTCATGTGGACTCCAGCATGTGAGGGGAGATCTTCCGGCTCAGGAAAGCCCCAGGAGGAATACAACAGCTTCCCATAAACACAAGGCACACGACACTTACCCCCACAGCTTCATACACATAGACTTCTGGTGCATGCCAATTCAGCAGTAGCCTTCGAAAACACCATCTTGTATATCCCGAGGGTCCATGGAGGAACTGTACCCCCCTTCAGAGAGTCCCTGGTTCTGAAGCACTTTTCCCCTCCTAAGGTAAGGAAAGTGTGTGCAGTGGCTGAAGAGGATCACAGCATCCTGAATCCTCTTCAAACTGCTGCTTTTAACTACCCAAATAACTGCATCAGGATGTAAATATTTTTCTTTTTGCTTTTGTGGTACATTACTGTTTGCATCTGGCTTGCCATGGCTCCACACCTTCCTCTCCAGGACATTTGCCATTTGCTCTCTCCTTCTGGGGCGGGAAGAGGAATAGAGATTTTTCAGAGGTTTAGGCACATTCCTTCCTTCACCAGGCTCTTCCTTTGCCAATTGTTTAGTCTCAGCCTGAGGTTAGAGCTCTGCAAAGTTTTATTGGGATCCAAGGTCTGGACCTGTCACAGATTATCAAATAAATCTCCAAGACGCTAAAAGCTTGCTCTGCAAGTACTTGTTCCAACATTGGGCTTATGCTCACAAGCCAAAAACATCTTGATTTTCTTCCTCTGCACTGCCTCAGAAGTCATAACAATTAGATACTAATTGGAGTTTAAAAGGACTTCAGGGAGCTCCTTAGAGGGTCAACTCCAGTGGCTCTTGTACCATTTCTCATCTCCATTGAGGACATCAATCTCCATTGCTCCCTGCAGGGCCAGCTCAGGTCCACGACATCCTGTGCATCACTCTTTATCTTACCTGTAATGGGCAGCATCAGTGATTTCTTCACACTTTCTAGCAAGCCAGGACTTTCTCCCTGACCAAACCCGTCTCGCACCACTCCTACCTGGTGTGGAGACGGAGGCATGGTCTTCTTCTCTGCCTGGAAACCTTTCAGGTGTTCTGTCACCCCACATCCAAGGACGTGTCTGCTGAGCCGAGTAGTTCATTCCTCACTCAGAGACACAATATCAGGTAGCTAGTGAGTGGATGTCAGACCAACTAACTCACCAGGGAGCCAAAGTCTGGCCAACAAAGCACTAATGTTTCCCTGTAGCTATTTCTTTGGTCATTTCTGAGAATTCCAACAAATGACAGGACATTAGTAACAAAGCCCTCACATATCTGTTTGAGTAATCCATGTGACAAAGACATGGACAGTCTGAAATCATCTGCCTCTTCACTGCTCTCACCAAGTCATAACATGATTGAACCAAAATGAGCCTGTTGTCATTTCAGGATAACTTTGCATTTAAACTACACTCAGTGAGGTCATCAGTTGTTTCTTAGTTTACATACAAACTATTTTTGCCTTTACTTCAATAAGCAGCAGCATAAACAGAAAATCAAAGAGAATAAGCCACTAATATTGGCAGTATTTCAGCTTTCAACGGGAGGAGAAAGTCAATATAAGCATTGTCTGAAGGGAATGCAAGACTTCACCCTGTGCAGCACATACTTTACCCAGGCTTTTATTCCTGTAGGTCTTAAATTAAACCTTCACATCAGTTGGACAAACACCATTTCACCAGTCATTAGCTACAGACAGAAACACATTTATAACTCCTCGTTGCACCCTATAATATATTCAGTTCAATTAGAAGATATCATCCTAAGATCACTGCACGCTTACCAAGCAGATGTTACTGAGTTCACCTAAGATGCCATGGCAGATGGGCACTTAGGATTTTTAAAAGCAGGCATTAACGGAAGGAAAACAGGGCTGAAGGGAGAATTCTCTACCTCTATTGAAGTTCACGTGTTTCCCTGGGTGTTGCTACAGTTTCCACGCCAAATTTCATTTCCAGTCCCAGGGATACCGGATAGCTGGTTCTTGCCTTTACAACCTACCTTTTGAAACCAAATTGTAGTTATATTAAAATACTTTTCTTTAAGAAAAGCCTGTGGGCTGCCCTTCACTTCATCCCTCTGAGGCACTGTTTGAAAAACAAAGCTTTGCCACAGCGGGTAAGATGAGAAGATATTTATTATAAAATATTAAAGTGGACACCATCGGTTTGGTACAATCTTGTAGAAAGAAGAGCAGGTTTTGGAGAGAGTGACTGGTGTTGCCTCAGTGATGTTAATCTTGGGGCACGACGGTCTCTGCAGGGATATGCTCCCAGTGCTTCTGAGAAAGAGCAAATTGTAGCGACCCATCAGCATTAGCTGGACAATGATATTCTTTCAGCTTCAAGGGAACATAATGCTGTAGAGAAGCAGCTTTCTGATAACCAGCATGATTAAGGACTTTAATCCAGGAGGGTCTGGCTTGTCCTTTATAGCCAAGCATGGCAAAACTCCCTGAAAAACAGACACAAAGAGAGGGATTCTCAGGATGAGTCAGTTCCCTTGATAGCAGCACAGCACAAACTCCCTCCACACATCACAGAAACTTCTTAGCCCTTCGTTTTTTTCTTGGATTAAAATAACACATTTAGGAGAGAAAAAGGGTGATGAAAGAGGGAATGAACCCTGCTGAAGCCGTAGCCTCACCACATCCCAGATCTGCAGCTATTTAAAAAGGCTAAGATAGGTTCCCAGATGTCAGTTAGCAGGAATATTGTTTTACTGTTTAAGTGATTGGTACTTTTTTGTATTTGACTACATGAAAATGTTTAGGCACTTTGAATCCTTCTTTTATTAGTTTATATCAGTTTCTTCCTGTTATGCCGAAACTCTCCCCCATGTTGACTCTGCTCTGGTCCTCTGCTGTCACAAAGCACAAAGGCATTATGTATTCTTCCTTTTTAATAATAATGTCTTGTGTTTATATTATGCTTTTCATAGCAAAGACTCCCAAGGCTATTTGCAGCTGGTTGGATGGAGACTATTCCTGTAAACACTTCTAATTTAAATTAGGTTTTATAAAACCAGGCAACAAGACTCTAAATCCTGATCCTGCTGGGGTCAAGAGGAACAGGATTTTTTTTGCATTATCCCTGGCAAAGCAATATGCACTTGAGAGAAATGCTCCAGTCTGCCCTGAACTGCAGCCCCTCCAGTGTGGACCAGTCCTGTTTGTGATCACTTTTGGAGCTGTGAAGTCAAATAGTCCACATACCTGAACCAGCAGGAGAAAGCTCATGAAGGAAAACATAATTACTCAGACTAGGAATCAGGGCAGACATGTGGGTGAATAGTCTCGCCCTGAGTAAAACAGGCTCGGCATATGATCAGCCAGTAGAGGCTTAGTCCTGCTGCCAGACACCAGCATCCCACCAAAGTGGCAGGGCAAGGAGATGGACACTAACCAGCAAGTCCCCAGGATGGTAGTGGTCCTGCTTGCTGCTTTTTGTGTCCCAAAAGCAGTTGGGGCTGAAATGAGCTCTCAAAACAACCTGGAAGTGTTGTGCACAAGTGAGTAGCACAGGTGGCTCAGGGAGCAAAGTTTGACAAAAAAAAAAAAAAAGATTGCTTTTTAATAAAAAAATTCCTTTCAAATGCACTCAAGGCTTTGATGGAAGGATGAAGCAATGAGTTTCAGGGCACAAGCAAAAAACAAAACCTCGAACTTTTGCTTTTAAAAGGATGAAAGAAAAAAAATAAAACCAGCTTCTCAGGAATCAAACGGGCACCAAAGTGAAATCACTGTCTCTGCTGTAAAGACTATGATGTCCTCCCCTAGAATGGTCATAGCAACAGGCTTTGAAACTTGAAGCAGAAGTTGATATAAATTTCAGTAAAGCAGTAACAACAACAATAAAATCCCCAAACCCCCAAGAAAAAAAAAAGTTGGCAATACAACCAATTCTCTATCTGATCTCTGCTTGAGAGATTGCGAAGGAAATCTGAATCAAGTTGGCTGGTTCTTTTCCTTATTTCTTTATCGTCCAAATTATTCACTCAAACCTGGACTCAAAAGCACTCAGTCTTCCAGTAGGAAGCCCAGCATGGATTTCCTGCTCCAATGATACCAATGAAATTCTTGCAGCAATCCAAGATAAAACTGTAATGAGAACTTTCCAAAACTGGTGATTTCACCTTCCTTACATAAAAAAAATATAAATAGCTCCTATTTCACTTCAGGTTATTTTCTTTTTCATTAGTCTTTCAATTTATAATTGTTCTTCCTTGGAAAGCAGTATCATTTTAGAAATGGAATCTTTATCAAATGATACTTTTGCTGTTGTTGTTAGACAAACAAGCTCCTTTTAGGATGAAAAATTTGCAGAATATAGATTCTCACTGGTGAGGTAGGGTCAGAACCCCCAAATAACTCTCCCACTTCTCACCATTCCTAAGCCAAGAGATTTTTACTAGGTTACAATGGCATATTGTGGTAGGAAATGTACCAATAAGCACTATATAAGTATGTATGCATTTTTGATAGATAAACACAGCAGCAATTAAGCAAAGGAAACATGGCAGAATAAATACATTTACCTTCTTTGTGGAAGACAATAGGCTTTGCTGAACCTAACCTGGTAAAAACAGACATTTCAGAGCTCCCCACCACGTCTGCAAAATCTTTAGAGCACACAAGAACAAGTGATCTGAAAAGGAGGACAGTAATTATGACATGGTTGCAAAAATTACTTCATTAAGAATCTGGAAGATCTTTAAGCTCCAATTCAGAAAAGTACTTGCTTAACTTTGAGAACATGCTTAAATTCCTTTGATTTCAATCACACACAAGCTTTCCTAAGGTTAAACCTCTGTTTAAATATTCCTAAATTAAAACAGAGCTTCACACAGAATCAGAACAAGCACAAATGACTATTTGCAAGTGCATCCCTTATGGGAGAGGGACACTCAGCCACAGAAGAAAAACAGTTGCTGTGCAGCCTTGAGACTCTGAAACCATCTATAACCTGGGTCTGACTTTTAGTCAAGCCTCAGTCTGGCTTTGGTCCTCACAAGTGTGGTTTCAGCCCCCAGTGACTTGTATCTGCAGTAAATTACAGGCACAATTGTTTGCATTTAGCTGAATGCCCAGACTTGCAAAATGCACATCCTACCAGAAAATCAAACCGAATGTACAGGTATCGTATGGACAGATGTCACTTTGATACACACACATCCTCATGTGCATAAATACAGATGTAATAACCTAGGAGTGCTCAGATCTTTGTTCATGAACTGCTCAGAAAATCTTGGCCTTAAAGGCTGTTTTCTGGTTATTTGACCTGTTTCTGCCAGGAATTTATCTCTAAATCTCTGTTGTTCCGTGTTTATGTGGCGACACATAAAACCACAATGAATGTGGGACAGACACAAATAGAGATGATCCAGACCATTGCCAGGACACACGGAAGGTAGTGGAGCCCACAGGCAGGTGGGTCTGTTCACTGGCTCACCCGAGAAAAGTCCTGTTGGAAAATCTGGCACACGCATAATTTTCATCTGTCACAGGAGGCAAAAACAATCAGTAAGAGTAAACAGAAACCAAGTTGTTTTGGCAGTGGAAAACTGAATCATCGGCTGCCAGGAAAGTGCTGGACACCAGGATAGGTGTGCAGGATTGCAAAGGTCATTACAAGGACCTTGTCTATTCCATGTTGGGAAATGAATGGTTAGAAGGACAGTTTTCCAGAAAATCTGTTACTGTCTGCAATAATCTGTGCAATCCTGGAAGAGAAATGCTGTTTCTTTTATTCTGTGAGTGAGATTTGAGATTTGTACATGCTTAATCTGTGCCAGATTTCTCCAGAGCACAGGTTTGGTTTGGAAAGTAGGCCGTTTTCCTTCCCTTTGTCTGTCAGCCACAGGTTGCTACATGAACTGAGCTCTTTAGCAGTTTGCTCACCTCTCTTTTATAAATGTTTGAACATAATCAGTTATTGCATTGGAAGCGTTTTCACCAGTAACTGTGCCAAAGTGCCGCCTACTCACGACTGCTCCTGAACATGCATCTAGCACCACAAAGAATATCCCACGGCTATTGAACAGGAACACTGTGTCATTTATCTGCAACAAAAAATCAGAGGTAGGTTTTATGGAGGAGGTGGGCTGGGGAGCTTCAGACTCTGATCCTGCTTCTCTGTAAGGCAGCTACAAGCAAGTAAAATATCAAGGGTGTACATACACTCTATAATTTTAAAGTATATTTAGTACAGATGAAGTGGCATCACGGTCAGTGGCAGTAGGAAGCCAACTCCTTCTTAATAGGGTAAAAAAGTCATGAGAAATGAGGTCATTGGCATCTTTTGTGAATTAGGAAGATACATTTGGGAAGCCAAGAATCCTGAGAGTAAAATGCTTAGTTCAGTCTTAATACAGTTTTTTGACATGTAGGGGAAATTACTATCAAAGCAGATTTGACCACGGAGCAAGGGAGAGATGTTGAGACAGCAGATGAGGGAATAGAAGTGACATATGGCCTTTTTTTGTTGTTGTTTTCCTTGGAAATGTATATCAAAATCAAAATATTCCTTCTTGGTATAGCTGTCTCAGTGCTTTAAAGAAGCTGTAGCACAAGTAGCGGCTACTGTTCTCTTTTCCTAAATCAAGGGCTCCTTCCCCAGGTTATACCTCTCAGGATGCACCACAATATTTGGCTTTAGAAAGGCAAAGGCTCTCTGAGGTGCTTGGCACCAGTGTATCTCCCCAGTATGCTGGGGGACAGTACAGACTTGAGAGCAACAGCATATCAAGGTCAGGGTATCAGCGTGCTGAGCCCAGGATGGACAACATACCACTGGAACCCATAGAGTCGTCCAAAACCCACAGGCACTCCGGAGCTCAGATCCATCCCATCAATCTGAGATGTGTGTACACCTCCAGGGAATACAGGGTCAAACTGAATGAGGGAGCCAAGTGTTAAACAGTGGCTTCTGCAAGATATCAGAGGATGTTGAATGCAATAGGGTGTCAAGGATAAGGGAAACATGAATGGGCAGGCCATGGGAAGGCAGAAGAGAATGAGGAAAAGACAAACTAAATCTTTTGCCTGGTCCTAGCTGCCTCATACCCCTAAGCCTGGGAAGTGTGTCAAAGTCTGGATGCACACAGAGCAAAGAGCAACCACTACTGTAAACTGACCTTAAAGTGAACTGCTTGCAAAAGAAACAGCCCTACTGTGTATCTGGCCCTGTCCTCGTGCTGCAGGCTCACCAGGGAGCCAGCACAAGAGCTCACCCGGCCAACAGGAGCTGGAGTGGGCACTCAGTCCTTGGAGAAGCCTCGATTAGAAACTTAAAACATTTCTGGCTTTTGCATTTCATTCAGTAAAGCAGGAACAAAACATGTGCTTTGGCAGCATGGGCTCCTCTGCTTCACTTCTTTATTTCCAAACTCCCCACACTTTCCACAATTCAGAGTAAGAATCCTCATTTACACGTTAATCTATATCACTTGCCTATCCTAGCCTTTGCTTCAGCTAGGAGTGCGTGTGTCAGAAATAAAACTTTCTGCATACAGGCAGGACCTTGCACTTCGTGACAAGTGAGCAAGTGAGCTGCCTCCAGTAACACCTGCCTGCTAATGATTTTGAATACATTTTTGATGATGCAGTCAGTGCATGTGGCAAGAAATTTCAGCTGCTCAGATTCCTTAAGGATGCTATATCAGCTCACCTTGGCATTTGTTACCATTAATTATGATTCAGTAGCACACAGGCATGTAACATATAGACAGTGTCCTTGCAAGCATGATTTCAGTTACCCTTCAACATCTAGACAGACATATAAGGTATGAGCAAGGACTGCCCAACAGCTCCAAACCCTTCTGGTAGTGAAATACAGTTATTTTTATCTTTTAATGCAATGTCACCAGAGAAAATCAGAAAAACAAACCGCTTTTTTCTCCCCACGTCCTTTGTAAACAATGACTTCTCATGTGCTTTTCTTGTGCTGTCTTCCTCTAAATTACAGCAGTGGTGTTAATTCTTCTGAGGTGATAAAAAGTCTTTTTTTTTTTTTTTTCCCCTAAGGACTCAAATCCTCATCTGAATAGAATAGGAACTCCCAGTGACTTTAATGGAGTTAATTGTAAGGAAGAACAATGCACTCATCTTTTCCAGGGAAACTTCCCATTTCCTTCTGCCAAGGCTCAGCAAGATTTTGCATTAACTTTCCTTGGAGATAAAGTTTCCCAAGTTTAATCACATTTCAAAAGTTCTAAAACACAACATACCTTAATGAATGCAGATGTCAAGTGGGTTCGTATGTCTGCCCTCCTGAGAGACTGGATCTGGACCCTTACATACTTGACCAAAGGTGTGCTAGTGATAGCAAGCTGCAATTATAACACAAACAGAAACTTAAAGACTGACGTGCTAGCTGGTTTTCATCAACAAAATCACACTAAGTGCTAATACTGGTATATATGTGATCACAAAACTTTAAGAATCTCTTTTTCAGACAGATCCTGGTTCACAAGTAAGTGCCCATTATTAAGATTTATCATTTTATTATTACTATAATCATTATTACCATTAATCAAAGGATTGTGTTAATACTATTGGAAGGGATCTCTGATGGTCACTCTGTCTCTAAATCAGTTTAAAAGCTAAATATGAATTTCATATGTTTTGCCTGGCTATAAAATCAAGTGCAGATCTATATGAGCCTGAAAAAATCTACAGGATTTAGAGTGGGGTGAATCTACATTTCTGATGAAAGAACCTCTCTCTAACTTTCCATAGTTAATATTTTTCTGGTTAATATTCCTATTAACCTGAATTATTTCCCACCTTGAAATTCAGCGGCAATGTCATTCTTGGGAATTTAGAGTTAATCCAATCTAAGCCTTCTCAAGAGTTCTTTCTCCCTTGTTTAAAAGAAAGAAATGGGGAAAAAGGTGCCATGGGTGTGCATCCACATGCTTCCAGCTGGGCAATTTCTTTAAGGCTATCATTGAAGCATAGTACAAAATGTTTCAGAAATTCTAAGTAAGCCCTTTCCCTCTACACAGGTTACATGATGCTGGGCAGAGTCCTGAGTGGGAATTCCCTATGGTTTTTCCTTCTTATATACTGTGAAAAAGAATAGACTTCATGTGAGTGCCCAAGCTGAGAGGTTGTTCCCTGCAGCAGGTACCTGTGGGGCCCCACAGGGCCCAGCCGGACGCTGGGGCACGGGATGCTGGGCAGTCGCTGGCCTCTCCAGGAAGGGGTTTGGGTCACAGCTCCAGGGCTCCCCTGGATACATGTGTGCTGTGATTTTGATACGTTCGCAGCCTTGCTGAGAGCAGTAACTGTGTCCTCTCCGAGCTTCGTGGGCTTGCAGGTGAACAAAGAGGTACCTACAGATAAGGATCAGAGCCATTGTGTGCTTAGAGGACAAGTTGAGTAGAGGCAGGTTCTACACATGTTAAATTGCATTATCTCTCACAATTCCCAAGATCACAGATTCACAGAATGGTAGGGGTTGGAAGGGACCTTTAGAGATCATCTAGTCCAACCTCTCTGCTAAAAACACATCCACCTAAATCAGGTCACAGGAATGTGTTCAGGCAGATCTTGAAAGCCTCCAGAGAAGGAGACTCATATTGCTGGCTCGTGTTTAGTCTCTATCTTAGACTGGGGTAGTGTGGCAACATCCATTGCAAAAGAGGTACTGCAAGGATGCAGGTCGAGCTCCCCTTATATCTCAGCTGACAAGACCTACAGCACTTCGAGCCTGTACACCCAAGCTGCCTTCACCAGGCAAGCACCATGGGGGACAAACATCCTCTCCAGGCCCAGGCACCCCACGGTGTCCCCAGGCATAGTGGCATCCCACCAGAGAAAGAGCAGCAGCACTGCTCAGTCTGTTGTGGGAGACATGGGGAGCACAGAGGAAGACAGGCTTGCCTGAAAATATGAGCATCTCCCCTTGAGCTCTCTTCCTTGCCCAGTCTTGGCCCAAAGGCAGAGCTTAGCCCTAGGCATGCATGACAAAAGCTCAGAGGCATCCAGATCTTCTGGCCTTTGGAGTTCATTTTCTTTACTAGCTGTTTTAAGTATGTTTTCAATCGTGTCCATTCTTTAGTTCAGGCTGAGGAAATTATATAAACAGCTCAGTTCAACTCTGGGATCAAAAAGACACATGAGCTTTAAAGGGATTCTTCATTCTGTTTCTTTCAAAACTAAATATTTGTTTCTATTTGTCTGGAAGAAAGAATGAGTAAGCTTGGTTCCTTTCCAAGGATCCAGCATTGGGGTTAAAAAAAGAAGGGGAAACATCCCACTCATTATGAAATAAAGTCTACAAAACAACAACAGGAACAGAAAAAGGCCAATCCAGTTACTTCTGTACCCTGAAAGTCTAAAAAAAACCCCACTGCTGAATTAAACAGAAAACCAAAAGGCTGATACTGCCAGAATTAACTTAGGTTAGACCCATCAATCTGCATGCACCAGGTCCAGATGGCTGCTGGCAGCTAATGGCTCTTCCCCCACAGACCCACAGATGTAACCATTTTCCCCACTATTCAGTAGTAAACAACCTGTTTACAGAATTTGGGCTTTTTTTTTTTTTTAAAGAAAAGGAGGATTAATTAGCAAATTGTTATTTCACAATTCCTCTGATGAGAGAGACCTGGCCATCAGCAAGGAGCCTGGTTAACAGGCAAAGCATTCCGGGATTTGATTGCTCATGTGTTATGGTTGAATGAATAAATATACCCCCATCTTATTTTCAAATCTGGCATTTGTGGATTGATTCCTCAAGTAGTTGCTTAGTCAGGTGAGGCATCATGGGACTTATGGTTAGACCACAAAACACTTTTTTCCTCTGTAACTATTTTAGCTGAGAAACACAGTTTCGTAATATGTTTTTTTAACCAAAGGTGTCCTAGAGTCCTACACAGATAGTGCAAGATCTCTAGGGCTCTCTTCATGCCTTCAAAAATAAGGCAAATACTATGGTGCTCTCCACTTTTCACAAAACTTAATTTTTAGAATGTGATGATTTTAAAAATCTCTCTCCATGGGAATATGAAGAAGTTGAAACTTCCCAAAGTCTCTCAGTGTTGGAGCTGCAGCAGTCATGAGAGAGGGCTCCTTTTCATGCCCTTTGAGGTGCAATGGATTTTAACAAATATTTACAGGGCACCTACACCTGCAGCAATCTGAGCAGCAGTGTCACCTCAGAGGAGATAAATCCAGCCAAGAAATCAGCCATTTTCTTAACAGCAAAACAAATCAGTGCTCGGTAATACAGATATAGAGCTATCCCAGGTACTCTGGCCCGTTAAACCGTTTAGACCTGAAATCAGTGAAACGATCATGCAAGATGGATGAGCCTGAATTTGAACAATAAGAAAGGGAAAAGAAGTGCTGGGGCAGGTAAGAGAAAGACCCTCCAAGGGTTTGCTGCCTGTGCAGGGGCAATGCAGGGCTCACCCTGATGCTCTGTCGAAGTAGAAGAGCTGCTCGCCGGTCCCGTTGAGAGCACTGGCGCGGGAGGGAGCAGCGAGGTAATGCTTTACACTGTGCACCGTCCCAGTCCGTCGCTGGTAGATATCAGACACCACCTGGAAAACAGCTTCCCTGGGATAGCAGAGGGCAACATGCAGCCAGTCTCCTCTGTCAGCAAAAACGGGAGGCAGGGAAAAAGAGAGAAAATGCATTTGAGGGCTTGAGTACAAGAGAGATGGTCTGCAGCCAAGAGTACAGTCTTCAGGGGAAAACAAAGAAATGTCCTTTGAGGTTCTCTTCCTCCTTTAAAAATATGCAACAAATCCTCAAAGCCAAAGAAAATCTGACTTTTTTGCTTTGTCTGGAAACAACGGCTGCTTATTGCAAAGGTCTGATCCAGCGACCCCGGCTGACCTCAGAGGACTTTGAGGCAGGTGCCAGGATGGCTTAAAACCAGAGATCTTCTCTTCCTTGCTCCATAAGGCTGAGCTGCAAGCAGTCACATACCCACTTATGTCCCTGAGGCAACTGGAGCTTGTTTGAGTTCACCCTGAGCTGCTGCGGGAGAGGGACCAGGCATCCAGCAGACATTTCACTAGGGGCACAGATTCAGGAATTAGAAAGTAATCTCTGACTTGAATCAGAGCCACGGTCTAAAGAGACCTGCTTCCTCCACTTTACAGCAAAGCTTGTTATTATTTTTTTCCATTAAAATCTCACTTCCCCTGGCTCCTTCTTCAACATCAGTTTAGAACAACTAAGGGTAAAGTTAAATCATCTTTTAACTCTTGTTACCACAATTCCAGCATGCACTTTTACAAAATATAATTGCCCTTGTGGCTTTCCTTTATCCTGCAATTCACATCACCATCCTCTTGGAGAAAAAAAAAAAAAAAAAAAACCAACAAAAAACAACAACTGTCTCCAAACTAGAAACCTTTGTTACAATACTCAGAGCCAAAAGATGCAGCTACAGTCCAATTCAGATACTGATGTGAAGGATCTTCCACAGAAGATCTTGACACCCTTCCCTGTCTGTGGGATGCACTTGTGCTGTGCAAAGCAGAAGGCCACAAGAAGTTTACACTTGAAAAGAAAAAAAATGATACCAAGATACTAAGTTTAATGATTTTTTTTTTTTCCTTTCCACCCTCTGCAGTGGCTCAGTGTGCCACATCAGTGCCTGAACCAGTACTGTGGTTAGCTTTATATTACCAACACCATCCAGGCTTTAAACATATTCTTCCAACTACCTGGCTTCCTGTTTAAAAATGTGGAATATAAATTTGGCTCAGAGAAAGGCAAATATAACCTTCATCAGCTGTCTTTCTGGGTCTTAACACAGCACAGAAAGACAAAGTTTCTCCAAAGGCTCCCCTGAAATAATCCACCACCCATCTCTGACTGCAGAGCAATAAATGGGTGAAATTGCTTCAGTTTGGAAAAATCTGGGACCTAGAGCTCTACTTTGCATTACACATGGCGAGGACAAACACAAAGCTTACTTCAGTCTTTTTTTCTGGTTTTCTCGTTAAAACAAAACAAAGCTATCTACAGGATGGAAGAGGGGACAGGCTGTTCTAAAATAATAAATCAAAGCTGCACAAAGGCCTGTCAGCTTAAGCCAGATACTGCCCTCTAGATTTTAACCAACTCCAGCTGTGTCATAACACAGGACAGCTAGAAAACGGATATATTTTCAGATGATTTGGCCTCCGACTAGAGGAAATGAAAGAAATGCACCAGAGCCATATTTGCGGAATATTTCTAGGACGGAGTCCCAAGACATTTGGCTGTTTCATAAGGGTGATTTGCATTGCATTAGTACATTTCATCCCCTCAAGACATCGTCACAAAAAGGGCTTGTCAACTTCCTCAGATGCTGAGAACCAGCTTTGGTGCTGTGCTACGTTGACCGCCACCTCCCTGGGGAATGAGAAAGGGACTAGAAAAGGAAATTTGAGGGCCAATTTTTTCACCCAAAAGTGTTAAAAAACCCCACAGCTGTGACCATCTTGGGTTGCTGGGGCATTTGGGAATGTGAGTACCAGAGTCTAGTGTTCACGTGAACAGACTGAGAGAAACAGTGCAATAAATTATATCGAGATTGAAAAGATCAAATGAAAAGCACCTACTTGGAGTCTGTAGAGGAAGAAATGGAAATAAATACATTCCCACAACAAAGGGCCTGGGAAGAGATGTGAGAAGGGAAGGTAGTAGAAACTGTCTTCTATGTAAATATAGGTAAGAACAACGTGGATATTTTCTCTTTAATTTAGTGGTATTTAAAAGCTTCCTGTATAGTTCTTTACTTCAGTTCTGTTTCTTCAGCTTGTACAAAATCCACCCACTGTAAACCCTCCCAAATATAGAATCATAGAATCGTTTCGGCTGGAAGAGATCTTAAACATCATTGAGTCCAACCTTTCTCCCAGCCCTATCAATCACTAGACCATTTCACTAAGTGCAATATCCACTCGTCTTTTAAAGATGTTAAACAGGAGCGGCCCCAGTACTGAGCCCTAGGGGACACCACTTGTGACCAGCTGCCAAATTGACTCTATTGACCGCGACTTTGGACTCGACCATCTAACCAGCTTTTCACCCAGGAAAGTGTATGCCCATCCAAGCCAAGAACAGGCAATTTCTCTAAGAGAATATCTGGCTATGTGGCTGAACTGGGCTCCACCAGCTCCAGGAAAAGCAAAGCAAGAAACATCAGCACTACTGTGGAACAGTCCACAGGACTCTGCCTTGCAGCTGGCTAGTGGATGGAGTTAGGTGCCTGTTTTCCAGCCACTGGCAAAACTGAGGGAGAAGTGCAACCTCAGTCAATGAGCATTAATTAGGCATGGGATGCCTTAGACATTGTGTTCAAAGTAAAACAAGTGTGCATGTGCCTTCCTCAGCCACTGCACTGGCCACAAAGGACCTCCACTCTGGGTCTTGAGTGCAGGAAGCCTTCCTCCTTTTCAAAGTGGTCAATAAACAGTGGCTTCTGCTTTATTTCTCTGCTTAAACTTCTGATTCTGTCTTGTTTACCAGCTGCTGCCCTAGAGTAAATATTTGCAGGCAGAGTAAAAAAAATTTGAACCAGCCTAAATATCTTGTAGGGCACTAAATCTTTTTTCTGCCTCTCTCAGTACTGGCACATCAGTTGGGGTCTTCATTGGTGTCCCCGAGGCTTAGTGACACACGTAGCACTAGCAAGAAAAGAAAATATTAAATTCATAGTAGATCTGAGATGATTAATTCAGAGTAATCTAAAACCCTTGCCTGAATGTTGTGGGAACATCAGTAGCTTTAGATGTTCTTTCTTTGTGCTGGTCTTTACGCATAAGAGGAAAAAAGTCATTTAAAACACACAGGGTGAAAGTCAGACTATCAACAAAGTGCTGTCCCATGGAACAATACACAGGGCCTTGGTTTTTAAGTTTTGTTCTTAGGACTTTCTTGCAACAGAAACAAAAATATTCTCAAGTGGAAAGTCTGACTTTTAAAGTGAAAGTCATATTAGCACCTGTCAGAAACTAACCTGAGCTATTTAAAGGCATTTTCACTCCCAAATTAAGTAACTGTGTTCACAACCTTTTCTTGTGGTAAGGTTCAGTTCATTTTATATGTAAGAAATGTTCTTCTTCCTTTTTTTCATTCTTTTTCTTGCTAAGGCCAACATTTTCCAATGTGTTTTTACAAAAAAAAACAAAAAACAACAAAAAAATTAATTGGCATTTGAAGGGGAAAAGCAAAAAGTCAGTGTTGAGTGGCTCCTAACAGTTTCAAACACCACTTGGAAAATTTTTGAGAGTCTGCCAACACCAGCATGTATAAAACCTGACACTTCTGCCCCCCTGTTACTGTCATTCAGCCATCCTCACCATGAGTTTCATACATTTTTATGAATGTATTGAGCCTGTTTATTTCCTTTTGGAAAGGGAGGGATTAATCAAACCCAAGAAGTCTTTCTTTTTTTACCCAGGATATTGGCCTTTGCAGTTCTGGCTCTTTGAGGTGAAGTGAAAGCATTAGACAAAGTGTCAAAAAAGTGTTCTTATGTTTTGGCAAAGAGCAGGATCCCTGGGATAAGCAAAAAAAAAAAAAAAAAAAAAAAAAAAAAGGATGAGAGAAAGGCAAAAGAAAAGGCAAGAAGTTTCCTGTTCCTGGACATGTGGTAGATACAGATCTGCACGTATACACACATACCACATTTACAACCATCAGAATACCCCTCCAGTTCAACCCCAAGCTCCCAAAGGCAAAGCCAATCAGAGAAATATGATCAAGCAGGCAAAGGAGGGGAGACTTTGTAAGTGGTGGGATGTAAAGTAAGTCATGTAACTTGGAGATGAGATTTGGCTGGAGCAAACATAGAATGAGTGTGTGTCTGTGATCTCACTGCCTGGGAGAGGAAAAATAGCAGTCATCCAATACAGTGACCCC
This sequence comes from Urocolius indicus, assembly GCA_013401255.1. Lineage (NCBI taxonomy): Eukaryota > Metazoa > Chordata > Aves > Coliiformes > Coliidae > Urocolius > Urocolius indicus. The sequence goes on from WBNH01001474.1 coordinate 636,789, forward strand.
TTGACTACATTAGATGGAATATCAGTCCTGGGCAAATTGGTATGATCTAGTGCTGGGGTTGCTGGCTATGCTGGCTGTCCATCCTGGCTAGATTTTAGCAAAGGGAACCTCTAGGCTGATGAATATTATTGTAGAAAACAATTGCAGAAATTGTTGAAATTATTGTAGAAATTATTGTAGAAATCTCCATCACATTTATTGACATGGTGTGTCATGTAGCTGATGACCATGGAAGTGCACAGCACAAATCTGATGAAAATCTGGGGCAAGCTAATGAGGCAATGCCACAAAGTACAACTAAAAATTATATTTTTTTTTCCTTGGGCTCAAAAAAACCAAGAGACTTCCATTCAGTGAGTCAGTTTTCAGCAACTGTTATTACTCCTATTTAAAAACAAGCCCTCTGACATTTTGGTCAGCACCTACATGAGCTGAACTTTCAAAGGGAGTGACACAACTAAGAATTGGAAAATTTCCTGGTCATAACATGGGAATCAATATCTCCCAAACTCACAACAACCTGCCCAGCCTCAGGTTGAACCTCCTCGGGCAGAGAACCTGCTCTCACAACAAGCCACCTCTCCTCCAACCAGCATCACTGGTGGGGAAAATGGAAAGAGAAATACCTACACATCTCACAGCTGCTAAGTGGAGAAAGGGCTGCAAGGAGCCACATTCTTACCTCTTCCATACACTTCAAGGTCTTTCCTTTCAACTCACATTTCTCACTACCTCTCTCCAACTGTTGCTCTCTCCTCTTTTTCTAGATTTGAATTTTCTGCCTTCAACTGAAGTCCATTAAACACACCCATTCCCTCCTCCAATGAAAACACAGATACCAGGCAAATATCCAGCATTTTTTTTCAGGACCTTGTTATTAAGGATAGTAGCAAGTTAGGTATGTGTTTAGCAAACTAGAGTTGTGTGCATTGGGATTTAAATGACTTTCCTAAATATTGCCACTTAGGAAATTCCATTAAAAATTCAAAAGCATAGGTCATCTCTTTATACAAATTAAAATTTTGAGGTTTTCCCATCTGCCTCCTTAGGCAAAAAGAATGATCTTTGCTTTGTGAAGCTCAACAAATTATAGAAGGGATCCTGCCCTGAGGTACACTTCTGTTGATACTCATGAAATCAGGGTCTGACTCAGCCAGCATTTGGCTCACAGACAATGGTATTCAAGCAGAAATAAGAACTTCCTGCATTTGAACACAGTACATCATCTTATCATCTTTTTTTTGCTCCACCCTACATGCTTTCATGGAGGAATCACATCCCAAATCAATTTGTATCTTTTTAATGCATTCCCAAGTACTGTTGTGTATTTTGTATTTTCCTGCTGCTGTGCTTCAGATACTCATCAGGTCAGGAGAGGCTGAGGCCACCAAGCCCCACTCCACAGGCCAGGAGAAGGATGAAAGCAGAAAAAAACTTCAGGTTTCATGTGCCAGACTTCAAAGTGACAAGCAGTCTGGTTTGCCATGGCCATCTGTGGCCTGCCTGATGCTCAGATTCCTGTAAAATGATCAGCTCAGGAAGGACATCTCTCCTCAGAGTCACCTTGCTAATCCTGGCCACTGTCATGGGGCCAGATGCAAAGGACAGAGAGCAGCAAAGGATGCAGGCAGGAAGGCAAAGACAGGGCTTTAGGATCACTCCAGCACAGCAGTGCCAGCACCTGCTTTGGCCAAGCTGTACTAAACGGTGCAATCTGCAGCCTGGTGTTCTGGCAAATGTTTCAGCTTCTTTCCAATTAAAAAAAAAACACATAAAATAATTGTGGTTTCCATCCACAGGTTGATCTGTGGGGATTTAAATAGACAGGAGGGAATTCAAATCTATCTACTGACTTCTGTGTTGTGTGGATGATTAACTTTGAATCACAGATGTTATCAGGAGGGGCAGGCTATAAAATCCAAGTAGCATTTTACTTATTATTATTGGAAGTAGTGCTGGTGTTACTTGTATTACATCCATATCTGAGGGATCGAGGTCAGAACTCATGTACATACAAGAACAAGAAAGCAGTCACAGTCTTAAACTGTTAGCAACACTTTGAAACACTAATTTTGCCTTCCTGTGCATGTATCAATCTCGGAAGAAAGAGGAAAGCTCATTTAGAACTAATCTGAAAAAGAAACAATCTAGGCAATATCCACAAACTGGGCAAGTCTGCAACAAGCACATTCTAGCCTTGTCTTGTTATCTTTGTTTTCCTCCAGACCTTATCACCACTAAGGAATTTAATCATAAAAATGACAAGGAGTTGAAAGTATGAATCAGACTGGCATCAAATAAGAAGTCATAGGAAAAACACCTACCTACACAACTCTGACAAACATAGCAAGTCCCCCAGAGTCTCAGCACAGATATGGGCTGCATAAGTTTGCCTCCACTGAAATCTCCACTTTTGGATGCATTGCAGACTCCTTGAGCCTTCATATCACCCAGTATCAAAAGGCTCCACAATTTTTAAAGAAGAATTGAGACACAAGCTCATTCCAGGCTCTGGAATCTCCATACAATGATGATTATTCACTGTAGAATAAGACAACAAGCCCTAGTGCAGAACTCCAGCTGAGGAGTGCACTGGTACCCATCCCTGTGCAAACCTCACAGCTAGGGCACGGCTGGACACATGCCCGAGCACGCACATGAGCATCTGCCCTTTGCCTTGCTGTTGACAAGAAATTTGGCAATCCCCTGTCATTTTCTTTCTTCTTTTTTTTTTTTTTTTTCTAAAGGCTGTCATAACAATCCAACTCCTGCAACAAAGCACCAAAGAACACCAATATCTGAGCCTCACTGTACCTCTCCAGGTGGAGTTAAGAGAATGCCAATGAGGAGAGCCTGGGGAAGGCTGCCCTGCACTGTTCTCAGAGCCAGCTCTGTCAGGCGAGGTGCAGTGCAAAGGAAAGCCTCTGCTCACAGGGCTGTGGCAATTTACCTACAAAAAAATACTCTCTTTATGCTATCAGCTGCTCACATTTATCTGAATTCTCTCTGTCAAACCACAGCAGAGAGCCCTAATAAGGGAAAACGTTTCCCTCTGAGCCTTAACAGACCAAGTATAGAGATACTTGCCTCTGCTCATTAAAACCAAGGAATGCTTAATCTAATTGCCACTGTTTTTCAGACTGTTTCAACAACACAACTTATTACTCTATACTTCAGATATGTGCTTTGAGGAGGTTTAATTCTTATCTTTAGATGTGCTGATAGCACAAAGCAGCCTGGCTGATTTACTGAACAGTACTGTGCCTTTGATAATAGTATTTGCCTTTGCGTCTTTTGTGATTAGAAAATTTGCACAGACACATAACCTAGGTCATTAAATTGAAGGATTTCATTTCTAACTTTGCTTACTGTATGAAGTGCCAATATTTGTAGTGTTTTCCTGCACCTGACGTGAGGCACGCACTTAGAATCAAATAATGTTCTCCATCATCTCCCCCTACTCTCAAAACAAGCTTGATGATGTCAATAAGCCTTTGTGCTTCAGGACAGTAATTTTGAGGAAAGTCCTTAATTCAGTCTTAGAGATAATTCTCATATTTCTGTGAAGCAGAAAAAAAAACAAAACCCCTCCAAGAAAACATACAAACAGCTCTGAGGGGGCAGAAACTGCTCTAACACAGAGATGAAACCCAGGGAAGAGGAGTCTGGGGTCTCCATTCATGAAGGTTTCATACACACTTTATGCTAAATAAGAGCAATTCTCAGCACACCTGGACTGATTCTGAAGCACACTTTATTCCTGGTCATTAAAATTCCAGACAGTGCTCTCCTTCTGTTCACTTGCCAAAATATCCAGAAGTTACTTGTCCTGCATTACCTCTTTCCAGAAGCATCAATACCCAGCTGCCTTATCCTCACAGGGAAACTCCAAGTCAGACAACCCTATCTATAGATTAAAAAGGCATTTCTGATGAGATGTGTGTTCGCCAGTAGCCTGAAGACACAGCTGTGGGTCTCCACCATGGCTTTATATTCACCCATCAGTCAGCCAATGTTACAGTCACCCTGGCAAGTACATCCCTCTCTGGAAGGGAGGTTGCTGTATGTCAAACAGCTCATTTGCACCATGTGGGCATGGATGGTGGCACCTGGAGACACGGCAATCTTGTTTGGTTTTGATGGAAGTAAAGACACTGGAGAATTACTCTAAACACAGTTTGAATCAGAGGAAGACACAAGCACTGCAGCAACTCTTCAGGTACCCATGACAGAAAAAGATCTGCTTGGTGACTGTGCACTAACTGGGGTCCACCTCTGCCAAGTAAATAAACCTGAATGGAGCCTCAGAACTCATCTGACAAGATTTGCAGCTCACAGAAAGCTGAGCTGACAATTTCAGCTGAGTCATGGGAATTCATCCTTACCAGCTCCTGCCCACCGCAGGAATCTGGACATTCCGGTGTCTGAACTGGCATGACTTCTATTGGGTCTTTCTACAGTATCTCAGAGGCAGGGAAAGTGTTAACCATGCAAGCAGCCAACATCAGTGCTATCTATGACTGATCTTCACAGAAATCTAAATCCTGGTACACGTCTCCTTGTGAAATTCCTCATTTCCCCCTTGACCTTTCTTTAGCCAGCACAGAGCAAATCTCTCCAGAAGCATGAGGGCTGTCCGGCTGCAAAGATTTATCTATCCAACATTTTACAATGACAAGACTAAAAACAGCTACATTGTTCATTCAGGTTACGTCTGAAATCATGAATCTTAGAATACTGCTGCATAGATGTTACTATATTAAGAGCTCATTTTTGGCATATTTTGGATCCATATTTTGGATTAAAAAAAAGAATAACCAAAACATAAAGCCGCTTGAGACAGGTAAAAGTCTATCCCTGGTTTTCTAACTCTCATTACTCTGGGCTCCACGGAGGATTCTTCCATTCTGAGGATTCTTTCATTCCAGAAATGATTGGGATAAAATGTGTGGAACTGCTTGGGCAGGCACTTCTTTCCTCCAAACTCCTAAATCCTCTTTTTCACCTCAATTCCTTCATCCTTCCATAGGAATCTAATTTCTCCATACAGTTTGGACATTTCACTATCATCATTGCATCAGCCTTAAATCTCGTATTAGTGAGCATCCAGCATAGTTGAGGTATACACAGAACAGCCACATTTTTCATTCCCAATTACTTCTTAGCAAGATGCTCTAAATGAAATGAAGTAAAATTGTGGTTTTCCTTTGTTTCAGTATATTTCTTGTTTATAACTCTTTAAAACAAACACCTTGCCAACTGCTTCTAGATCAGAAAAATCTACAAACCTTTGCCCTGTTCAAATAACTGCTTTCACACAAGACAAAGAGAACAATCACATTGCGGTTTTCAACAGTAAAATGTAGTTAAGCTGCTGCTTCAACAAGTGCTAAACTTCAAGTTGAGTTTTCCTGAGAAAACAGTGGTGCCTTCAAACTTGAGTCTATGCTTGAAGACCACAGGCCAAAGCTTTGGCAAGTATTAATTGTCACAGCGATAGAGAAGCCACCAGTTACCTGGCAGAAGACTTTGCTCTGCAATTGCAAGGAAATGGATAATCATTTTAACACAGACAATAATTGTAAAGCTCAGCTTGTCCGTGAGTGACTAATGGGTTTTCTTCTTCCTTACAGTGCACAAAGATATATTAATACAGAAAACAGTGATTTAATTCGAACAATTCTTCCGTGACAGCACTGTGTCCAAACACAGCCAGTGTCCAAACATAGATCCTCCAGCAACTCGGTCATGACCCTACAGCTACTACATCTTTAAAGCAAGAGGACTGGGTATATGTCACTTGGTGTAATGGGTATGTATGCAAAGGAAAACTTGCCCCTCTCAGCCACATTCTCATGAGGCCTCATAATGGCAAATAAGGACAGCATTTTTCCTCAAATTTCTTCAGTTCCAAAATTCAGGGGAACCAAATAGAGCTCAAGCTTTTGCCAAAATTGTGCTAAGCTAAAACCACAGCAGCAGTGCTCTGCTGGAACTGCAGCAATGGGTGTGGGATTTGGTGGATAATACTGGATGGTCTTGGGAACCCGCCAGAGTTACCAGGGCTACATGCTGCTTCACATCCTCAGTGCCTCTGCCTTCTTCTATGTCAACTACCTAAAACCTTCTTTGCAAATCTGAGCCAGTGTGACTAGGTTGTGTGTAATCACAGAAGACTTCATTTGCATTGCTCTGTCCTTTTATTGTGCTGTGTTCCTATCAATAACCAAGGGGTGGGGGGAAGTGGTCAAATAAATACATCCAGTGTAGCCTACATTTTAGCTGCACTGAATCCTAATGTTTCAAACTTTTATGTAAAAAAAGAAACAGTGATAGTTGTGCAATTTGGATTGCAGAAGATGCAAAACTCTGTGCATATTCTGATGTATTTCTACACTTTATGTATATGGGAGATAAATTATGTCTGCAGTAACTAGTACAAACAAATGAACAAGAGCCATAGTTCTTCTGGAGAAATTTCAGGGACAAGCAGCCAGGACTTCCTTGGATCCTGCTTCAAAACTTTCTGGAAAGTGAAAAGTCTTTGCAACATCAAAAGAAGCTGGAATAAAGTGAAAGCAGAGGCATCTCTCTGCATCAGTAACTACCAGCCATTAACACCTTGCTTCCCCACTCTCAGGAATTGCTGAGACATTTGAAAAGTCACTTGTGAACACTGGGAAACTGTTAAAGCTCCAGACATTTTGGAAATATAACATTGTCTAACAACGCAGGATAGTACCTGTTGAAGTTGATTGGATACAGGATAACATCCTCAGGTGCTCTGCCATCCCACTGGATGATATAAGCTTGCTCGAGCATGACGACAGGCTGGTACTGCTGGTATGGTGCTCCTCTGTTCACGCCTTGCAACCACAATGGGTGGGAATGGTATGCTGCTCTGGCAATGGATAAGGTTAGATTCTCAGGGCGTCTGGCCTGAATATAAAGCTGAGGGTGAAAGGAAAAATGACAAACACATCCATTAAACCGGCCAGGCGCAGCCATAACATGTGCATTCGATCATCGCTGCCTGTAAAGTGGGTTTTGCCAATGACAAGCTCAGAACATTTGGAAAGTCACTGAAACATTTCCAGTTCAAATAAAAAGGTAAAACATAAATAGCATCTGCAGCCGCTTGTGAGGGACACCATGAAGTGAGATATGGATTGTACAGAGCCATAAAAATGTTCACGATTCAAAATCGTAAAGGAGAACAATAATGAAGGAAATATTGCAAAGTAACTCTTTTTTACGAATTCAAATCATTGCACTTTAAAACCAGGCTTACTCCATTGAAAACACAGAAAACTCTTCAGTTATTTCAACAAGCTTTGGATTAGGTCCAGCTATCTAATGGAATCCACATCTTGCTTTCAAGCAGCAGACTAGGCTGAAATTTTGGGGGCTAAAACTTGATGGCCTGACTATATGACCTTCTAAATTAAATACCACGTCCCTCAAAGATCTTTTCTGTGCTGGGACTAACAGATCCTCTTGGCCTTTAGTTAAAAATCTACAGAACAATCACAAAACTACACTCCAGCTGTAAGCTTCCTCTGTCCTGCTGTCACTCAAATGAAGGCCAGTTCATGTGGCGAACGTTCCTTCAGTGCAAAAGGAGGATGCATGGCTAGTAATAAAAACCTGTCTTGGCATGCAGGGTTGTAGAAGACAGCTTGTCACATTTCCCAAAAGGGTTTCAAATGCACTAAGGACAAGTGAGGATACCTTTAATCCTGCTTTCTTCACTCTCCTACAGTGTTGAATAGTGATCTTTCCATCAGGGATTTAAAACATCTCACAAAAAAATCCATTTTAGCTCAGAAATGTCTAAGCTTCTACATGAACATCCATTCAGCATATTTATTTTTAAACTCAATTTCTGTTTTTGAGGTAGACTAAAACTGAGACAGCAGTCTCTTAACAGATTTTAATACCATAGGCAAGGATACAAGCACTGCCAAGACTAGCAGAAGTAGTGAGACTCCTTCTATCAGGATATCTACCTTCTAATGTGGGGCTATGAGACCTTGGCCCCTCACATCTCCATATCTTCTTCTCTTACTCTTGTCTATGCACATTGAAGGACTGCAAAAACCAACTCTCTCTCACTGGTTTATCTGTGAGTTTATTTTTGTTGAGGTTTTTAGACAGTTCAGCTCCTAGATCTAGTGTCGTGATTAGGGCTCTGTGCCTGCATTTGCTCCTGGTGTTGAGTTTGAGCTCTTCAGGATGTCCAGAAGACAGACTATCTCTGCCTGAACCTCACTACACCCCTGAATTCTCAAGGTAAAAAATTAGATCTCATGTCAAAGTACTAATAATCCTAAAGTAATCAAAAATGTCTCTTGGATATTCAGTCCATTTCTCGTTTTACACCATTGCACCACTGACCTGAGTGGTATCTGCTGATTAAAGTGGATCCCAGAATTAAATTAAACTGAATTTTTTCCTGAGGGCAAAAACTATTGATCAAGTAATTCACTCCAAACTCCCTTTTGCTCATTCTTGATGGATCAAGGAAGAACAAATTATGTTTACAGTCTGATAAAAGACCTTTTTAATCTATGAAACTGAGGAGAAAAAACTATTTTCCCTTCACATTAAAAGCATGATTGGAAAGTCAGTAACATGCAATACAATAAACCACATTTCAAGGTCATTTATCCCCACCCAGGTGGGGATGTGCTGAGGCCAGAGCGGGTGATCATTACAGTACCTTTGGACCTGAAATCCCATCAATATATTAATTGCTCTCAATCAAAATAGCATTTTCTGACAGAAAGTGGTTGGAATGAACTCTGATACTGCAAAATAATAGCCCACATTTGTCTTTCTGGATAAGAGAGAAGGGTTTCTGTTCTATTTCCTTCTAATATGTCTCCAGCAAGCACAGAAAAGTGTCAGCTCCTGTCTACTTACTATGAAATAAAAGACACTAATGACAAAATAATCCAAGAAAGAAAATAAACGTATTCAATGAGCCCCAAAAGTTCCTAAATTACAGACCACTAAACACAAAAGATTCCTATATACTTTAAGGTATTTGTGTAAAAAGAAAAAAATGAGTGTGCTATGCATGGCTTAAGCTGCTCACTATAATGAGTGTTAAATGAGTTCAAGAAAGCTCTGGAAAAGTTTGCAGTATGTTTTCAATAAGATGACAAGGAAAGCAAGACAGAGATTTGCTGGTAACATTTACCTCCAAGTGCCTAGAGACCAAGTCTCGGGTCTGGTATGAAGGACAGACATTTTGGGAATGACACTAGAACAAAGAATGCCACTTCTGTGGTGACAGAGATGTTTGTAAACTGACTTTGTGTCCTGCAATGACCAACAGCAGCCAGTGAGTGAATGGCTTCCAGAGCTGCAAGCCACCAACAATGTCGTTTTCAGTCACACATAAATAGGGTTGTCTGAACAGCTGATCTTGCAAAATGTTCATCACTAAAGGAGATCACAGCAGGTAAATGCCCTCATCAAGCAATCTGTATCCTACACCAAGAGACTCTTTTACCCAGGTGGAACATCAGTAACTCAGGAGCAGGGACTGACTCTCACTGGGAGCAGGGACTAGCTAAGATGTTTCCTGCAGTAACTGGGCTCAGCTGTGGAATGACAGTTCCGGTGGCTTGGTCCTTCTTGGACACATCAAGCTGCACAGAAAGCAGCATCCCACATTTTCATCCCTTTTCATTTTCATCCCTTTTTCTGGATATGTCCCCTCATTTGAAGGAATAAGTGACAAGAGGGCAAACCAATCCCCATCCATGCAATCTCTGACTTCCCTTCTGTAATGCTGACTCCTGTCAATCCTTGCACACGATCATTACCCCTTCAGGACTGCAACCAAGACCAACAGATTACTTTAGAAAAATCCAAGAAGAATCACTCACTAAAAGTCTGCTTTTTAATTCCCAATGAGATGAATGCAGCAAAGAGAACTTTTGAACTCCACTAGTCTTAGGTAGGTGAAACATCAGCCACTGTCCCAGCATGATGCTCTTGGAACATTACAGCGTGGCCTCTTCTTTCCTCAAGCTTTACTCGGTGGCACCTTTATTTACTTCAACCGAACTTGGAAAACTTTATCACTTTGTCTTAATTGTATCTACCTTTGCAATGACTTGTGAACAGTAGAAAAAGGAAGGTGTATATAGGAGCAAAAAGGAAGGTAACAAGAGAATCTTTTTCTAGAATGAAAAACCCATTTTCCTTAGCAACACCTCTATAATTTTTCATTAGCTATATTGAAATATTTAAGAGAAGAAAGTGGGTCATAAAGATACTTTAAAACATGAGAAGTGTTGACAGCTTAATGTAGCAGCAGAAGAAGAGCTAGTTAAAATGTTATAAAAATTCTTCTACTTGTCTGAATGGTTTAATGGACATAGTTGTCATTTTATCTGCTTAACACTTCCTGCTAAAAAGATGTGTCAGATTTCCCTGTGCTTACATGGCAATTTTCCCAAGTAGATTGTGAAACTGAGAAGATAAGTTATTTTACAATTCATGGGGGATATGCTATTCATGGAACAGAGCATGAAGATAAGCAACATGCAAAGCATTGGAAAAGAAAATCTTGGATTTCTGAGAAGAGGTTTGCTTGCTTTCTAGTATCTTTAAGTTGCTTTTGCCCTGCTGTGCTGTCAGCTGTCAAGCAAAATAACTTAAAAATGAGAACCTCAAGGTTAATTTCCCAGGGCAAAACCATTTTCTCTATCAAGTTTCCAAGTGAAGACTTAAAATTCTTTTTGAAAGGAAAAAAAAGTATTTTTCTTTCTTTAAGACACGTTAGGATGTCGCTGACATCAGCAAAACTGCTTTGATTTTCCATGGGTATACATCAGAGATCAAAATTGGACCTCTGTCCAAACACAGGCATCGTTAGCTGAAAAATATCTTGCAGGCTTATTCTTCTTCCCAGTCGGTGAGGTGCTGACAAGCTTTTGTTTGTGGTTAGAAAAACACCATTCACTGCATTTTTTTACTTGGCATTTAGAAGTACCAGTGCCAAAACACAGATACTGAGCACAGCTGAAGGTATAGAACTTGGAGATGCAGGATCAGTGCAGCTGCAAATATTCACTGCAGTAACAGTCAATAGAAGGATAATAACTTCTATTTCATCCTCCTGCAGTAAGGTAGTGACTAAGTGAACTGGTGAAAAATCAACAGCATTGCCTTAAGTATTTTATAATAGCAAGGCATGAATTTTGTGTTAATTCAAAACTGACATTAGTTTGGCTATGTGGCAGTCTCTTATGACTGTCTAACACCTTTTTAAGCTTATAAAAGAAAATAGCATGTACTGCCAAAAACTCTGCTTATTTTAATAAAGAATAATACCAAAAGAGAAGTTTCACAGTCTTTCCTGATGAGTGGCTGTGAAGTCTGCAAGGAAGCAGTAAACGCACAGCTTCAGCTGCCCAGTGGGAGCAATGGCACTTGCCTCACAATTTATATAAAAATCAGAATAGGTTTAGGAATGTCATTGACATGTTAACAAGTAATGCAGGTGTTCAGGAGTCTCCAGTTCAGTGCCTTTGGAAATCTCACCCACCTACATGTAGAGAACTGTGAGATGAGCCTCTCCCTACATTTTTCTTTTACTACTGGCCTTTGAAAAAGCCTAAAGTCAGGTTGATGGAGCAGTGAGGAACTCAGTGCCCTGCTGACAGAGTCTGACTGACTCACAGAGATTGCCAGAAGATGTAGTGCTGCCAACTCTTGTGATTTCCATGTGAGTCTCCCCATATTTAGTGTTATTCCTCAAGGCCTCACTTTATTTACATTACAACATAAGTTTCATCTGTCAGTTAAAAGGAAAGGTGTTGGTCTTTTTTGGACATCACCAACCCTACATGCTCCAGAATCAAAAGGGAAGGACAAAAAGACCTGATAGTTCTTGCTTGCATAAATTTCATGGTTTTAAGCTGGTCCCAGTACCCTTCTTTGGTAGCAAAAGGCAACATTAGAGCCAAAGCATGAAGCATTTCTTAGTGCTCTCTGCTGAAGGGAGGTCTTCAACACCACATGGGGAAGGTGGGAATGTCAAGCTGAGCTGCTGAATTAAAAAATGCTCAGGAAAGTCTGTCCTCAGGATTATATTGAGCTAGAAACACTGCCAGAGGGATTGGTTTTCCCCCAGCATTTCCTCTCCTGGGCAAATCACATCCAGGAGAAGCATGAAAAGTGAATGAAAGAAAACAAGCAGAAAGGAATCAACTGAACTCTAGGCATTGCTGAAAAAGGATTTGCCTGCAATGTTAGCTGAAGGACTTGGATCTCATTTTTCCACACCAAGCAGCCCATCCCTACGCTGACTATCTTGGGTTCAGTTCAGCAGTAACATAGGAGTCACTGTTTCCTTGAATTGAAAGGACATTTTCACCTGCTTGTGCAAGGGAAGACTCAAAGTTCTTGTCTACCAGAGCTACATGAAACGGAAAAGAAAAACAGATTTTGTAATCGAGTTGCTAAGATCAAAGCAAACCATCTTTCTCCATGATTGGATTCACACTTTTAGGCTTTTGATCTGAAGTATGACACTCAGAACTTAGCACACAAACAAATCATCACTTAGTCAAGGTGCTAAGAATCAGGGTTAAGTTGAAACAGCCCAATGATTATACCCTCCAAATTAAATCCAATCCTGCTGCATGGGACCAATTTCTTCTACCCTGCACATACATATATTTCTCTACCCAAAACCCATACAGTGAAGCATTTAGTATGAATTTTACTCATCCTGCTGGATGCTGATTAGTTGAAAAATGTTAGTAAGTAATGGATCCCAGAGAAGCAAATGTTTATGCTTGCCTAAACCTAGCCAAGGAAATTTTCTATGGTGGAAAAACTGCCTCACGGCATGGAATGCCAAAACTGGGAAGGTATTAATAGAAATAAAAGTATAAATGCCTACTTGTTTACAATTCTGACTTTAACTGTTAGGTTGTCAGAGCAGAGAGGATCATTTCTCTAGAGACAGAGTAAAACTAAGTGTCAAGGACCAGACCCTAATTCAATGGGAGTGTTTCATAGGCACCCAATCCTGTTTCTGTCTAGTCAATAGCAAACCAGGAGTCATAAATCCAGTGTCTAAACACTGAAATTGAAACTCCTGATCTCTGCTGTGCAACTAAAGCAAATATCAATATTTTTAATCAAGGAGACATGCATAATCTGGATCTGACTGCACATATGTTATGTAGGCATACAGGTCTCTAAGATGATTTAACTCCCAAAAGTTTCATGCAGAAATTTCCTTGGAGAAAGGGAAGCAGAGTGGTGTGTCTGACTACGTGGAGTGCGAGTCCATTACTACACATCAGAGAAGCCACAGAGAAAGCACCTTTAAAAATCTTCCAATGTGGAAAATCCATAAGTCTAGGTTTGAAACCCATCCTGAGGTGTAACTGTAGGAAATCAGGCTTTTCCAGTCCTTACTGCATGTTAAAACCTGACAGTCTGCTCCTCTCAAGGCAATTTTAACTCCGCTCTATCTTCAGTGACCTCAGGTATTCATCCTGTGCCACGCCTGCTGATGTCTGGACAATGTCTACTGGCTCCCAGTGAGACAAGAGTTTGCAGCATGCTACCAAGCAGAGAAGATTCTTGACAAATAAATGACACCTGCTGTATCTTATGAATTCTGATCTTATTTTCACATCGCCTCATAATCGGTTCTTGCCTTTCATATCCAGCAATTCCCATTGCAGTCTTTACTTGACAGTGCAGGGCTGTTCTAAGGGTTCAGAAGAACCAGAAGCCCTTCTAAAAGCCACATCTTGCATGAGGGCTCCCGGTATCCACTCTCCAGTCTCAAACCATGTGCTGCTGTGTGAGTCCAACATAATATTAATCTTTGGCTTGTTCAGAACAAGGAGAGAGGAAACCTGGCAAGATGTCCAAGTAACTGGAGTTTTAAAACAGGTCTGGACACCTGTTTGGTAAAGATACTAATATCCTCTAGAAGTGGAAGAGCATGGAAAGCCATTAGAGATCTCTTACAGGTGACTGAAAGCTGTGGTGAGTCATATATTTACAATCTGGTTGAAATTTAAGCAATGTGGAATGAACCACAGTGATTCTGAGGTCACATTTTCCTTCCATTTACTATTCTCTTTCTTTTTTTACCTACTGAAAGGTTACCTAGGGTTTGCAGCCCTTTCTACCAAGTTGTTGACCTCTCATTTAAAGTCTCTAACTCAAGTCTGCTGAAAAAAAATCTGCCGTGAAGGCTTAGGATCACCCTGGTCTAAGACTGACGATCCCTCAGAGAGTGATTTCTGGATGGGAAGAAGAAATAAATGTGCATCTGAGTCTCAACCAGACATCCACTAAAGCCCCATGATAGCCTAGACAAATGCTTGGAAGCAAGAACTAGAAAACACCAAACTTTACCCCAACTCCATTTCCATTTGCAGCTTCCTGTGGGCAATCACAGAATAGAGTCATTTTAGTTGGAAAAAACCTTTAAGATCAAGTCCAACCATTCACCTCACACTGCCAAGCCCATCACTAACCCATGTCCCTCAGCATCTCAGCTACATGGTTTCTAAATAGCCCCAGGGATGGGAACTCCACCAACTCCCTGGGCAGCCTATGCCAGTGCCAAACAATCCTCTCAGGGAAAAAGTTCTTCCTAATCTCCAATCTAAGCCTCCCCTGGAGCAACTTGAGGCCATTTCCTCTTGTCCTATCACTTGAAGGAAGAGACAGGGCTCCTTACAGCCATAGGTTGCAGGCAGCTGCACAACAGGAGCTTTACCAAGCCCTTGGAATTCAGCAGATAACACTAAGAGGAGTAAAATTATACCAATTTTTTTATTCACCTCTTATAGAGTGTTGAGAAGACTTCACTTCATCATTCCTCCTATCTGAGGACCCACTCCCCAGCCATCCCCGTTACCTGTGCAAATTTCCCGGTACACATCAGCCCATTCCAGCGTGCGACAGTGAGACACCCGGGGTGACGCAGCAAGTAGTTGTCTGCTCTGCCTATGAAAGTGTCTGGATATCCTGTCACTGAGCCATCCAGATCATGGAAGATAGATGTTTTGTCACCATCATTATCATTGTCTCCAAACCACTGTCCCGATCTGCCAAAAAACACTTTGAGTCCAACCTAGCAGGAGAAAATAAGAAGAAAAATTACTGGTTAACTCTTAAGGACTTGTGTTTGCAGAGTTTTAGCAAACAAAACAGTCCTACAGCTAGATCTAGAAAGACATATTGTCTCAATAAAGGGTTTTATTTCACCTCATCTATTTAGAAAAAATATTTTAGAGAAAATGTACTGGTTTTTCCCCTCATTTCCTAACTCCAGGAGATATTTTCATGAAAATTGGACTTTTGGTTCTTTGAAATGTACCCAGACAACCATGTATTCCTTGAAATCACACAGCAATAAATCGTGTAGTGGCAAAAGGAAGAGGATGACTCAAAGGGTAGGGAAATACTGGAAGATTATGAAATTTACTGAGGAATACCACAGCTGTGATCAAAGAAACAAAAATCACTAGATATTTGGTGAATCTTCTCATATATTTTCAATGGCCGTTCAAAGTGGTTCCGAGTGACTTTTTTTTTCTAATTGTTCCTCCTAAAACTTTATAAAACTTCATAAAAATGACAGCAATTCTCAGAACTGGCTCTTATGTATATTCTAATATATCCCCTGAAGAATATTTTTTTTTTAAGGAGGGAAAAATAACAGGAAGCAGCATTATCCTCATTATGCATAGCTCTGTCTTCAAGATTTTTCAGTAGCTCAGCAAAAGAATCTGACCTGATATGAAAATCCAGGAAAACGAGGAAATTCCAGATGTTCAGCAAAAAAAACCCCATGGAATACTTTAATGCCTCCAGAGAAAATTGTTACAGTGTATGACAATTAAGTTCTGAAGTAATCAAGAAAATAATTACTCCAGGTCAAGCACTTTGAATGAATGCAGAAAAAAGTGCGTTTAAAAGCAGACGGTGTAAATAGAGACTGGATTACACCAACCCAAAGGACTGTAATTTGTTCCATTTAGCCCAACTAATTTTAATTGGACTGTGCACATGGGTAAGAATTAGGGTCAGCAGCAGGATTAGGCTGCAAGTTTACTAAGGGCTTTAAAGGCTTTATTTTAACAATAACAAACAGAACAGCTTAGAAGAATAGGAGAGTCATTGTGATTTTGAGTTAAATGGAAAGTCCCCATTGACTTAGGAAAAAAAAAAATGACCACTGCAGCAAGAACTACTTACAGAGTAAATTTCTTTATTCCTTTGAAATTAAACTAGAGCCTAGAACCATTTTTCTGCCACCTTCTTGTTTGAGCCCCAAACACACACCTGAAGCAGTCTCATTTGAAGGAGGCTCAAACACATGGAAATTTAATGTGTGTTTTTGAGTGGTTTAAAAACCTTCTCTTACTGCACCACAGGAAAATTTTGTGCAAAGTAGGAGGATCACAAAAGTTGGGTTTTTTTCTTTCATTTTAACTTCTAAAATAAGAGATAGTAAACACTGCTGCAGCTCAAAGCTCCAGTATAAATACTTTGTGACTGAGAACTTCTGGAGTTGAACATGAAAATGAGCACTTCACTGGGGAGAACAAAGTCAGCTGTACTTCAAAACAAACTAAGCCACAGCCAGTACACCTTACATTTGCTTAATACTCTCAATATTTCCATCCAGCAGCAGACAGTTTTGGTGCTAATGCTCATCTCATCTCTAATATTCTCATCTAAAAAAAATCTGAAAGTCAGAAAATAAATGTTCATGAACAGCATCACTTCTTTCATAAGTCTGAAGGTTGCCTTTTGTACACTGGGGGATAGGGGTGCATTGAGTTTGCAGTTACAGCTGCGGTAACGTGTTTTTTTTCAAAGTGACCTCAGATCAACAAAGACTCAGCTCTTCAGGTATTATCCCTGTGAGCTAGAAAAGGGTGCAGAGACAGGTCAAGTCTAGCTACCACACTGCTATTCAGACACATAATTTTCATTAGGTGTGGACTACCTAGGAGTGATATGGTATAAAGGTTACTTGGATTATCTGTCTGAGGCATGACAGGGAGATCTGACAGATGATGGTTATGAGAGTACATAATCTCTTAAGAACACGCTAACTCAACCTGTGCAAGGGCAGCACACCTCGCACACCTGCAGAGAAGTCCTTAAGACTGCAGTGAAAAACACCTTCAATATTAAAAATTGATAATGTACTGGTAAACATTGTAATAACTTTCAATTTGTTTCGAGTGTTGGCAATTCAGTTGTTGGCACAAGCTGCCAACAAAAGCTACATCACAGTGTCACTGTTATCATTTTATGGAAAACACTTTCAACAACTTTTATAGAATCATAGAATCATAGAATGGTAGGGTTCAAAGGGACCTTTACAGATCATCTAGTCCAACCCCCCTAAAGAAGCGGGTCCACCTAAATCAAGTTACATAGGATCATGTCCAGGTGGGTCTGGAAGTCCTCTAAGAAAGGAGACTTCACACCCTCCTTGGGCACACCTGTGCCAGGGCTCCCTCACCCTCACAGTAAAATAGTTTTTTCTTATATTTAAGTGGAACGTTTTGTGTTCCAGCTTCATCCCATTACCCCTCGTCCTGTTGCTAGATACAATAGAAAAAGGGGATGTCCCAACCTCCTGACACCCACCATTTAGATATTTGTAAATGTTANTGGCTCATGTTTAGCTTATTATTAAGGGAACTTGCTGAGGGTACACTCTGTCCCCTCATCCAGGTTGTCGATGAAGATGTTGAACAAGACTGGCCCTGGAACCAATCTCTGAGGATCTCCACTGGCCACAGGTCTCCAACTCGATTCTGTGTCATTGATCACCACACTCTGGGCTCTGTCATTCAGCCAGCTCTCGATCCACCCCACAGTCTACTCGTCCAACCCACACTGCCTGAGCTTTCTGATGAGGATATTATAGGAGACAGTGACAAAAGCCTTGCTGAAGTCAAGGCAGATGACATCTGCTGCTCTCCCCTCATCTAGCCAGCTGGTTATGCACTCATAGAAGGCTGTCAGGTCGGTCAAACAGGATTTCCTCTATTTTACTGCCCAAGGACTCTCCTCTTGTTGGTATGAATTTTACTCTGCTGGAGTGACACAAGCCATCACCCTGCATGTTCCTTTTGATTGGGATTCTCATTAGGGTTGTTCTGGGGCTTTTTCTGACCCCTTTTTTCAAGGGATAACTTTAGGACTTTAGCTCAGCGTCTGCTTTTCTTTTTCCATCATGAACTTTTTGCAAACTTCTGCAGAAACGCAGCACTGAGATAATACAGGCTAAACACAATAAAGGCAACATTAGGAAGCATCCATCTCTTAGGCAGAAATGCAATCCCACATGATTCGCTAGAACACAAGCAGGAGCCCCCTCTGAACTCTTCTGGGGACCACAAACTCACCCAGCACAAATCACTGGGATTTTTTTAGTAGAAGTAATTTTAGAGATGCCAGAGTTTTGGCACAATTAGGCTTGAATCCACGCTAAGCTCCTGTCTGCAGGGAAAAAATAACCATAGGGATCATCAGTAATCGAGGTGAATTGGGACAGTTTGCAAGTCTTCTGCATCTGCTGGAGGTGGCCTTGTTCATGGGAACCCAAAAGGTCACATACAACCTCTTTCTCCTCATCCCACTCTACAATGTCTGCACAGCAAAAGGACAGAGAATAAATGGGTTGCAATTTTATGACTAAAAAGAGATCTATCAAGTCTTCTTAAGACATGGTACATGAGTGTCCTGTTTGGGCATTGCTCTGTTCTGGTGCCATCTCCTTTGACTTCTCCAAGTCCTAATGACTGACAGTAATTAGATCTACAGGAGACCACAACCATCAGAAATGTCCTCTCTTGTTAAAAGACCAGCTACTGCTTCTACTGCTTTGAAACACTTTTTTAAAGTATCCTTTTAAAAACATGCAAACAAGCCTAGCAATGATGTTGCTATTGATAAATGCACAGATATCTCAATATGTGAGATTTAGGTTTTTCAACAGAAAGGCAGCTAGAATACATCTTGTGGAATCTAATGTTTCTAAACTAAACTGCCTCTCAGACAAAAGATGCTGAGACATTTAACAGTCTCACTGGCCTCAAACTGTACAACTATATTAAAGAGGTGCACTTTCAGTTATTTAAGGTGGAATCATCCCTTTTGTTAATGTGCACAGATATAATCTGTATGAAGCCATTCTGTTGGACAGAAGTCTATAAGCATTACTGCAGAAAAATTTCCACCCACCGATCAAGCCCTCCCCAGTTCCAGGTTGATTTTCTCCTTTGTGTTCCCCATAACCATCTTCTAATCATTTCCCCAAGGGAGGACATAAAGCATCTAAGGTAACTAAGTTGTCATTACTGAAATGAACAGGAACTGTGTTTTCTTTAGAAGAGCAGTGAAGTGACTGCAATAAACACCAACCTTTCATGAAATACCCTCCTGTTGTTCATCTAAAGTGTGCCAGAGAGAGGAGACAGATGAAGTAACTTGCCAGAGGGAGTGATATTGGTCAATCCCAGAGCAATGGAAATTTTCCTCAAGATTAAGTCAAACCTCAACCCAAAGTTACTACAGTTCATGGACATCCCAACAAGCATGGACGTTTGAAAAAAGCTAAGGAAAGGTTATGATCCCTGGGAGTGAGCCAAGTGGAGTCTATCATTTCCCAAGCCAAGCATGCAGGGCCACAACCCCTGCAGGAATCCAGGACAAGAATTGGAACTGCTCAGCATCCTACAGTTCCTGCCAAGGCAGAGATACAGAGCCCCATTCTGCTGTCAGTGTTCACTGGAAGTCCCTGTTGTGCTCAACAGGAATCTTACTGCTGACTCCAGAAACTGGGTCATGGTTTGTGCTTCTAAGTTCATTTGCTATTTTTGTGTAAGTATTGTATTGCTGTTTACTGTCTGCTGATGTGTCATTTGTCTTCCCCTCAATCTCTGAGGCCAGGTCCTCACCAGGTTCTCAGCATCTATAAGCTGGTAATGCTGCACCGGCTAATAACAGCACACATTTATTCTTTTCTTACTTACACTTTTCTCCATCAGGATCTGTGACACATTATTCTGGGGGCTTATCTGCCAGGAGTTTTTCATGAAGAATCCAATGGCACTTGAGTATCTGTCAACAGTAGGGGTGAACTTCTTGAAAGTGCATTTTGCCATCCTGACAGGCCCATCATAAATCTGGAATCCACGAATAGGGAACGTCCTGTGAGATATAAGAACAAACATAGTCCTGTGTTAAAAGCTTGGGCAAACTCCAAGTCTTTTCCTGAAGGCACAGAAAGATATTAACAAGTAGCTAAACCATCTTTTCTTTCCCAAAACTGAGGTCTGGGCAGTCATCACACAGTTAATGAAAGATGAATCTCTATGGAACATCCTCTACAGGATAAAGCTCAAGACACACACACCCCCACACAAAAAGACTCCTAAGGTTGCCTAAGGCCTGTAAGCTGGGGTAAAGTAGTTCAGAATCCTTGTCCCTAGCCTCCCAGGAGTTCATCATCACAAGAAACACTCAAAGGGTTGTGTGGTAGCATTGCTGTCAGGTTCCCTGTTCCAGGGCAAATGAGGTTTCTCAGGAAAACATCTGCATGTTTGAAACAATGGTATCAGTCAGAGTCCCTGGAGGCAAGTGTCTACTTGGAAGCAAGTGCCAAGTGATGCAGCACAGTTTCTTCTCTCCCTACAAGACATTTCACATGAGATACCCAGGACCTAGTCTACAACATTTCATACAGTAAAGCAATTTCTGCAGTATTGGTTCGTGGATATGTTGTTAAGACATCACTATAAAAAGTGTCATCACCAGAGTCACAGGTAAGTGCTTGCCCCTTCCATTGCCTGTTTTGAGAAGGTGGCAAGTTTTACTTGTCTCTGGCTGTGTTTGACTAATGGGTGGCTTGCATCAGCTTCACAGACAGTAATGAAGCTAGCTGGTAGTGGCATGGAAGGGTAGGTTGATGGCTACCAAGTTCAGAAACAGTGTACAGACATGAAAGCCACAAAGCAGACAGCACATGGGCACTCAGACTCTCATCAGCCTGGGGGTTACTAAGGCCCAGATTCCAACCCCAGTCCTGATGTTTTTTCTTACTGGTTTGCTCCAGAACTAGATCCAGAAACACTTTGCCAACTAGAAACACTAGACACAAACAGTGTTTCTTGTCCAAATAATTCTTCTTCAATCGCCAGAGCCGTTGTCCCAGTAGTTGGGTCTGGTACAACCCATTTTGCACTATGCCATGATGAAAGGACAGATGTTTTGGCATACTCCTTTCCAAGAGTACATTGCTTAACAATATCACAGATGATCAGAGCTGGTTTGAACTGAGAAGGAGCATTCTTTGCAATTGACATTAAAACACCACCAATAATAATGAGGATAACTGATTTTTCTTGCTGCCCTACACAGATTCCATTCCTGTGTCACTTATGGCCAAGACACATATAGTCAGGGCTGTGCATGTGGCATGTCTGCTGAATAGTGCTTATTATTGAATTTTATATTCCTTGTAGAAGGTTTAATAATTGATGAGCATCACCAAAAACACACATGAGGGTACCAATTAAACTTGGGGAAGCATGCCTTGCTATGGCAATGAGGGTAGGACCCACGGAGGAGGCTGCACTGCTATCAAAATAGAAAATAACATACAGCTATGAAAAGAAAAATAAGATGCAATAATGCAAAGTGATTTCTCCTTTGTCAAACTGGCTATGTTTGCCCAGTTCTGCTGGTGAGAGGACAAGGGGCATGGTGAATGGGAGTTGTGCCATCACCTCAATGCTGTGCTACTGAAGAACTCCACAAAAGTCATTTAGTATCTTTCAGATTCTCTAATCCACTCTCCAGTGATTAATAAATTAAACAGAAAATTAAATCAAATACATTCAGTTGAGAATGCTCTCAAGCTGTTGGCCTGAAGAGTGAGTTTATTCAGATGCTTATTATTTCTGGCCTGTACAATAATTTAAACACCCAGTATAAATTACTTTTTGGTAATCACATTCATTCCTGAGGCTTTTCTTCTAGCTTACACTAATGCCAAGAAGAAATAGAAGAAGAATAACTCACTTGTTTCTGGGCAGTGTTCTGTATTCTCCATTTGCCCCTTTTCCCCAGTAGCTGTTTTGGCCTCCCTGAGAGCCAAAGTTGCTGCTTTCCCCTACAAAAATGGAGTGTGTAACCTCCAGACTGGAGCCTTCATCTGTTGGGAAGGTCCCATCACTACAAGCAAAGAAACACCAGGTAACTATGCAGCACAGCACAAACAATTAATTAATACTTTTAATTACACCACAGACACAGTAGATGTTCTTTCTTAATTTGGAAAAAAAAAGTGCACACACTGGTAAAGCAGCCTGCTTTAAATTCTCTTTAGACACCAGCAAGTTGCTGCTGAGGTATCTTAGTGCTCAGGCATCATTAATACAGGTAACAGCCTCAGTTAAACAGCTCTACCCTACCTATAAATATATATACATGCAGTTGTTGTGTACTCAGTTGTTCTACAAATTTTAGCTACACCCCTGAGGCAAGAGCCACATATGACCAATTCTCATTGCCTGCAGCGGGCTTTGGATATGGCTTGTTTTTGCAGGTTATTGCCTAGATGGGTCGAGATGAGAGCAGCAGGAGTATGGTAGACACCAGCAGAAGAGGCAGGAGACCTGCTGTGCCTCGACATGGCACCATCCCAGACACCCCGCCCTGGTAGCATACAAGCTATGGGCAATGCAGCTCCACTGGGCTAGAGCAGAAGAAGAGTCTCTCCCAGCACAGAGCCAGATGTTTAGTCTACTGATTCAGGATCTACTGACCAAAAGGATATATTCAGCAATTATAATCTATTCCCCAGACATGCTGAGGCAAAGGGAATGAAAGGCTAAATTGTCCTTTGTGTTAACAGTTGTACAGGGAAGACTTGATGTGGTCTGGGAGGGAAACATGAGGTTTTCTCCTGTCTAAGAGTAACTACCAGAGGAGTGTCTCAGCATCCATTCTTCACTCTGTTACATGGGAGGGAAAAAAAATGGATGAAGATCTATTTTAAGAAATTACCTTGCCAGAGTGAGTCCGATTCCATTGTCTGAAAACCTGGGGCAGAAGAAACACAACAGTGTAAATGATGAGGAATGTCTGTAGTAAATTCATCCTACAGACCTATTTATGTCTGCTGTGGAGGAAGAAATATCACATGTGATTACAGTCACTTACCCCGAGTTACGGAAGATAATGTCACCGCCCCTGGCCCAGGCCCCGTGGTCATTGTTTTTAAAAGCAATAAGACCATCAATCACAGCTGGAACTCGTGGCTTTTCAGGATCAGCATCTTGATGAGGCCGAAATCTGAAGTAAGGAGATTAATTAATGCAGCACAAAGACTGACCTCAGACAGAGGAAGCTGTGCCTAGCAGAGCTCATTTGGCTTCCAAATATCAGCATGATGGGCCTAAAGAGGTGATATGCCCAGGATCAGAGTCAGGCTACGAGCTTGATGTAATCTCTGTGCTTTGGTACAAAGCAGAAAACAAGAAACACTCATAAGGGTAAAATTCTGGCCCCAGTGAAATCAACAGGAGATTTCTCACTAAATTTCAGTGGACTCCTTAATTTGATTTAGAGTGATTTAGAGGCATAGAAA
Organism: Urocolius indicus; assembly: GCA_013401255.1. Lineage (NCBI taxonomy): Eukaryota > Metazoa > Chordata > Aves > Coliiformes > Coliidae > Urocolius > Urocolius indicus. The sequence goes on from WBNH01001474.1 coordinate 660,472, forward strand.
ACACTTTTTCCCAAGTCACTTGAGTCTTTTTGTAATTGCCCTTACAAAGCCCATTGAGAATTCCTAGGCTGATGCTGGAGAAATCAATTAGGCACTTTCAAGAATCTCATTCAGCAAAGACAGAGTAACTGGAGAAGCTTTCCTTGTAAGTACAGACCAGACCTCCATATGCTCCTGTCTCTGCTGAAAGAGAAGCTGTCATACAAAAAAAGGATTCACCCTGAGAACTGAGCACTTCTCAGTTACTTGCAGGCTATTTCTTGCACGCTGACTGTTAAAGCCAGATTTGTGCTGGCTTTGGAAAATAATGACCGCTGCTTTTTCTGACTCTACCCTCACCTCTTACTTCTTCCAGCAGATGCACTAAGGCATGTGCCTCCTCAGTGACCCCGGCAGGGAAGTCTCACAAAAGGGCACAAAGTCACCCTTTCAGCCATACAGGAGCATCATACATGGCATTGATAGGGTGTGATGGAGAAGGCAAAAAGACAAGGCTTGACCAGAAGCAGTGACTGATTTCTGACACAGCCTCCTCACATAGACCCATAGGGCTGCAGTGATCAAGAAAATGGCCTTAATTTACCTGCTTCCACTCTGGAAAGAAAAGTTAGAGATTTTAAAGCAGCTGACAAAAAGCTTTGAGGCTACTCTATTTTTCTCATTAATCCTAGAGCAGTCTCAGTAGTCTCTTACATCATCTTTCAGATGTAATTCCTTCAAAGTAATTAATAAGAAATGTTGGAGTTTACAAACTCACTAATGGACTAATCAGATCTGGATCTCCTTTTACGTGCTTCACTGCTCAGTCCTCCTAACCCCAAGTGCACATGTATCATTTTTGTTCAGCAGTAACACAAGTAATTCAGTGCATAGCTATGAAGTATTTGCTTGTGCACATCAGAGATAGTTTGTGTGCTTTTTTCAGACACTCTAGCCATAATGAGGCATTAATGATCTGCTAAATACAATGCAGAAGCCAAGAAGCAATGCAACTATCCAAAATACTTAGCCACACAGCATGTACTTACCTAGCATTATCGACAGTGAGATACTCTCTGGGATCTTCAGCGTTGGCTCTCGTTGTCTTTACTCCTTTTCCAATAAACAAACCAGCCTGAAAATGCACATGACTCCAATTATTTTAACAGACTGCCCACCAGAGACCAGGGATGCCAGACTTTTATCAATGAACACGGGCAGCCAGTGCATGCAGGCACAGCAAGAGCTTGCAGCCAGGGCTTTCTCTTCTAGTTTCTTTTGGTGTCACTTGGCACTGCTCAGCATCACATTAGCACAGGATGTAGCACACTGAAGTCAGGACAGAGCCTGCCCTGCCATATGTTATGCATCAGCATCTTGGGCTGTCTTCTGACCTGAAGGAAGGCACTGAACTCCCACTCTCTCTCCCTCGCAGAAAGCAATAAGGGATTCTGCCAAGCTCTTGATAACTTTTTGGAAAAAGAGTGCTGTTAAGAAGTAAAGCTTTATTTAAAGAGTGACGAGTCCCCCGACAGTTGAAAGAGAACATGAGCTGCTGTAGCCAACTTAAAGGCTTTGGGCAAGAGCAACAGCTCTAGCTGTCATGGACCAAGATGTAAAATATACAAGGTACAGAGAGCAGCACTGATTTCAATCTAGAATCCTGAGAAAGAAGTTTAAAACGCTTTTTATAGCTTATAGGTTATGTTTTCATGTCAAGAGTATATCAGAAGAAAGAGATTTTCTTGGAATTACCCTTGAATTTTTGGTCTCATTTTTCAAAGGTGATGAGCACGCCTTGGCACAAACAACTTTTGCTCATTCCCCTATATCCTTGCCCCACTGTGGTCAAGAACAGTGCTCAGTGTCCTGCCTGTCATTCCTTAAATTTTACCTAGTAGTAGAGTACCTATGGCATGGGCACATTCCCCACTAAGACAGGCACAAAACTGAAGTGCCTGAAATGAGACAGCCATTCTGCTCAGTTGCCTCTTTAACCATTACAAAGAGCATCAACCCCCAAAACTGATTGTGTCTTGATGTAGTGTTAAAAGACAACTATCAAAATGTAAGACACTCGCGATCATCTGATTTCAGAGCACTACACATGACCAGCCCTCTGCCATACTATCATCTTAATAGAAAAACACAAAAAACATCCACCTGCCTTGAAATTGGAGTGGACTCTGTTGTTGTAAAATACTCCCAAGGGGGTATGTTCAGCCTGTCCCTCTGGATATTGCCCCTCAGATTGTCCAGTGGGAACCCGGTGGAAGATGTACCATATCCCAACATCCTAAAAGACAAAGAGAGCTCCAAGAAATGGGACACTACAATTATTGGTACTGGTTATCCAGGAGACTGTGTTTCCCACTATGATGGACACATTTCTAAACTCAACCTGACAAGTGTGTGAGTCTCTGAGGACTCACACCAACCCACACTCTTACACCTCCAACTTATCGCTTGGCATGCACAGGGAGTCCCTGGAGCACATACACAAGAGCTTTAAAAATGCATCAACTGTGGGTGAAATTCATGTGGTTTATTAAAATACTCAGCCTTCTCTATATAGACACATTAAACACAAACAAGATTTGGGTAAACATCAGAGTAATAACAAGAAAAGAGTATGTATTTATATATACAAATATAAAATTTTATTGGGCATTTAACTATTAACTACTAATAAAAGTCAACATTTGCTAAGAGACATCACACACCATTTCCAGCCACAGTTGTGAGCGAAATCAGTGTAAGAACTGTAGGCAAATATTACCTCTTACTAGAGACAGAGGCTGCAGAAATACATATCCAAATTTTACGATGGTGTGCTAAAAATTCATTGCCCTCACGCTAATGACATCAGTAAGAGCACAATACATGGGAACTAGAGGCAAAGCATAGCTCTTTGCCATGAAATGACTTTACCTGAGCACCAGCTGCTGCATTCTCTATTAAGCTGTTATTTGGATTTGCAATCCAGAATGTGCTGACAGCCCTGAAAAATCAAAATCAAAGTGATCCCAAGCAGTAACCAAACAGGAAGGGATACATTTTCATAGCACAGCACTGGAATTGAGCCACAACTCTCCTATGGACTTTAAAACTCCACACAACCTTTTAATGATACTCTTTAAGGAAAAGAAACCATCTTGTAATGTCAGACGTTCATTTATGGAGCCACATGCTGAACCTATTGTAAATTATATGAGACTGTTAACACAAAATCCGTGCTCTGGTAAATGAGGCTTAAGGAAACCCAAAGTACTTTCTTTTTTAAGCTAAGCAGGTTTGTGAAATGTCTAAAAAGTGAACTTCTAGTTTGTTTTTTGGAACTTCAGGGGCAATGGCAGGAGGTGGAGATTCTCTATGGACTTACAAAGCTTCTGTGTGGAAAACAAACCAAATGCTCTTGCAAATTGCAAATGGCTCGTTAAGCAAGAGATTAAGGAGATGTTATTTTGACTTTTATTCGAATACGAAATGTTTTCTTCAGATGGGAGATCAGTAGTGGCACAAACAGGAGCCAGATATAGCTATGAAAACATTGTAATCTGTTACCTTATTTCATCTAATAACATCTTTGGCAGTAACAAAGGCCACATGTAAAACCACTGGAAACCTTTTCTCACAGCACAGCAATTTATTTGATCATTCTAAGTGGAAAATCTCGATCATCTTTTATCCACCTTAACTGCTGCATCATCACGAATCCACCCTCTTTTGGATTAACAGAATCACTAAATAGGTGCAAAATAAATCTGTACTAACCATACAAGCAACCTCAGCATTTCAGCAACAGTATTTGTGATGAATTCAGTTGGATTGTTTATGGAAATTAAAATAAGTAGGGTTTAGTCACTGCAACCTTTTCCAGAAAATGTAAAAATACCAATTTCCTTGGCTAAACTGAGTTTTTGCTTGCAAACACTAGCCAGACCCATAGCTGGGTCCCTGAGCACACAAGTTACAGTTCATCAGTCTCCAAAATAGAGACTAACTTTTGTCAGCTGTATCAGGATGTTGTTTGTTGTTAAATGATGCTTACTGCAGTTTATGCTAATATCTGCATTCTCACTAAATCTCCTGATAGACTCTAGACAGTCATGTACTCATGTACTATTGACCGATTTACTCCAAATGCTCCAGTCTCAATTCAGCCCTGGTGAAAAAAAGTTAAAAACTTCCTTTGTACTAAGTGGTATTTTTGCCAGTTTAGACCAAGGGTGAACCAACTTGCATTTATCAGTCAAATTTCATGGAGTCTTCAACATCCTACCCAAGAAGAATTGAAAGGGGTTCAGAAACAAGCAAAGTGCTCTAATTTATTTATGATTCTCAGGAAACAGTGACAGAAATAACTGGCAGAAAATATTCCCTGCTTATGGTTCTCAAGTGTTAACAGATACCTTCCCAAGCAAAACATGGTCAAATAGGTTTTTTAACATGAAAAATGGTAGAAAAAGCTTTCATTGACAGCCAGTTGAACATGAGCCAATAGTGGGCCCAGTTGGCCAAGAAGGCCACTGGCATACTGGCTTGTATTAGAAATAAGTGATTATGTCCCTATACGTGGCACTGGTGAGGCTGTACCTCGCATATTCTGTTCTGGGCCCCTCACTATGGGAAAGACATTGAGGTGCTGGAGCCTGTCCAGAGGCAGGCAATGAAGCTGGTGAAGTGTCTAGAGAAATGAGGAGCAGCTGAGGGAACTGAGGGTGTTTAGCCTGGAGAAGAGGAGGTTGAGGGGAGACATGATTACTCTCTACAACTCTCTGAAAGGTGGTTGTAGGGAGGTGGGAGTAGGTCTCTTCTCCCCAGTAACGAATAGGACAAGAGGAAATGGCCTCAAGGGGAAGGTTTAGATTGGATATTAGGAAGAACTTTTCACTGAGAGGGTTGTTAAACACTGGCACAAGCTGCCCAGGGAGGTGGTGGACTCCCCATCCCTGGGGATACTGAAAAGCCACATAGCTGAGGTGCTGGGGGACATGGTTTAGTGATGAACCTGGCAATGTGAGCTGAGTGGTTGGATTTGATGATCTTAAAGTTCTTTTTCCAATCAAAATGATGCTATGGTTTTATGACAAAAGTTTCACCGCAGCATTCTTTGACATCCAGCTATAAATGACAACACACAGTCCAAACCTAACTCCAGCTCTCAGAGCACTTACATGCAGTCGGTGCTCGGCACAGGAATGTAACTCCCATAGACGTGGCTGCGGATGCTGAGGCACATGGCCTCATTGCGATCTGAAGGCAAGATCGTCCCTGACCTCGTGAGGAGGCCCAAGTTGTGATAAAACGTGTTGCGCTGCTCTGTGCCATCTTCCAGGAAGAAACAGTGTCCCAGAGTGTCATAGCCAATAGTGTCCTTCACCTGGAAAAAAGCATACAGGGCATGGATTGCAATGCTAACAGCAGTAGGAACCACGTGCTTTGCTTATCAATAAATCCCCCAAATGCTCACAGCATGGCTTTGCCATCCCTCTGCACAGTGAGCAGTGCCTCTGTAGGCATCGGTCCTGGGGATAACTCCAACTACATGCATTTTGCATAACTGTGGACTGATCTCATACAGCAAAACTGCTATGGAAATTGCTCTGTGGAAAATCACATGCATAATTAAAGGAAAATCATAAAATAGTGGGTTTTAAACTGCTCTCATCTCTAAGACTGAATATTTGATTCACTGTCATAGAGGAAGTATCTCTGTAAAGATGTGTGTCTTGCACGATAAACCAAGTTAGGACAGTTAATCCAGAAATTTTTATGATGGCAACACTTCTCAAGTAAAATAAGAAACACTTAAAAATGCACCATGTGAAGTTAACAAGGTTTCTGTCGCTTCTCCTCCACTCTCAGAAGGTGCAAAGCCACTTCATTCCTGTAATGATCAGCTTGGGTAAAAACAGTGTTTTACTGTTTCAGCCTATTTAATATTAATTGACATGCACGGGGATACTGTATTAAACCCTACTTTGACCAAGAGGACTTAGCACAAGTCTCCTTTGATGTGCAGTCTTGTAAAGATAAATTCAGAAATCCTTCTTTTAAATGTAAATACTAAATCAGGCTAGTTAAAACACCTCCTATTTGTTACTAAATCTCACTGAAAACTTAACTTTGTACTCAAATGATCCCTGTCAGTGTTATTTATGCACTCTTCAGGCATACAAAATTGCTGTTGACGTCAGAGTTGTGTCCATGTAAGACTGCAAGATTAACTAATATTAACCTACTTGATTATTTCAGTATACAGAGGGATACTTGAATTAAACCCATTTCAGATTCATATCCTGTGATTTCCCCTTAATGGGCTGCAATTGTACATAACATCTGGAGTCACAAACAGTACAGTCCCCGTAGGTATAACTCTACTGTATTTCATTGTTTTCCTGGCAGTCATCCCTCAAACTTGTCATCTGCTGCTCTTGTTTCTGCCCTAATGAGGTGTTCAAGAGAGAGTTATGAATAAGGCACAACACAACCAGGTACCCAACTCCTAACTGATACAGTTTTGGAAACTCACCCAGCCCCTGCACACAAGGAGGGTAACAGAGAACCTACACATGGCAACACTGAACATGTCCCTATTAACTGAGTCTTGGAAATACAAGTAGGAATTGGATTTAGATAAAAATGCAAGTGTCCTTGCCAATCTGCTAAGAACAGTAAGCCTGGCTACTTCTACTCTTCCAAATGATGGGCAGAAGACGGCCACAGAAGACTATTTTTGGAAAGAAACTGTAACAACAAACCTCTTGCTGATTCAAACAGCATTTCAACTGTAGAGTTGAATTCTCCTGAATTTAGCTGAAGTTTGGCTAATCTGTGCTTCAGACAGCTGCATTAAAAGCTAGCCTTTCATCCAAAACCAGATTTTAGCTTTAATTAATATGATTAGTCACAGCTTCTGAATCACATGACAGCTTACATAAATGTACATCCACGAAACCACATTGATCACTCTCCTAACTAGAAATAACATGATTTAAAGATCACTTACATTTGCACTGAGAGTTAAGAGTCTATTCCATTAGATCAAAACCTTAGTAAAGTGATCAATTCTGGCATATCACAGATAGAAGCTATAAGCTTGGAAACGAGCCCACCCACAGTACTGTGACAGTAGCATGCTACTGTGTGTGCCAGCATGAAACACCATCCACAGCAAAGGCTGCTGCCCCACTGGCATGCCCAATACCAGGTGATTAAGTTGCCTCTAAACGCTGCATTATATATAGTTCAGCAACACAATATAAGCGACCTTCATGCTCTGCATCGTTAGACAGGAAAGGCTACAGTAGCCTGAGTGTGTGTGGCGCGTGCCAGGGCGGCGAGATGCACGTCGCAGCTTGCTTCCCTGCCACAGAGAGAAACCCAAGCTGCGTGCCCTACTGCCACCAGCTTGCAGAGAGGCATAAACCTGACACAGAGGAGCAGCAGATGGGAGAAGGGCCTCACAGACAGCACTGCGTGACCCATGCATAGCAAAGAATCATAGAGTCACAGAATGGCTGAGGGTGGAAGGAATCTCTAGATATCATCCAGTTCAACACCTTGCTAAAGCAGTTTCACTTAGGTCAGGTCACTCAGCAACATGTCCAGGTAGGCTTGCAGGAGACTCCACAATCCTTCCAGGGCTCCCTCACCCTTACAGTGAAAAAGTTTTCCTTGTGTTTAAGTGGAACTTTTTGTGTTCCAGCTTATGTCCATTACCCTTACTTGAGACAACAGAAAAAAGTGCTGCCCCATCACCTTGACATATACCTTTTAAATACTTGCATTAATGAGGCCTCCCCTCAGTCTTTTCTTCTCCAGGCTAAACAGCCCCAGGTCTCTCGGCTTTTCCTCATAAGAAAGATGCTCCAGTCCTCCGATCATGTTAGCCCTCCTCTGGATTGTTTCCAGCAGTTTCCTGTCTCTCTTGAGCTAGACACAGGACGCCAGATGAAGCCTCACCAGGGCAGCGTAGAGGGGAAGGAGAACCTCCCTCAACCCACTGACCACACTCTTCTTAATACACCCCAGAAATGTCACTGGCCTTCTTGCCCACAGGGACACATTGGTGGTTCCTGCTTAGTTTGCTGCCCCCTGGCACTCCCAGGTCTCTCTCTGCAGAGCTGCTCTCCAACAGGTCAATCCCCAGCCTGTCCTGATGCATGGGGTTGTTCCTCCCATAAGGTTCTTCTCTGTCCAACTTAAAAAAGCATTAACCACAGGCCTGTGGCAACGTACTTCTACAATCACATCCTCAAAATCATCAAGACAGGAAGGGGAAAGAAGCACCTATTTGGTTTATTCTGCCACGAGAACTGAAGTTTCATAATCTGATGCTAAATCAGGTACCTGTCATTTAACTGCCTTGCTCTGATACACATGCTATTCTCTGGAACTGTACATTATTCTAACTTACTTTAAAGCAAGGCTTTTAATTGCATTTTAATTACTTTTCTACCTTAACAGATTCCACAGAATCATATATGTAACCTTTGCCATAAAATCTATTCACAGATACATGGACTCAAAGCCCTCAGCAGTTATATTTAGGGGGCTGAGTCTCACACTTGGGATTCTTGATTTCACAACTATTGCAACCCATGCACCCAGATAAACCTTTGACAACATCACTTCTGGTAAAGAGCAAGACAATGAATTGTTCTTCTCAGGACCAATATTAACATAAGATTTATCACCCCAGACAGTTTCTTTCCTTTCCAGAGGTTTCATACCAATAAGAAGAGAAAACAAGTTAAACCATATCCACACACACTGGACAAGTCTCCTGCCATCTAAGGGCTCTATATGCAAAAGCAGGCTCCACAGACAGAGCAAATCATGTATATGAGAAGCCAGTCAATATTTTGAGTGATCTGGGCAATGCAAATCCAGTTTAGGATAGAGGAAAAGTGCTCTCAGTTGTTCAGCATCACATTTTCATGAATATACCCTTTTGGGAACACCCCTTCACAAAAGACTCCCATCAAAGTTGAGAAAAAGTTGTTAGGAAAAGCACAGGAGGACATGAATAGTTCAGGGAGTGTCCGTCTGAGCATACATCAGGTGAATGAGGAAATGTCCACAAACACCAAGCCACAGTTCAGGGTCCCACAGAGCACGCAGCAGCTGGACGTGTTGGGACTGGAGTGGGAATCCATATTCTCCAGTTGGGACACATATGACTTTTTGTGGTTTGGGTTGGGTAGGTTTTTTTTTAAGTTCCTCTCCACAACGCCCTTGCAAGGATTTAGGTCAAAGCCACGTTCCTGAGGGCTTTTCTGGCACTGAAGCGGCTGTTTGGGTCTGTCCTTCTCATATTTCACTCTCTTTGTCATATGAATATTTCTGGATATATTTCACACTGCCCTGACTTGAACAACCCCTGTCTTCTCTATCTCCTTTGCAAATTAAAGGACCATTGCTTCAGTCAGGTCTAGTAAAGGTCACAGAATCACAGACTCTTAAGAGTTGGAAGGGACCTCGAAAGATTATCCAGTCCAATCCCCCTGCCAGATCAGGGCCATCTGGAGTAGGTCACACAGGAACTCATTCAGGTGGGTTTTGAATGTCCCCAGAGAAGGAGACTTCACAACTCATCTGGGCAGCCTGTTCCAGTGCTCCCTGACCCTCACAGGGACATTTTTCCTTTGCTTTCATTTTAAATGAAAGTTCCTGTTATCACAAACTGGCCAGAATAACCATGGCAAAGATTTCACCCTATCTGATCACACCATTAATAATATTAACTAGGTGATACTAAGAACTTGAAATTCACCGTAAAGAGCTGCACTAGCAGAGCAGCAGTCCTAACCTGAACACCAGTCAAATGAAGACAGCAAGTCACAACATTTCTTGGGGAAAAGATTGCCTTGTTTCAATATTTTGATTTCTCTTTGCATCACAAATGTCTTTCACTGTTTAGCAGTGCCTAAAGCAAAGAAATTAACTTGGTGCTAATAAAATGTGTCTCCTACCAGAAGGCCATGAGTTCCATGTATGGCAACACACCTAGAGAAGCAGTGGTGGATAGCCAGGTTATCAAGGTATGTTGGGCTTTCGTATCCTCCTTTCTCATCCACATCCTCAGCCAAGTGAAAATGCACAGGGTAACTGCCCAGGATTTGCTGCCCCATGTTTTTTAATTCCACTCCTGACATGTGAACAGAGCTAAAGTTTCTTAGGATCTGTTGAGACAAATGGAGATCCAAGTAAGGTATTACAGTATAAACACATGCAAAAAAGAAAAACACTTTTTTTTTTCTCCCTCCCCTCTCATTGAGCAATATGTTTGCAGAGTGAAACAGGGCCTGATCCCAGAAGGAGGTGTCAGCTCCTGGCTCTCACTCACAGCAGCACAGCCCCTGCAGAGCAGTGTGCCAGCAGCCACACACCTATGGGCAGGGGGCTGCTGGGAAATGGCTGCCAAACAGTGATAGTCATGGGCAAGATACTCCTGCCAGCTAGGGAAAGGGGTAGCATTGACTACTAGGCTCTATTTCCTGGCAATTGTATCTCTGTGAAGTGATTTCAGGCAAGACCTTCACAGCTCCCCAATTTTCAGTGACTAATAAGAGAGTAATTTTACCAAAGCCCTTGCAACAGCAAGACTTGGCACCTTCACCAAGAACACATACGCAACCAAGAGGAGGAAAAGCACATCAGGGTGAGACTCAGCACTTCTATGAGGAATGAAGCGAGCAGGTTTGTTCTACAGGAAGCACCTTTTCTCCAGTGACATCTTGTGAACTATGTAACCTTGCACTGACCCTACTGACAACAATGCTACTAAAGAATCCTCTCTAGCCTGGAGGATACATTTTTGCATATATGATGTAGAAACTGGCACAGACTTATTGCAAATCTAGTTAAAATCATAGAATCATTTCAGCTGGAAGAGACTTTTAAGATCCTCAAGCCCAGCCTTTGTCCCAGCCCTATCAACCACTAGACCATGTCCCTAAGTGCAAGATTCACCCGTCTCTTAAACACCTCCAGGGACAGTGACTCCAGCATCTCCCTGGGCAGCCCATTCCAATGCCTGAAAGCCTTTGAAGTCAAGAAATTCCTCCTCATATACAGCCTGAACCTGCTCTGGTACAACTTGAGGCTGTTTCTTCTTATTCTATTGCTTGTTACTAGGGAGAACAGACCGACCCCCACCTCACTACAACTTCCTTTAAGGTAGTTGTAGACAGCGATAAGGTCTCCCCTGAGCCTTCTTTTCTCCAGGCTAAACAGCCCCAGATCCCTCATCTGAGACGTGCTCCAAATTCTTTCCTAGCTTGGTAGCCCATCTCTGAATCCTCTCCAGCACCTCAACGTCCTTCTTGTAGAGAAGGGTCCAAAACTGTACACGGTGTTAGTGATGTGGCCTCACTAAAGCTGAGTACAGGGGAATGACCACGTCCCTCCTTTTGCTGATGACACTGTTCCTGATACAGGCCAGGATGGCCTTGGCCAGCAAAACAGGCCAACAAACTTTTCCCTTCTTCATGGACAAGTATACTTTTTATCCCAGGCACAGTGGTAGTTTTGCACATTATATTTCTTGTTTACAAGCCAGAAGAGGAACTATCAGAACCCACCTACAGGCAGGTGCACTAAAAATTACTCACTTTAATATGTCCTCCAAATGTATCAAAGGAGAAAAACTGGCACTGATTTTGTCCATAACAGGAGTCTTCCATTTCTCCTTGAATAAGTACATTTCTAGTCAGAAGACCAACCTCTGCCCTCATATCAATGCCATCTATGACTTCTCCAATATGAAGATAAAGCGGGCTACCTGTGAAAATCAAAAGCTTTCTTATTCAGGATGAACACATTGTCTTTGTTATCACATTGTTCTAAGCAAGTGCACACTTCTCTTTTAAGCAATAATCACCAGGCCTGGGAACGTTCCCAGTTGTTACTATCAGATCCCAGAGGAGATTGGTACTTCCTTGGCTTTCACAAAGGACCGCTGCCTCAGATAAAACTTTCAAGTATCAATATAATATTGGGACTTTCAGCTCTCATATGTGCCCATGTCTTTATGGGACAAAAACTAACTAAAAAGGCAAGAAAATGTAGAATGTAAAAGACAATGTAAATATCTGCCACAAACAAGTAGATCGATATAAATATTTCATACCATCAATTTTCACTTGATTACTTTTACATTCAGGGCAAGGAAGGAGATTAAACTCTTCAGCTTGATGCATAGAATAATCTGTGCTGGCAACAACGATCCGGTCACCAGGTAACCAACTTGTAACCTCATCCACCAAATGAAGAATTATTCCTTTGGACACTTCCACTTTAAATCCATTACGAGGTACCCCTGAAAAATGAAGCCATCAGTTATTTTAACAGTTGTGCACACGATGGAACCATGCAATTAGCCAAAGAACACACTGCTTTAACTTTTATCTAGATTACTGTGCACGATGGAAGTGTTCTAGTCATTAAATATGTCAGTACCATCTCTTTGTAAGCAGCTAAAACGTTACTTTGTGAGAGTACTGCTGTTAGCTTGATCACTGTCCACCTGAGCAAAAAACTACAGCATTATTATCATTGCATAGAGTTCAGATCCCCAGCAGCCAGAAAAAGCAGAGCAAAGCAACAGAAGATTGTCAGGGAAGGCTAAACCTTTTATCCATCCACTGAAAGCAGTAACAGTAAAACGGGTGCCATCATACGTAAGGAAATCTCTTTGGGCTACCGCGAGCCCCGTTGTCCCATTCCCGTGATACTCTCGCTTCTCCTCCGCTGTGGAAAGCCGATCCCCGCCAAGGATTCCCACCAGAGCCCAGGGCTGCCTGAAGGAGACCGGGAAGGAGCAAAGCGGACAACAGCTCGAACCCCCCATCCCCCGAAAAGCTCGGCCAAGGGGGCCGGGCGCGGCATATCTGTCCTCCCTCCCTCCATCCCCTGCCCTGTCGTGCCCCGCTCCTTGCTTGCACAGCGGGCCCGGCCGAGCCCCCCCCGGCCGCTCCGTCCATCGGGGCGAGCCACGGCCGGGCGCAGCGGCGCGGAGCTGTCC